>CM053763.1:3716242-3746331 GCA_028658305.1 Pachyuromys duprasi
GATCTTTCTTTACAAAAGGTGTTTTAAAGTCTTCTGGAAGGCAGCAGTGATTGTTTTAAGGAGCTAGAACACTGCATCATGACTTGCAGGGTCTCTGAAAGGTACTCTGGAAACTGTGGCTTTGAAATCTTGGCTCTGGTTTGGACTAAATACATCACAATCTGTTCTTATCAGCATTTGAAATTATGGATTTCTAGAATTCCTCCCCAACTACTGAGTCAGTCATCCAATGGAGGCCGTGAGAGTTCAATGCTAAACAAAGTTAATGCATATGCTCTGTATGTTTAGTTAGAACCCTCTTGAGTGGATCATTTTCTCTGTGATGGTTAAAGATAATGTTGTAAACTCGTCACAAAGCTCTCTGGAACCCCAACACTCTCTTCAAAGTACTCTTCACATCAGAATTCCTGAGACTATAGATTAGGGGATTGAGCATGGGATTGAAAAGGCTGTGAAATAGCAAGAGATACTTCTTCTGCTCCTTCGGGCTCCCATGTCTGGGTCCAACATACGTGACAATGGCTGTACCATAAAACAATCCGACCACACAGAGGTGGGAGGAGCAGGTGGAAAAGGCTTTCCTTTGACCCTCCCCTGACTGGATCCTCAGGATAGCACAAAGAATACACGCATATGAGACCACAATTGAGGAGAATGGGCCTACAAGCACAGACACTGCCCCAGCCAGGACCATGGTCTCATTAAGGTGTGTGTCTGCACAGGCAAGTTTGAGAATAGCTGTAATTTCACAGAAAAAGTGGTTCACTTTCTGAGACACACAGAAGGGTAAGGGTAAAAGTAATGTCAGATGAATCAAGGACAAGAGAACCCCAATAATCCAGGAAGTCATTGCCAGGGTGCTACAGACCCTCCAGCTCATGATGGCAGAGTATCGGAGTGGGTGGCATATGGCCACATACCGATCATAGGACATCACTACCAGGAGAAGGCATTCTGTGATAGCAAATGTCAAAAAGAGAAAGGTCTGTGTCATGCAACCAGTAAAGGAGATGGGTTTGGCTGGATCCATGAGGTTCACCAGCATCTGGGGCACTGTGTTGCAGGCATAGGCAATGTCAACAATGGCCAGGTGGGACAGGAAGAAGTACATGGGAGTGTGGAGTCTAGAATCCAGGCAGATAAGCCCCAGGATGGTCGCATTCCCCATCAGGGTGAAGGCATAGAACAGAGAGAAGAGGGCGAAGAGGAACATCTGCATCCTTGGGCTGAGGGGAAATCCCAGGAGGATGAACTCCGTGATTAATGTCATGTTATTTTCCATATTCCTATGACAGAGGAAACTGAGTTAATGACTGGTTTAAGAGGAGACCCAAGTATAGATTTGTGCTCACTTACTTCATACTTTTTGTAGGCTAGCAAAGGAAGAATAATTGAAATCAATTTGTGCTATAAACAGAATTTTAAAGATTTATTTTGATGTGCCACATATTTTTCTTAACATTTTAAAAATTCAAAACCATTATTGTGTATGTGTGCACTGTGTATATGTGTGGGTGAGCCTGCTGTCACACACAGGTGGAGAACTTTGTGGAGTTGGTTCTCTCCTCATACCCCTCTGTAAGTCCAGCTCAGGGCAATGAGCCATCTTGCTGCTTGATGATTATAACGTTTTTGATGGATCCAAAATTTCATAACGAATATATCCATTTTGATGTTAATCAAAGTTTTGTTTGATTCTACGGGTTATACCATACTTCTCAAATAAATTCTACTTGTGTTGGCTCACTTTATTTAGTTGTTGCCTAATTAGTTTTACTCAGAAACAGTGGTGGACCAAAGCTTCAAAAATGTATTGCATCCATCACTGAATGGAAAAAGTCCAGTAGGGTGGAGCATTACAAAATTTATATTTAGACAAAAGGCATCGTTCATCATCATTCCCACAGACATTTCCTGCTCTATGACAAATCCCTCACCAAGAGTTTTTCTATTTATATGTAAAGACTTAGATTCAGCAAAAAACTCTGTTTTGTTCTTCACAATTAACATTTAGATAAGGATATTTGTGACTGACCAGATTTGTACTGTGCTGTTTTTCAGGCATGACAACAGGTTTAGTAACCTTTTCTTTTGGCTCAATATTGACAGATACTCTAACCATAGGTTTAGATGCCATCTCTGCAGGTGGCTTAGTCTCTGTGGGCAATGTTGCAGAAAAGGTTGCTATTGCCTGACCAAACCATATCACCTCTTTAACTCTCTAGCTCCATAGTACAAATGTGAATACAGCTGTGCAGTGGTGGCACACGCCTTTAATCCCAGGCTGGTCTACAGAGTGAGTTCCAGACAGCCAAGGCTACAAAGAGAAACTCTGTCTCACAAACAAACAAACAAACAAACAAACAAAACACCCCCCCCCACACACACAAAATTGTGACTACAAGCATAGGTTTTCTCCTTGCTTCATGCATTTTATTCTCACATTTTATGTAAATTTCACTTATCTGGGTATACAGGAATGAGTAATAAGTCTCCATTGAAATAGCCATGAAATTCTACATCTACAGTTGAAAGAGCTCATCTTCAAAATATTCAGTTTATGTTGGCCATCTTGAGCTACTATCAGAGAGCTAAGTAGCGTGCTCACGCAGGTGAAAGTGAAACCCACGCAGGTGTTTATTGCTCTACCATTATTTGTATAACTTTATTCTTAGTGCAGAGATATAAATAATTCAACTGTTACTTGCTTGTTGCTCAGATTCTGCGTGGCATCATAGTAAGGCTGTGCAAAACAAACACACACTTGTGTACTCATTTGACAAGCTTATATAAGTGACACTTTAAGCCCACTGAAAAAGCATACGTGTAATTTGTTCACAATATATTTTTTCAGGAATTCATTAACTCATACATGTCCCTATTTCATGAAAAAAGTGAGACAAATTAACCATTAATACACTGATTGCAGTACTGCATTAACATATTAATGTATAATATTCCAACAAACATCTGAATGTCTTACTCAGTGTATCTTTTTATTGCAACTGTCAAGGGCCAGATTTGAGCATTAAAAAAGTAGAACTGCAACGTTGTGACAGTAAAAGCAAACAGACAATGGAAGCTACGTTATAGTTCATCAGAACTTACCCAAAGTTGAGGAAGTCTGGGTAATTAGAGAAGGCTGTTGTACAATGACCCTGGTAAACCTTCATTCAGAAAATATAAGCATTTCTGCAGTTCTGTGATGAGACCAGAAGCCTTGCTGCTTGTCTCGGAGCTGACAAGGAAGTACTATGGCTTTTCAAGTTGCTGTTTAGAAGAGAAGGCTTTATGGATTCATCACTTCCACAGGTCACCTTTTCAATTGTCATGAGAGCCTTGTGTAGTGCATAAAAAAAATCATGGTTCCTATAGATACAGGAAAAGCCCCCACTCCCCCCAGTGTGATTTTAGCCCACAGAGATTTGGCTTTCTCTCTATTTCTGTGCCTGAGGAAGCCATATACATAATAAGACCTCAGATGTTAAGGAAGAATATTTAGTACTTTCATAAGTAACAGGACATGCTTATATAAAGTAATACAAGGGACCACAGCTAATCAATATGTGGATATTTGTAGCTTTATGGATTTTCAAACATTCAAGAGATATACTGGCAGATAAAAAGATTGTTTCTGGTTATTGATTATGGGTAAAATCTTGACATTAATCCCTTCAGTCACAAATCCTTTAGTCTGATTTCCCAGCTACTCAAAAGGCAGTAGGAAGGCAAACTTGAATGACAACAAGGTCTAAGTTCTTGGATATTATCTAGAAACCAGGACCTTTCATGAATGCCTAATCACAGGTCTGGAGATGTCCAGAAGTCATCTCAGGAATGTAGAGGCCCTGGGAGTTGTTGATTCATCTGTTGTTGGACACCAGTTTGGTCCCTAACTTAGCTATTACTGTGAACAGTACTGCAATAAACACTAATCTGTGATTATACCTGTGATATGTTGACTTGGAGCCTTTGAGGAAATATGCAGTAGTAGTATAGTTGGGTCATATTGTATATGTATTAATAGGTTAAAAATTATTAAAACATGACTTTTTCAGTTCACATGCATCCTCTTCATTTATTTAGAAAATATTGAAATATAGCCAGAAATTTAGTATTGTAGTTTTCTATCTCTTATCTTTTTATTTTTAAATAGTATTTCTTCTTTTATCTTTTACTATTTCATACATGAATACAATATATCTAGATTATATACAACTTTTGCTCTCTCAGCTCACCTCAGGACTCTCCATCACATCTTCCTCCCATCTTCCTTCCTTCCTTCCTTCCTTCCTTCCTTCCTTCCTTCCTTCCTTCCTTCTTTCCTTCCTTCTTTCCTTCCTTCCTTCTGTTCTTTCCCCACTTAGCTCAGCTAGCGTCCATATGTACATGGGGATGGGATCAGCTACTGGAACATGGGCAGAAAACAAGTCTCAGGTCCTCAGCAGCTATCAAGGGTCCTAGTCTCATCAGGTAAAGGTGGGGCCTTTGGGATTCCCTCACCTCTTTATGCTGCAATTTTTAAAATATTTTATTTATTTATCCATTTAATATAATTTTTACAGGCATACTTTATATAGCAAATATGTCTCCTGCCTCCCTGTTCCTTCCCCTTCTCTTCACTTTTTACTTTTCCTCACCTCTCCTATTTGCCTCTTTTGTTCCCATGCCTTTATTCCCTTGTATTCACTGCTAATATCATTTTATATACACATTCATGGTTATGTGACTAAAGGAAATCTAAGAACCACAAATGAGAGAAAAGATGTGATATTTGTCTTTCTGAGGCTGGCCAAACTCACTAAATGTGATTATTCCCTCACAGATGACAACTTTATTCTTCTTTTTGTCTGAAAAAATTCCCCTTTTACATATACACACTTTTCTTATTAATTTCTCTGTTATTGGAGACTTTGATTGGTTCTATTACTTAGCTGTCATGAATTGGTTCTATTACTTAGCTATAATAAACTTTGATGTGAAAATGTCTCTGTGATATTCTGGAGACTTCCAGACAAATGCCCATAAGGTAGATATTTTAAAAAATATCAATAGTAGCTGGACGAGTTTACATGTACCTAATTCAACAGCAGATTGTTTTGTCTCTGCTTTTCAAATGATCCAGAATCTGACAATTTCTAGTCCCTATTATTGGTTCTGTGGTCCCTGCCACTTTCTTCCATCATCTGTGTTTTTGCAAGAGCTTCTTCAGTTTAACTTAGCTTAGGATCCGCAGTGATCCTGTTAAATTATGGAAGCTATTGTTACTCTTTTGCTTACAGCTGTTATGATTACTTGACTCTGTCATAGCTTTACAAAATTATGCTCACAGAGATCCATCTGGCTCTGCCACTGCATCCCGAGTGCTGGAATTAAAGGCATGCACCACCACACACACCTGGATATGCTAGGATTTTTAGGTGGTTTGATCCTGTACAGGTAGCCATAGTTTTTGTGTGTTCAAGTGTGAAATGAGCATGTTGTGTTTAGTGGACATGATTTCACAGCACTCTTCCTCTTTAATCAGCTCTTAGTTCTTTCCTCCCCTTTTCAGAAGTGTTCTTTGAGCCTTGAGTCTAAGAAGGGCTGGTACAGATGAGTGCTGAGCGGTCGATGGGATACTTATGCTGTTAGATCTTTGAGTGACTTTCTCACTGACCTCCACAGTCCCTGGTAGGTTTATATTTTACCAGCAGAGTATAAGGGTTCCCCGTGTCTATATTCTGCAGAATTTGTTGCCAAGGACACTTTAAGGACTGACATTTTAAGTAGAGTAAGATGTGATCTTACTGCAGTTTGGTTTTCGTGTTATCACCTAGTTGCTTTCCTTTTCATGTGCTGAAGAAAAGAAGAAAAGGATAACACTCCTGAGTTTGTTCCTTTTAAGTTGAATGGAAAGCATCTGGTCTTTAACAGTTGTTATTTCAGCTATGGTGTTTGCCTGTAACCCTTTTCAGATGAAAGAAGTTACCCTAAGTTTCCACATTGTTGAATATGTGTTTATCACGAAAAAGTATTAGACTTTCCACTTGCTTTAAATGCATGTAAGAAGAATTTATATTTTTCCTTTATTTATTTAGCATATCATGGTACATTGATTGAGTTTTCTATGTTCAAACTACTGCACCCCTGGAGTAAATATCACTGGTCATAGTATTTGCTGCTACTGTTTTCAGATTCTTGTTTCTGGTATTGGTTGAGACTGTACACTTATATACAGGAGGACAAAATGCAAGTTACACTTGCATTTCCTGTGATCTATTTTATATTAATGACACTGACCTCAAAGAAGGACTTGGGAAATATTCTCTTTGCTTCTATATTTCAAAATTAATATGTAGAAAAATATGTATTCTTTGTTTAGAACTATGGTGTAGTTTGCTAAACTAGCAATGTGGTCCACAGATAAGTTTCATAAGGTTTAAACTTACGAATTTATTTTTATATGCTAGAAATCTATTTAGATCATCTTAATGAGTTGGGAGCTTTGTTATTTATAGAAAAATTTCCCTAATGGTAATAAAGCTGTTCATAGAATTCTCTCGTAGTTCTTTATATATCTACATCTCAAAATTGCTGATGGTGTTCTTTTCCAATGGTAATTTTAGTTATTTGAGTATTTTCCCCATTGTGCATGTGTGTGGATAAGCTTGTGTGGGAGTGTGTGTAGCAGCTGTAGAGGTGGAAAAAGGTGTTCTGTCTGTTATATAATTCTCTACTTTATTTCCTTGAGACAGGGTCTCTTAGTGAAACAGGAGCTTCAATGTCAGCCATCACACTTTAGCACAGCTCCTGTTTCTGAGCCCTACATTCCTGGGGGGGCGGTTAGAGTGTGTGTAGCCACTCAGCTTCTTACATCTGTGGTTAGAATTCAGACCCCAGTCTTCATGCTTGTACAGCAAATGTTACTAATGAGCCGTTGCCTGAGCCCTTCACCACTATCTCTTCTGAAGACCTGCTGCTGGTCAGTAGTGCTAAAGTGAGGCAAAACTTTGCTGATTTTTTTAAAAATAGAAAATACAGCAACATTAGTGACTGTTATTTCTTTCATTTTTCTATTTAGATTTCATTTATATATGTTCTGATTATATTATTTTATTTCTTCTGTTTTCTTGGGTATTTGGCTAGTTTTACTTTAAAATAAGCGATTGGAGGTGAAATGTGAATAATTGATGCAAATATGAGTGAGAAAAAGCATTCCATTGTCTTCCACTCAACAAAATGAAGTGGCCCTCAACATTGGAATTCAGTCTAGAAATTGGATCTATAGCGTCTACTATGAATACATCACTTTCTATGTTATTATGTCCCATATTCTGAGCTAAAATTAGAGCAATTACACTACTTTAAAACCAGACCTCTACCCAGGCAGGGCGGTGTATGCTTTTCATCCTCATTGTTGGGATACAGAGGCAGGTGCACCTCTGGGAGCTTGAGTCCAGCTTGATCTATATTGTGAGTTCCGTGAGAGTCAGAACCACATCATGATAACCTATCTCAAAACAAACAAGCAAATAAATAAATAATTTAAAAAAAACCCATACTTCTAGTTGAAAATTTCCTGGAATTTTGCTTCAACTAACCACACATTTCAGGAGCATGGCCCTACCCACCTCACATTTTCTGTGTCCCTCACACAGATATTTTCTGCAGTGCTCGGTAGAAGGCTTCCTTCACCTGGGTGTTCCTCAGGCTGTAGATGAGGGGATTCAGCATTGGGTTAAAGAGACTGTGGAACAGTGACAAAATTTTCTCCTGCTCTTCTCGCTGATCAGAGTCAGGGACCATATAAACCAACATGGCTATCCCGAAGAAAAGCCCCACCACACAGAGATGGGAAGAGCAGGTGGAGAAGGCCTTCCTGCGACCCTCCTTTGACTTCATTTTTAGGATTGTCCAGAGGATGTGTGTGTAAGAAACAAGCATTGAGCAAAGGGGCCCAACTAAGACAAAAACGCATGCAGCAAGGATGACCAATTGGTTGATCAAAGTGTCGGCACAAGCCAGCTTGAGAACAGCCAGGATTTCACAGAAGAGGTGGTTCACTTCCCAGGGCCCACAGAAAGGCAGCCTTAGCAGGAGAATTGTGTGAACCATGGAGAGGATAAATCCACATGACCAGGAAGCAGCAGCCAGGGCCACACATACTTTCCAACTCATGATGACAGTATAGTGTAAGGGGTGGCAGATGGCCACGAACCGATCATAGGACATGGCTGCCAAAATCAAGCACTCTGAAGCAGCTAAGGCCAAATACAAGAATGTCTGTGTGATACATGGAGCAAATGAGATGGTTCTTTTCTGGTTGACAAGGTTGGCCAGCATCTTGGGGACATTGTTGGAAGCATAAGACATGTCAAGGATGGCCAAATGTGAAAGAAAGAAGTACATTGGGGTGTGCAGCCTGGGGTCCAGGCAGATGAGCCCCAAGATTATGCCATTTGCCAGCAGGCTGAAGATGTACAGCAGAGAGAAGATCCAGAAGAGCAACATCTCCATGCCTGCACTGAGCTGGAGTCCCATGAGGATGAAGTCTGTGACCCATGTCTGGTTGCCTCCCATTCCTTTATGAGAACTGGTATAGCAGTGACTTAAGATGGAAAGCCCAAAGCTGGACAATCAGCAAAAACTGGTTTTATTCATCGCAGAACAAATGCAGAGAAGAGCTCAATGCCTCCTCTTATGTCACCCTTCCTGATAGCCACGAAGTAAACTGAAACAGTAAAAAGGATATTCAGATTTATGCAAAGAACCCTTATGTACCTTGACTGAGATTCAGTGTACCTTGATGGCTTTATTGTTCAACCCATTTGAAGTTACTGCATTATTATAATTTTAACAGTGAAAAAATACAATGCTTACATGCTTGTTTTTTCTATCTCCACCCACACAAGATTTCACATTATTTTTTAATATAATTTCTTTTTAGTATCTTTGTGTTTTGAGTGCAATCTTGCCCTTCATGTGTTTTTTTTTTTTCAAGCATTGACATTTTGGAGTGTAAACAGTAAATATTTAGTAGAGTGTCCCTCAAGCCCTCAAGTTGAAAATATGCTATTCTTCCCATGTTTTGATTCAGATTCATTATGTGTGGATGAACGATGTTAATTTGTTCCCTTGTTGGGGTAAACATAATTTGGGTCACTTGGTAAACACAGTCATTGCCAGATACTTCCATTGTATAGATATTATTTTTCCCAATAAGTTTCTTGGGTATCTACTAAAATTATATATATATATATATATATATATATATATATCAATTTCAATATATATAAGATATACATAGTTTTCAATTTCTCGTGCTAGCTATTATTGCCTATGTTGCTGATTCAGTTGTTCGTAAGAATGATGGAAAATATGTGGCCCCTATTGTTTCATGGCTTTTATATCTATTAGTTGGCCATTATGTAGAAAAAAAGCTCTGTTTATCCAGCTCTTTCTGTTTGGACTTACTAAATTTGTTAGCCAGTGGGTGATAGGTCATTACTATCATATATTTGATGATGTGTTTTCTGCATGTGTACCCTTCAAGCTTCTTCCCTTGTCTGTTTAGCCTTGTCTTTATTACTTTTGACAAGAACACAAGTTTGAGGCTCATCTAGTCAGTTTGAACTTCATTTATCAACCAACATCTAAATGTTTAATGAAGATTAAGATTTCACTAAATTCTTTTAAAAAAGATTTGTTTTTTATTATTTTACATGTGGTAATGTTTGTTTGCATGTATGTATGTCTACTGAATGTTGCCTAGTATGTCCAGAAGAAGACATCAGAGCCCCTGAATCTAGAGTTACAGATGACTGTGAATTGATATGTGGGTACTGAGAATCAAACCCAGGAGCAGGAGCAGCAAATGCTTATAACCCCGAGCCACCACTTTAGCCACCTTAATTGAATTCTTAATTCCTTTTTGCTTGCAGGGACTTCTACATCTATGGAAGTTCTCTACCACGAAAGTATACTCTTAGTCCAATAATTTATGTTTTATCATAAGCATAGTATGCATTTCTGGTATCCTATGTAAATACATGAAAGGAAAAAATGGACTGTACATTCTCAAGGTACCTTTGAAAAGTGCATGTATAAAACCAGTTTATGACGTCAAATCTCCTTAATAAAGTAACATTAGCATTGAAAAATGTTTGTGATGAAATTTATTTTATTTTTAATAAAAACACATGTTTATAATTCTAGAAACATATTAATCATTGTTGTTCTTACCATCTGCCTTTTAGTCAATATTCTAAAGTTTTATACTCTTGAAAAATTTAGATTGAGAGATTACTTTTAACAAACAAAAGTGATCACTGTTGTTAATTATAACTTTCTCCTGTATATTTATATTATGGACTTTAAAGTCGTAACACAATATTGCTCAATTCTATCATTTGTAGATATATGATGAACCATTTTCTACATAAAATGTTTGTCTGTAACACACACTGAATTGAAGCATTATTCTTTAAAAATTGTTACTAATATCATTTGTTAGCTCATCACTAGATTCTGTGCAATTTAGTGCTCAGTAATTAAAGTATACATATGTATATATGTACATAAATACATACATGTACATACACACATATAGTAGTGGGGATTTCTTCTTTCATTAAATTCTATTGTAAAGTTAGAAAAACTTTAAGCCCTTAATCAACCCAGTCTATTTATCCACATACAAAAACATCTATCTCCAATCATCTGAAAGTCAAGACAGCAAAAATATCTAGGCATATTAAGGATTACTACAATAAGAATTAAACCAGTCAGAAGTGCGTTTAATCTAGCAGTCATTGTCCTGTAATGAAAGATTATTGTCTTATTGTTATAGTGAATTTCAGGGAGACATGAGCTACAAAGATATTAAATAACATCTTATATGCTGCTTTGAGAAGATGGTTATTTAGGAAGCTTTGGAACCTTTGGAGTAAGTACTTTGTAATTACATAAGAGGCTGACTTGAAGATTCATGTATTATAGACTTAGAAATTTTTCCAATTGCTGAGTTCAGGAAAACAATCAGTTGCATGAATTTCTTTGGGAAACACAATCTCAATGAGGCAGAGAGATATGAAATAATAAAAATTTTAATTTTAAATGTATTGAATTTATTGGGAAGGACAATAGATAAATGTGTGTAAAATTATTTTTGGTACAATTTTAAAGAATATTCCTATATTATGCTAAACAAGGAATAGTAACATCTGCATTGAAGGTTTTTTACTTATAATTACATTTAACTTCTCAGCATAGAAGAAAACAATACTATTGAAAATGATTCGTCCTATACCATCTCATAGGAATGTTTGTGTTTTGATTTTTTTAGTCTTTATGGTTTTGTGCCTGAATTAATAAATTTTCAAATCATCATTTTCAGCTTGCTATTAAAACATAAAATGAAGGAAGACAGTATAAAATAAAGTTAAATTAAAATATTGAAAGGAACTCTCATGATGGGAATGAAAAAGAAAGCAATAAAGTGTTGGTACCTAAATTTTTATATTCACAATAAAACCACAGAAGCTCACACAAGAAAAAGCTTTTCATGTCTGCTTTGGGCAGTTGTTCCTCGACTGTAGCAGTTCTCAACTGGTGGGTTGAAACCACCCCTTTCACAGACTATCAGAAAACACAGACATTTACGTTATGATTCATAACAGTAGCAACAAACACAATTTTATGGCTGGGGGTCACCACATGAGTAGCTGTGTTGAAGGGTCCTAGTGTTAGAAGGTTGAGGACCGCCGCCCCGAAAAGACCTGCTACCGGGAGTGGAGTGTTTATCCAGCTTAGAATTTGATTTTTCTTTCTCTAGAGTTGGCTGATGGCTCGCTCATTCATTCTCTTTCTCTTTCTCCCCAGAAAATGGTTTTAAAAATACCTTAAGTCTAATATTTATTACGTGATAAATTGAAATCCTTAAAAATTAAGTAATCACATAACAAATTCATTTATGAAACTGATTCAGAAACAAATAACTACAACAGGTAATTCAATTTTCCTTTGAAATAGGTTTCCTGGACATTAATATCTTCACTTAGGCAGTTAAAAATAAAGTGGTCATTAGTTTGACTATTTCAGGGTCCAGAAGGAACTCCTTCTCAGCCTCTCTCTTTAAGACATTTTCGATGCTCTGGCTGCCACCATGACATCACAGTAGGTGAAAATTGGGGAGAGATGCCAGGGAGTTTGGGGACTCCTGTCTAGAGCTCCACATGACAGTAAAGGGAACTGTTTGGTGTCTTTCCTAACTTCTTGCAGTGCATTCTGAGTCAGGGCATATGATCACTCAGGAATCACATTCTTTTGACACTGCTTGGTGATTTCTACTGTCATACTGCTCTGTTTCAACTGCCTATACCAAAAGCCACTTTTCAGTTCAAATGAATCTCTTTGATATAAAGAGATGTTAGAACTAGATTTTCTCTGAGGAAGATACTTTGAGTTAGAATGAACCCCACAGAGAGCAAACCATACCTCTAAAACATGTGTAGAATCCTACTCTTCCTGACAACCTTCATCAGCTGAAATCAGATATAGGAGGATTCAAAGGGCTCTCTGAAATGGCTCTAAAAAACCCCAGGAGCATAGTTTTTATTTTATTATCAAAGGACAAAACACTTCTGAGTCTCTAGCGAGAGTTCAAATTCCCAGAGGGACCAGACAACTTACACGGATGTATCTTCTCCCTCAGGGCTGGACAGGCTAGTATCTTCTGTTTAGAAGACAAAAAGATTATACCTGATGAGCTTGAAGGCAAAATTCCAGGCCAGCCAGTTATTTTTGCACAAAGCTTCAAGTCTCTAGAGAGTAATGAAACTGAGGCAAAACAAAACACAATTACAATACTTTTTGCAGTTGTTATGCTTTTATGACTTTATGTACCAGTAGAATTTGTTCTTCCTGAGCTGATAGAATTCTCCCAATGCCATGTATATCTCTTTTTGCAGTAGATGTGAAGGGTTACAGACAGCAGCCCTAAGCAACAGTACTGAGAAGCTGGAAACCTCCCAAAGGTTCCACAGCTGTCATAATAGAGATGGAGACCCACTGTTCAAAATATGAGTCTATAAAGTACCTTGAAGACTCAAGCGTATGCCTCTCCATGTCCACACCAAGCAATGGCTTCTTGAGATTTTCATGTACCACGGGTATCTCTGACTTCTTCCTCAGCCACATGACAAATAAAACATCCAGGACCCCCACTGTCAGAGCACACCCAAATGATCTCCATCTGATGTTGTATAGCATGAATTTGTGGGGGGGGGATATTCAGAGGCCTGGGCACCACTAAGATGAACGAGTAGGTGGTGGAGAGATGGGAAAGAAAGAAAAACACTGTGCTATGTGCACAGTGAAGAGAGGCAGAACTGGAGATGGAAGCGTAGTGAGGAACAGCCTGATGTGAGTATCCTACGCTGCCAGCTGGGGCCATGGTGAGGTCTTGGCTTATGCTGCCTCCAAGGACCATGTCTGGGTCCATGGCACTGCAGCAGTGGTGAATGCAGAGATGATACATGTCTGTGTGGATGTCTGTGGACCGTGTTATCACCAAAGGCCATTCAGGTCTCTCTAGTCTAGGCTGCTGCCTGGGGCCATGTTGATGTCAGTGATAGCTTCACCCCTCACTGGCTGGGGTGAGCTGGCCCTGCCCCATACAACAAGAGTACTCTGGAGAGCTGTCAGTATAGCTGACCAACTCAGCTACCACTCAGGCCCAGATCCAGGGCTTTGAGTTGGCCCAAGCCAACATCTACTGTTTCTATGAACTGCTGGAGCCCATGAAAGGGTGGGTCTTACAGAACCAAAGCTGCAGGTTCTCAATGATATAGTACAATAACTCTATTCTAAGAGTCCCAGTGAGTATCCAATATTGACAGAGTAGCAGAAGCCAGAGGCCTCAAACTAGACCAATGACTCATTACAATGAAGATATGCAAGTAAAGCTGTTTAGGCAAAGGGTATACTGTGTGACACACCAGGACATACTGCAGCTTCTATGGTGAGGTGTTTTTGGGTGGGTGTCAGGGTGGAGGGGTGGGGGAAGGTTGCAAGGGTGGAGAACAGATATAGAAGAATAGGGAGATAAGTGAGATTGGGTTGCATTATATGAAATTCACAAGAATAAATAAAAAAAATCCAGAAGTTATAGGGCTCACCTGCTTATTACATGACACCCTCTACACAGTAAGAGCAACTGATTTGCAAAGTTCCTTATCAAGTATCCAGATGAGTGCTTTGGACAGCACTGTGCTCAAGCTATCTGTGCTACTGGAGGCATGTCTATTGATGTGTTGATGTTATGAAAGCAGCAACAGTAGAATAGTAATGGCTTCAAATTTAAATCCAGAAGATAACCATTGAAATTTCTATGTTTTACTCTTTTGTGTGATTATTCTAATGTAGCAAAATTTTCTTTGGATTTCAGATTTATATAATTTATATAACTAATATTATATAACAGATTTATATAACTGAGTTAACATTTATTGGACATCCTATTTACTACCCCTTGACCCAGGCTCTCTTTTGAGTATCATAATGAGCATTTAGAGGTATGCTTATGGAACACAGGCCAGTGATAGTTTCAGCATGCCATGCTCCAAAGTTGGAAAATGATTGTGGGTCAGGGATAAATCTGAGGAAGCCACTAATTCATCCTATAAGGTAATGATACATTTTCATATTTTTGCATCAATCTTTTTAGTTGATTCTGTACTCCAATGTCTTTACTTTTTAAACCATAATAAATAATTTAGCATGGAAATTACCTTTTAGCTAAATCAAATTTTTTTTACAGACTAACACCTCCCATGGATGTTATGTTCTTAGAAAATTCTGCTAAAACTCACAATGAATTTGATTGTAACTTTCAATAGTGTTACATGACTTGCAGATGTAGTGTGCCTACATATTTCCAAAAATTCCAGTAGCACATTGTATTACAATATGACTAGAGTACAATCTGTTTCGTTAGACAACATAGTAAAATCAGAGAAATGTCAGTATTGATTTTCCAGTAAATATGACTAGGCATAGGTCAGGTTGCTATTAAATATAGAAGTCATTACATTTTGGAATGGCATGTTTTGTTTTTTTCTCTGCATTTTACATCAGCTTAGAACAATGCTAGTTACTCCATCTCAGTATAAAAAATGATAACTAGCCTCCAATGTATCCAGGGAAAGAATTTTTTCCTGTGGTGGGGATATGGTGTAATTCAGAATGGTTTCCCATCTGTGTTATAAGGTATGTCTTATTCTGACACATTCTTAGGATGCAGGCATCACAGTTCATCAGTGAGAGTTACCAGGACCTAGAAAACTTAGATCAACTGCAAAATCCCCCAACTGTTTCCCTTTTGCTTATGCAAATAGGATGAACAAATTGCCTGAGGTAACTTTGGCTTCCACCTGTGTCAAGGCAGCCAAGAAGTCCTGTTGGGTAGGAAACAAGATCTGTGTACCTTGCTATGCTCCATCACTAAATAAAATTACTTCTTGAGTTGCATGGCACATTTCACTGGAGTGTCATCATAGTTTTAGGTGAAGCCCCATTCTCTTCACCTCAGGAGACAATTATAATAAGTTGATAATTTTAATTGACACATTTTCCTTTGAGTCTCACTCTTCATTAAAAGTAAATTCAGCTTTTCTCATGATGCCTCAGTAGGTACCTGTTTTTCCCAGCACCCTTTTATTTGTCTTAAGGGAAATCACTTTCTTCTTGCCATTGTAAAGTAATGTCCCGAGTACAATTAGGATGTAGGTTAGTTGCCAGAAAATATTGTGTTCCTTTGCATTAAAGTTTGATAAGTGGCATCCTGGCAAGACACAACTGAGTCTATGAAATAGTATTCCCTGTAAGTTTGTTTCAAGGTGAGGATAATTCCCAGGGAATTTACAATCACCAGATAATACCTGCTTTTTATCATATTGTACAACTCAACAAGGATAATATGTATCTGCACAGTATTTGATGGAGTGTTATAACACAGCTGAACGATTTTTGTCTATTTTTTATCAAGGACCTTTCTGAGCATTGATTAACTTATCATTGAGCACAGCGTTAGAAAGTGATGAGTCAGCTGTGAATTGTATATCATCTGGAATGGCCAAATTCCATGAAATGTCTCTCTAAATGACTGTCTTCATAATGTATGTCTCTAAAAAAACAAGAATCACAGTTAGAGGTCCATCAGTACTTTCCTATTCAGCCAATAGTATCTGACCTGTTTTGTTACCATAGCATACTGTCAAAATATTTCTCTAAGCAGCAGTGTATTGTTTAGTTTACTTTTACTTACTGCATTATTTTATTTATTTAAACTGAGTTTCCCACACTAGGAAGGCATACTAGGTTCAAACACTGTGCTGCTCAAATACTGACAGCAATGTCCTTTGAGTATGTCTCTTTCCCTTTCGTAGAAGATAGGGACACAAGTCCATAGTCATTGGGCTCTCCTCTCAACCACAAGGTACCACAGTGTGACATCCTCCATCAACTCAGTTTTGCCATAAGGGGCAAAACCACTCATCATCCCGTGGTAATCCTGATGCAAATGAGGAAGCCATAGTTTCTTTACATCAATCACCCCTGCTGAAGTCATAGTTGCAGTTCTAACCCAGGGGCAACTGTCGAGGGTAGGAGGAAAGTTGAGGTGCTGGGAGGAAGAACTGTATAATGAAAGTGCCGCTCATGGTTGGAGGGAAATGCAGCCTGATGCTGCTAGATGTACTCCAAGGCGTTCCTCCTAAGGACATTCACTGAGGCAAATCTGGATCAGGAACAAGTGTCAGGCTATGCTAGTATGAAGCAAAGTTGGGTCCATTACATAAAGATGAGAGAAAGATGTAGTGCACACTTAGACTCAGGTGTAGACATTAGCAGGAAAAGCTCAAATATTACCTATTGAACATTTTATAATAATAGCTACATATTTGATTTTAAGAATGAAAGTTACACTGTTCAGTGGATATTTACAATCAAGTTAAAAGATTAGGCAATGCCGGAGCCTGCCGGCAGAGTTGAACAGTTCCTGAATGGGGAGTGAGGATGGAAAGAAAAAACAAACAAACAAAAAGCCAAAAAAAAAAAAAACCCACACTACACATGGGTTCAGTTTTAGAGGGCCGTCAGTAGAAATTGTTGTGCCTGGTTTATTGCACAATCTGTTTTCTTTAGTCAGGGCAAAGTACCTCAAAAAAATGAAGGCGTTCATCAAGAAGGCAAAATTGTTTACTTCAACCATATATCTGTGTGATCCTCACACACACACAAAGGAAAGGAACTTGGTAAAATGTCCTGCTTATCTCTGTCTCCAGGTGAAGGCCAGGGTGAAAACCTTTTATTTTGCTGAAAACTCAATAACAAAGCAGCCTGACAAACAAGCAGCTCTCCATAAAGCAAAGTTTGAATTAAAACAAGGTTTAAATATTGATTATTTTACTTATTTCCTTTTATAAGTGAAATTATAAGACGGTTTATGATGTGCATGTTATAGGTTTATAGATGGAAAAAGAGGTCCAACAATGTTTTAAAAAATTTTTATATTAATTACAGTTTATTCACTTTGTATTCCAGCTGTATCCCCCTCCTTCACTCCCTCCCAATTCCACCCTGCCTTATCTCCTCCCATGCCCCTCTCCAAGTCCACTGATAGGAGGGTCCTCCTCCCCTTCCATCTGACCCTGGTATATCAGATCTCATTAGGATTGTCTGTATTGTCTCCCTCTGTGGCCTGGTAAGGCTGATCCTCTCTCAGGGAGAGGTGATCAAAGAGCCAGCAACTGAGTTCATGTCAGAGAAAGTCCCTGTTTGCCTTACTAGGGAACTCACTTGGATACTGAGTTGCCTTAGGCTACATCTGAGCATGGGTTCTAGGTTATATCCATCCATGGTCTGTAGTTGGAGTATCAGTCTCAGAAAAGACCCCAGCCCCAGATTTCTTGGTTCTTTTGCTCTCCTTGTGGAGCTTCTGTCCAATCCAAGTCTTTCTAGATCTCTCTTCTTTCATAAGATTTCCTGCACTCTGCCCAAAGTTTGGCTATGAGCCTCAGAATCTGCTTTGATATCCTGCTGGGTAGAGTCTTTCAGAGGCCCTCTGTGGTAGGCTCCTGTCCTGTTACTTGTTTTCTCCCTCTTCTGATGTGCATCCTGTTTGCTTTTCTGGGTAAGGTTTGATCATCTTACCCAGGGTCCTCCTTGCTTAGTTTCTTTAGGTATACAGATTTTTAGTATGTTTATCTTATTATGTCTAATATCCACTTATAAGTGAGTATATACTATGTGTGTCTGCTTTCTGCTTCTGGGATACCTCACTCAGGTTGATCTTTTCTAGGTCCCACCATTTGCCTACAAATTTCATGATTTCCTTTTTTTTTTTCAATCCTGAGTAGTATTCCATTGTGTAAATGTACCACAATATCTGTATCCATTCCTCCATTGAGGGACATCTGGGTTGTTTCCAGATTCGGGCTATTGAAGTCCTAGCTAGAGCAATAAGACAATTAAAGGAGATCAAGGGGATACAAATCAGAAAGGAACAAGTCAAAGTATCACTATTTGCTCAACCATGTTTGTAGCAGCTTTATTTGTAATAGCCAGAAGCTGGAAACTACCCAGATGCCCCTCAACTGAGGAATAGATACAGAAATTGTGGTACATCTACACAATGAAATATTACTCAGCAATGAAAAACAAGGATATTATGAATTTTGCAGGTAAATGATGGGAACTGGAAAGGATCATCCTGAGTGAACTCTCCCAGAAGCAGAAAGTCATACACGGTATATATTCACTCATATAGACATATACTATAGGATAAACCTACTAAAATATGTACACCTAAAGAAACTAATCAAAAAGGAGGACTCTTGCTAAAATGCCCAATCCCTATCCAGAAGGGCAAAGAGGATGGACATCAGAAGAAAGAGAAAACAGGGAACAAGTCAGGAGCCTGCCACAGAGGGCCTCTGAAAGACTCTGCCCTGCAAACTATCAAAGCATGTGCTGAGACTTATGGCCAATACTTAGGCAGAGTGCAGGGAATCTTATGAAAGAAGTGGGAAATAGTAAGATCTGGAGAGGACAGGAACTCCACAAGGACAGCAACAGAACCAAATAATCTGAGCACAGGGGTCTTTCCTGAGTCTGATAGTCTAACCAAGTACCATGCACGGAGATAACCTAGGACCCCTGCACAGATGTAGCCCATGGCAGTTCAGTGTCCAAGTGGGTTCCACAGTAGTGGGAACAGGGAATGTCTCTGACATGAACTGATTGGCCTGCTTTTTGATCATTTCCCCCTGATAGGGGAGCGGCCTTACCAGGCCACAGAGGAAGACAATGCAACCACTCCTGATGAGACCTAATAGACTAGGATCAGAAGGAAGGAAATGAAGATCTCCCCTATGAGTGGTATTGAGGAGGGACATGGGTGCAGAACGGGGAGGAAGGGAGGGATTGGGTTAGGAGGAGGGAGGGAACTACAGGGGTATATAAAGTGAATAAAGTGTAATTAATAAAGAAGTTAATAAAAAACCTTTAAAAAAACCTTCCATTCTCTGAAGAAAGAAATTGAAGAAGATATCAGAAGATGGAAATATCTCCCACATTCATGGATCAGTATGATTAACATAGTGAAAATGGCCATCCTGCCAAAAGCAAACTACAGATTCAATGCAATTCCCATCAAAATACCAGCACAATTATTTTTAATTAAATTTTTATTTTTTATATTAGTTACAGTTTATTTATTTTGTATCCCAGCTGTAGCCCCCTCCCTCATTCCTTCCCAATCCCTTCTTCCCTCCTTTGTCTCCTCCCTGCTCCTTTCTAAGTCCATTGATAGGGGAGGTCTTCCTCCCCTTCCATCTGACCCTAGCTTATCAGGTCTTACCAGAACTGGCTGCAATGTCCTACTCTGTGGCCTAGCTAGGCTGCTCCTCCCATGAGGGGTGGGGAGGTCAAGGAGCTAGCCACAGAGTTCATGGCAGAGACAGTCCCTGTTCCCCCTACTAGGGAACCCACATGGATACTGTGCTGCAATGGGCTACGTCCAAGCAGGGGTTCTAGATTATATCCATGCATGGTCTTTGGTTGGAGAATCAGTCTCAGACAAGCCCCTGTGTCCAGATATATTTGGTCTTTGTGGAGCTCCTGTTCTCTCTAGGTCTTGCTAACTCTCTCTTCTTTCATATGATTCCCTGAATTCTGCCCAAAGTTTGGCCATGAGTCTCAGCATCAGCTTTGATATACTGCTGGGTAGAGTCTTTCAGAGGCCCTTTATGATAGGCTCCTATCCTGCTTCTCATTTTCTCCTACTTCCAATGTCCATCTCATTTGTCTAAGTAAGGACTGATCATTTTACCTTGGGTCTTCCTCCTTGTTTAGCTTCTTTAGGTGTACAGATTTTAGTATGTTTATCCTATCTTGTAGGTATAGTATCCACTTATAAATGAGTATATACCGTGCCAACACAATTCATTACAGACCTTGAAAGAACAATTTTCAACTTTGTACAGAAAAACAAAAAACCCAGAATTGCCAAAACACTCTTGTACAACAACAGATCATCTGGAGGTATCTCCATCCTGACCTCAAGCTGTACTACAGAGCAATAGTAATAAAAACTGCATGGTATTGGCATAATAACAGAATAGTGGATCAATGGAACTGAATAGAAAACCCAGAAATGAACCCACACACCTATGGAAACTTGATTTTTGATAAAGAAGCCAAAACATATAATGGAAAAAAGATAGCATCTTCAACAAATGGTGCTGGTCCAACTGGATGTCTATATGTAGAAAAATGCAAATTGATCCATATTTATCATCCTGCACAAAATTAAAGTCCAAGTACATCAAAGACCTCAACATAAAACCAATAATGTTAAATTTGAAGGTCACATGAATTTTTTTCTTAAAGCCAAGTCTGTTTCCTATGTTAACACTCTGGCTGATATCTCTCTATAACATAATGGTGTAATTATCTCTTTCAATAGTAGTCTTCACGGTGGTTGGTTGGTTTGTTTTAGAGTGTTTTTTTCAATTGTTTCTTGACTATGTCTGTAAGAAATACAAACCAGATCCTAGCTTTCTCTTCCTACAGCCTCTGAAATTCTCTTTCTTGAAGAACAGTATACCTGCCTAACACATCTCCAGAATCCCTTTAAAAAATGGAGGCACTTGAGTGAAGATGCTCCCAAGGTCTTTCTATGATGAGTGTGATGATGAAAGTGGACAAACTAGCTTTTCAAGCTTGTTGTGTTGGGTGAGAAATGGTTTACCCTGAAACCATTGCTTTGAGCATGGTATATGACATATATCACTGCTATTTTGTGTCACTACCTATTGTTGAACTAGAAGCTATGAAGTTAACTTTTTAGTCTGAACGAATGTGATGTTTTTCTGAAAAAGCAATTCTTTACTTTTTATTCAAGTGTTGTGTAGTCATTAATCATCTTTGTAGTGACTGCTTTATAGTTTCGTCTATGAGAATATGCTATTTTAAGCATCTTTTCTTTCTTTCTTTTGCAGCTGGACGCTTTAGAAAAGTGGTTCTTAACTTGTGCATAGTGAACCCTTTGTGGTTGCAAATCAGATATCCTGAATACACATTATAACTTAAACAGTAACAAAATTACAGGTATGAAGTAACAACAAAATAATTTTATGGTTGGGGGTCACCACAACATGAGGAACTGTATTAAAGGGTCACAGCATTAGGAAGGTTGAGAATCTTTTATCTAGCACAGTCTCTAGATCAAATTCTGAGTATTGATGTTCCTGCTACTATTGACTTTATTGGGGGACTTGTACATTTATTTAGTCATGTCATTGTTTCTGTGAACTATAATCCCCTCTCCCACCACCGTCTTAGCCTGAAAGATCATGGCATTTCAAATTACTCAGCCTTGGGTCCATCTGTTGTCATCTTGATTGGGAAAATGAGGCAGGGTTCTATTCCAGCTTACTTTCTTGACCCCATCCAAATAGTAAACTCCACTAGCTGTGGGCTGATTGACATATGACATCCAACAGTGTGCAAGGTCATGAACCAGTCAAATTGGGCTTCATGGAAGGCCTAAAGCAGTGTTTGGGGGTTTTGATCTCAGGGTTCTCCTCCAAGCAGTTTAGTTCTCTAGTTTGTTCTTCCAAACTAGCCAGCACACAGATAAGCCTGTGTTCCAAACTGAACTGATGCACCAATCTCTTTCTACCACTCTTCTGTAGTCACCTCTACTATCTTGTGTCACCACTTGACTTGAAATTCTTTGTGAATTGCAGCAAATTAAGTCAATTTTTTAGGGGTGAGTGAGAGTCTGATTCCATCATGAAACATTTCTGAGTCAGGATTAGTATGTGTTTTGAAAGAGCTAAAATATACATTAAAAACCATTATCATTAAAATAAGGAGTCTACATTGAGTCATTTTTAACTGACTTTATATTTCCTTTTAAATGCATGTTTTGAGCAGGACAGAATAGTAGTTAGAAATGTCTTGCTCTTTTGAGAAGATAGCAAAAAGATATTTCAAATTAAATGATATAGTAAAATCTATCATGGAAGGCATTGCTTTGAAAATGATAAACACTGAGAAGAAATTTTTGTGCATTCACACAAAGTCTAGAAATTGGCACACTGATTTGAACATTGGCAAAGGAACCCTTAGAAATAAAGAATACTTTGATACATACTGTTGTGGTATAAATGTGAATGCCTCCTACCACAGGGTCACATGTTTGAATACTCGTTGTTCAATCAGTGCTGCCATTTGAGAAGGTTGAGGAATATCTAGGAGGTGGAGCCTTGCAGAAGAAAATGGGTGACTGACATGGGCCTTGAGGCTTTATAGACTAGTCATATTTCCTGTTCACATTTTGCTTCAAGTGTGGACGCAATGTGACCAACTAGATTCTTGTCCCTGCCACAAGCCTTCCATGTTTCTCTTTTCTTCCATAATGAAATATATCTCTCCAGGTCAGAGTACTACCTTTTTTCTTTACATTGTTTTTGCCTCAGGGCATTTACTTACAGCAACAAAAAAAGCAACTGTCTTCTTCCATCCCTTTACCCTTCTTTGTCTCTCTTTCTCTCTCTATCTCTGTCTCTCTGTCCCTGTGTGCCTTTTTTCCCTCCCTCCCTCCTCCCCTTCCACCTTCTCTCTCTTAACACACACACACTCATACTTTAGAAGAAAACAAAACCTGCAGGTAGACTTAAAATGTTCTGAAACATTTAACGGAAAATAACTAAAGATATAAATGTCACAATAACCCGCATGTTTGGAATCTGCTATCCCAAACAGTTTTCACAATCTTCTTACTTACTGTAAGAAACCAATGTCTCCTGGGTATTTGTCCTGCCTGTTTTCACTCTAATAATTTACTAATGAAAAAAGTATCATGATTTAACTGATAAAAACCAAGGATTACATATTCTGTAATCAAGGTGAGAATGAGAGTACCTCTCAGAATACATAACTGCAAGTAAGATTGTTGTAACATAAAGATTTGAAGAGCTTCTTTCTGTCCAAAAATTTCTGAAATTTGAAAGAAAATAGGTGAAAACTCTAAATCCTGCTAATTCCACTTTTGATCAAATAGCCTGTTTTTCAGTACTTTTTGTTTTGTTGTTGTTTTCCAGGACTTTCTGTTTTGTTGTTGTTGGATTACTAATCTTCAATTTTCAAGCTGTATTGCCCTTTGAGTTTGAAGTATCAGAAGAGGCTCATATTCTGAACACATAGTCCCCAACAGGTCACACTGTTGAGGTGAGTTGGAGGCTTTGGAAGGTAGCTAAGTGCTAGAAGTAGCCACTAGGGCTTTGGAAGGGTATAGGTTGACCCCAGTTCTGGCCTTTCTCTGATTCTAGGTCTGCCACAATGTGAATAGCTGTCTTCCACCACACAGTGCCATTACTGTATACTGAGCTGCATCCACCATGCCCTTCCTGCCAAGGTGGACTGAGACCCTCTGAAACTACAATCCCAAAAAAAACTCTTTCACGCTGTCAAGACAGGTGACTGGATAAAGGCACTTGTTCCTAAGACTGAAGATCTGATTCCTGGGACCTACGTGGTAGAAGAAGAGAACCAAGTTCTGCAACTTTTCCTCTGGCTTCCACATATGTGCTGTGAGACTGCAGATATGCACACATAACTATACATACATACATATATATACATACACACATACATACAAACATACATAAAATAAAAATTAAAAAAACTAACCTTTTATTCCTTACATTGTTTCAGTTAGGAATTTTGGTCACCATAACATGAAATAAATGGTGTGAATTTTAAGCTTTTATGCCCTGCTTTCAGGTTCAGATTTGTAACTGACAACATGAGGATCTTCCTATGAGTTTCAAATATATCAGAGAAATCACAGGTATTTATGGTTCACTGGTTACTAAATGTTAGTGATACAATATTTTAGAAACTGTTGAAGGAGAAAAGGCCTCAGTCAATATTAATTCCATAGGGTCCCACTTAAATTGCTTCTAACAACCTGGTTCCCCAATCCGTAGTGAGGGCCCCTGACTGTGAATCACATGGAATGGGACTAGCTGTACATCTGTATGGCAAGGGTCTGCAAGTACCTGGGGACTATTTGACCAGTGACTTGTTTTTGTGAAGAAAGTTCATTGGATTATAACCATGTGCTACATATAGTTACTTTTGTCAGAACTGAGTTATCATGACAGAAAAACTTGCCTCGAAGTCCTAAGTTCTGATTTCCTTCTTGTCAGAGAAAAAGTCACTAACAATTCATCTACAAATGTCTGCTATGCATTTATTAGCTCAACCAGACTTGGCTAGGCTGCATTAAGAGTTGCCCAGTTTTGTCTGTTAACCAATGATTGTTATTAGATGCACCCCCAATTCCAGTGATTATTTCTTATATTTATAGTCATTTCTGTAATATCCCATGGTCACTTTAGCTTCCAATTTTTTGTTGATTAATGGTAAGAAATAGAACTTTGCATGTTTATCAGATACACATAGATTATTTTGTATTTTTGTTTGTTTTTGTACAAGTGGTTGTTCAATCACTGCTAATTTGAAAAATATGTGCTGGCTTTCTAATTTTACTGCTTTTTAAAATAGAGTTAATTTCATGTGCTATTCACAGTTCCATTTGGTCTCATGGGTACTTTGGTTATCAACCAACTGGTTCCACTCTGATAAGAATTGTGAGTAGGAATGAGGAAACTCTTCCAATGTCATAGTCTTACCCCTGAGTGCATAAGACCTATAGTATGGATCCAGTGAGTGATTTTTGACTCCTAAGTCAAAGAGGTATGGGCTTGTTATCCCAGACTTCAGAAGGCAGGGATTTAGGACTCTAGGTAGACATAGCCTTTTCTCAAAGTATTAAATCTTTGGTCTATGCCTGCTGGCATTTTACATTCTGTTTTAAAGGTATGTTTGTAATAGGAAGTGAAAATGAATCCTAACTGCTATATTTGACAAAAACCAAAATCATCCATCTAAGTTGTTCTTTGATATCTCTCATGCTACTCTCTCCTTCCACAATACCCTTCTCAGGGCACCCTTGACCTCAGCGTTCCTCAGACTGTAGATCAGGGGGTTCAGCATGGGGTTGAAAAGGCTATAAAACAGGGAAAGGATCTTCTGCTGTGTTTCAGGGTGCTGGGACTTGGGGGCCATGTACATGACAATGGCACTGCCAAAGAAGAGCCCAACCACACAGAGGTGGGAGGAGCAGGTGGAGAAGGCCTTTCTGCGGCCTTCCCCTGACTGGATCCTCAGGATGGCCACCAGGATGCGTGTGTAGGAGATCAGTACCAAGCATAGTGGTCCCACTAAGATGAACACACAGGCAGCAAAGATGACGACTTGGTTGAGTGTTGTGTCAGCACAGGCCAGCTTGAGGACAGACAGGATTTCACAGAAGAAGTGGTTGATTTCATGAGGTCCACAGAAGGGCAGCCTCAGGATGAGAACTAAATGGACCAGAGCCAGGAGGAAGCTAAATATCCAGGAAACAGCAGCCAGGATGGTACACACTCTCCAGCTCATGATGACAGTGTAGTGTAGGGGGTGGCATATGGCCACAAATCGATCGTAGGACATCACCACTAAAATCAGGCACTCTATGTGAGCAAAAGCCAAATACAAGAATGTTTGCATTATGCATGGTATAAAGGAGATGGTTCTTCTTTGAATCACAAGATTTGCCAGCATCTTGGGGACATTGTTGGATGCATAAGACATGTCAACAATGGCCAGATGGGAGAGGAAGAAGTACATAGGTGTGTGCAGTCTGTGGTCTAGGCATATTATTGCAAGGATAATCCCATTGCCCAAAAGGGTAAAGGAATAAAAAAGAGAGAAAAGCCCAAAGAGGAAACATTCCACAGCTGGATCAGCTTGGAATCCCAGTAGAGTGACCTCTGTGATCCACGTCTCGTTGCTTCTCATTTTCCTGTACAAAGACTATTCAGAACCAAAAGCTCAGAGCTGTGGAATAATCAAAGATACAAAGGGTTTCATGATTATGACAGAGAAAACATTTTGAAATTCATCACTTAGGACGAAGTCTTGGGTTTTGTTTTCAGGTATATTCCAAAATTCACTCTACGATAGTTACAAAAATGAAAAAAAAATTGGCCAGGCTGTGTTGAGACATACCTTTAATTCCAGCATTCAGAAGGTAGAGGCAGGGGGATTTCTGAGTTCAAGGCTAGCTTGGTCTACAGAGTTGAGCTCCAGGACAGCCAAGGCTACACAGAGAGACCCTGTCTTGAAGAACCCAGACACACACACACACACATACACACACACACACACACAGAGAGAGAGAGAGAGAGAGAGAGAGAGAGAGAGAGAGAGAGAGAGAGAGAGAGACCTGCTTTGTGTTTAGGATATTAATGGAAAAGGCTGATGAGATGGCTCAGTCAGTTTTGGTGCTTGCTGCCAAGCCTGACAACCTAAGTTCAGTACCCGGGCACACAAGGTGAAAAGAAAGAACCAATTGTACAAGTTGTCCTTTGACTTCCACATGTACTCTGGGGGCACATACACATGCATGTACACACACACGTACCACAGTAAATTAATAAATAAACAGATAGGTAGGTAGATAAATGAATAAGTAAATGTTTAAAAAGCTAAGTATATACATATCCATATCAATACACACAAATACACACTCAGACATATGTAACCAATGTTACCACAGCACAGTATGTTTTAGTGTGGTCCATGTAAGAGGATTCACTTTCAAATATGCATACATGCATTGTTTTAGAGAATTCAAACTTTCTGGATCCATTTTTATATGAGAGTCTTGACCACTCACATGATTCTTGATATTTGTCAACACAGCCTGGTCATTTTAAAAAAAAATTCATTTTTGATGTTTTCACTTCATTTCCTGGGTTTGCCTGTCTTCTGTGTACAGTTTTGATGTGGCTATGTCTCTGTGTTCTTCATGTACTTTCTTCCTAGACCATTCAGCTCCTTATGTGCTTTGTATGCATGTTTAAACAACCTCAAAGTTGTAGTTCCTTTAAAACTTTAGACTTTCCTCTTCAGCAGCATTCAGGGCTTATCTGCCCCTGTCTTTAATGTTTATTGGTTTATTTTGAGTTCTGTGTGCTTCTTCACCCATTCCTAATACCTAATTTAGTCATAATTTAAATCACACTTTGGGCATGTACAGTGGATACATACATATGCCTTAAGTATAGCTATGTACCATGCAGTGATGTTCGTATAGGTGTTGGTCCCGTAAGGTCATTTCTCCTAATGAGGTCATTCCATCTTAGTCTGTGATGTATACACTCACTGGTGCTCCAACAATGACAGAATTGTCTAATGTGGGTTTCTCAGCCACCACCTGTCATTTAATGTACTATTACTGTACTATTCAACATTTGCCCTTCTGAATCTTCTTAAATAAAGCACTCAAAAGGGGAAAGAGGCTTATAGTAGCAATAAAATTATAACTTCTGAGAAACCGCCAGATTGATTCCAAAGTGGTTGTACAAGTTAACATTCCCACCAGCAATGGAGTAAGGTTCCCTTTATCCACATCTTCTCCAGCATACGTTGTCACCAGTTTTTGATCTTAGCCATTCTGATGGGTGTAATGTGAAATCTCAGGGTCATTTTGATTTGCATTTCCCTGATGACTAAGGATATTGAACATTTCTTTAATGTTTCTATGCCATTTGATATCCTGCTATTAAGAATTCTCTGTTTAGCTCTGTACCCCATTTTTAAATTTGGTTGCTTGATTTTCTGCTGTTTACCTTCTTGAGTTCTTTATATATTCTGGATATTAGCACTCTGTCAGATATCAGGTTGGTGAAGATCCATTCCCAGTCTGTAGGTTGTCGTTTTGTTCTAATCTCAAGATCCAGCTATAGCGTTCCTAGGCATATATCCAAAAGATGTTCAAGTATACAACAAGGACATTTGCTCAACCATGTTTGTAGCAGCTTTATTTGTAATAGCCAGAGTCTGGAAACAACCCAGATGTCCCTCAACGGAGAAATGTTTGCAGAAATTGTGGTACATTTACACAATGGAAAACTACTCAGCAATTAAAAACAAGAAAATCATGAAATTTGCAGGCAAATAGTAGGAACTAGAAAAGATCATCCTGAGTGAGGTATCTCAGAAGTAGAAAGACATACATGGTATATACTCACTTTTAAGTGAATATTAGAAATGCAATAGAGGATAAACATACTAAAATTTGTACACCTAAAGAAGCCAAGGAAGAAGGACCCTGGGTAAGATGATCAGTCTTTTCTTATTCAGAAAGAAAAACAGGATGGTCATCAGAAGATGGAGAAAAGAGGAAACAAGTCAGGAGCTTACCACAGAGGACCTATGAAAGACTCTACCCATCAAGGTATCAAAGCAGATGCCGTGACTCATAGCCAAACTTTGGACAGAGTGCAGGGAATCTTATGAAAGAAGGGGGAGATAATAAGACCTGGAAAGGACAGGAGCTCCACAAGATGAGCAACAGAACCAAAACATCTGGGCACAGGGGTCTTTTCTGAGACTGATACTCCAACCAAGGACCATTCATAGAGATAACCTAAAACCCATGCACAGATGTAGCCCATGACAGCTAAGGGTCAACGTGGTTTCCCTAGTAACAGGAACTGGGGCTATTTCTGACATGAACTCAGTGGCTGGTTTGTTGATCACCTTCCCCTGATGGGGAAGCAGCCTTACCAGGCCACAGAGGAAGACAGTACATTCAGTCTAAATGAGACCTGATAGGCTAGGGTCAGATGGAAGAGGAGGAGGACAACCCTAATCAGTGAGCTAGGGGAGAGGCATGGGAGGAGAAAAGGAAAGGAGGGTGGGGTTGGTAGGGGATGAGGGAGGGGGCTACAGCTGGGATACAAAATGTATAAATTGTAATTAATAAAAATAAATTAATTAAAAAATGAAATGATAGCTTCATTTTAATTACATTTTGTTTGGTTCTTTCCGCTAAGAAAGCAATATAGGTACAGAGCCTAATTTATGTTCCACTGTGTCACTATCTTTTGGCCTTGACAAGTCATATGGCCATCAAATCCATTCTTTTTATTTTATTTTACTTTTTATTTTTATATCAATCAGAGGTTAGGTCCTTTGCATTCCCGGCATAGCCCTCTTTCCCTCCCGCTCTCCCCATCCCTCCCTCATCTCCTCCCCGCCCACTCCAAGTCCACCTACAGGGGAGGATCTCCTCCCCTTCCATCTGACCCCAGTTCATCTTGTCTCCTCAGGGCTGGCTACAATGTCCTCCCCTGGGATCTAGCCAGACTGTTACTCCCTGGCGTGTATGGGGGAGAATCAAAGAGCCAGCCATCGAGTTCATGTCTGAAACAGTCCCTGTTCCCCTTACTAGGGTCTTCAGTTGGATACCAAGCTACTATGGGCCACTTCTTAGCGGGGGTTCTAGGACATATCCATACATGGTCCTTGGTTGGGGAAACTGTCCCATAGAAGACCCCTGTGTCCTGCTCAGTTTGGTCTTTGTGGAGCTCTTGTTCTCCACAAGTCTTATTAACTTCCCCTATTTTTATTATTGTTTCCTG
>CM053763.1:3746831-3771022 GCA_028658305.1 Pachyuromys duprasi
GGGGGGGGGGAGGTAAAGGAGCCAGTTATTGTGTTCATGTCAGAAATAGTTCCTGTTCCCCTTACTAGGGTACCCACGTGGTTACTGAGCTACCATGGGCTACATCTGAGCAAGGGTTCTAGGTTATATCCACACATGGTCCTTGGTTGGAGAAAGTCTCATAGAGGACCCCTGTGCCCAGATATATTTGGTCCTTGTGGTGCTCCTGTCCTCTTCAGGTCATACTAACTCCCCCTTTTTTCATATGATTCCCTGCACTCTGCTGAAGGTTTGGTTATGAGTCTCAGCATCTGCTTTGATACACTGCTAGGTAGAGTCTTTCAGAGGCCTTCTGTGGTAGGCTCCTGTCCTGTCACTTGTTTTCTCCTACATATGATGTCCATCCCATTTTTACAGCAGGATCTTATAAGGCATTTTCTTAATTGAGATTCCCTCCTCTCACTTGACTTCAGTTTGTGTCAAGTTGACATAAGTCAAGATAGCACATGCCTTCACCCCTACACACAATTTAATAACTTAAAATTTACTTTCCCCAGCACCCAGCATCTTTAATCTTTGTTGATGTTGTTGTGAAACCAATCACATGCAAAAATGCATAAAAATTGCATGCCTTATTCTTTTTTTGTTCTGCTCAGAAGATGGTTAGATAGGCTTATGAGCCTGTAATATATCTATGAACATTAATACAAAAATAGCACCTTCATTGGACCACAAAGTAAATGGGTAGAAGCATAATTCAGCTCATTATTGCTTTATTTATTACCACTCAGTGTGAGGCAATTTCAGGCCATGAGTAACTGATAGTAATTCCGTAGGCAGACAGTCATAGCAAAGAAGATCCAAGTCTGGGGCATCCATTACCCAGTTCTTCCTTGGTTGTATATATAAAAAAAGTGACAACAGATACCTTCTGAATGAACAATGATTTATTATAGCTTACGTTGTAGACAGGTTCTCTGTCTTCCCCAAATAGAATCAATGTTTTGTGGTGTGTTTACACAATGCAATGGAGATGAGCAAACGATGGCCACACTCATCCTGGGAGAATCTGACAAACAGAACAATGATTGCAATAAGGCAGATTAAAACAATGTAGTTCATTTGTATCAAGTCCAAGAAAGCACAATATTAACACAGCTCCTAGAAGTCAAGGTCACAGTTGACCACTTTGTGACTAGTTGGGAGGGGATGTCATGAAATGTTTTATTCCTCATCTTGAGAAGTGCTTACATGAGTTATGGTGCTTGTGATGTTTCACTGAGCTGTACTGATGCTTTCTTCATCTTCAACAAATTAAAATATTCCATCCCTCCATTGTTTTGATACGGTTATTCGGCCACTGAATGGTGTCTGATTTGCCTTTTTGTCTCCCTCTTTCACTCCCATGCCGTTCTCTGTTCATGTGTCTGCCCCTACGTGGAATCTAGCCAGCATTTTTTGCCAGTACTGATGCAGCATTTTGTTCCACTATTGCACCTGTGGGTGTATCTTTCAGGCAGTTTGGTATTGTACTCACAGGGTCGGGTAACACTGATGATTGCTTTTAGCCATGTTAAAAGCCTGTGGACTGTCATATTGGTGTATGTTTGGGTTGCATGTGCTCAACAAATCTGCAAAGTTAGAGAAGACAGCATACAGGGAGGTTCATGGAAGGTGTGAGAAGGCTTTTGTAAGAAAATGAAGAGGAAGCCTTTGAACAAGTTTACGTGTCCTGATAAATAGTGAATGAAATCAATTCTAAGATCTCTGCAGTCTGTATTTTTTAACACTCTCAAGAGGCATCTTCCTTTATGAACATCCTCTTCAATGCATTTTTGACCTCTTTGTTTCTCAGACTATAAATCAGTGGGTTGAGCATAGGATTGAAAAGGCTATGGAAGAGCAAGAGATATTTCTTCTGCTCATTGGAGTCCCTGTGTTGAGGTCCAATGTACATGACAATGGCTGTACCATAAAAGAGTCCAACGACACAAAGATGGGAGGAGCAGGTGGAGAAGGCTTTCTGGCGTCCTTGCCATGACTTGATCTTCAGGATGGCATACAGAATATGAGCATAAGAGACCACAATTGAAAAAAATGGTCCTACAAGCACAGACACAGCCCCAGCCAAAACCATGACTTCATTGATGCGGGTGTCTGAACAGGCAAGTTTGAGAACAGCTATAATTTCACAGAAAAAATGATTCACTTTCTGAGAGCCACAGAAGGGCAATGGGAAGAGTAATACTAGATGGACTAGGGCCAATAGGACTCCTAAAATCCAGGAAGTCACCACCAGGATAACACAAACTCTCCAGCTCATGATGACAGAGTATCGGAGTGGGTGGCAGATGGCCACATACCGATCATAGGACATCATCATCAGTAGGAGACATTCTGTGTGTGCAAATGTTAAAAAGAGAAAGGTCTGTGTCATGCAACCAGTAAAGGAGATGGGTTTGGCTGGATCTATGAGGTTCACCAGCATCTGGGGCACTGTGTTGCAGGCATAGGCAATGTCAACAATAGCCAGGTGGGACAGGAAGAAGTACATGGGAGTGTGGAGTCTAGAATCCAGGCAGATAAGCCCCAGGATGGTCCCATTCCCCATCAGGGTGAAGGCATAGAACAGAGAGAAGAGGGCAAAGAGGAGCATCTGCATCCTTGGGCTGAGGGGAAATCCCAGGAGGATGAACTGTGTAATTGAGGTCTGATTTTCCCCCATTTTCCTGTGAATGAGACAAGGAAGCTTAGCAAGTTTGAATCCAATGTGAATGTTCTAGGTAGGTATTTAAACAATACACTTGGGCCTGTCATATTGAGTGCTCTCCATGATATTCTTGACATGATAGTTTTTAAATTAAAAACATTTGTGTGTTTCAATGAATCAGAAGGAAATGTGCATTCTATAATCTAATATCATATTACATTATTCAGCAAATATTACTTTCATGTTCATACTAATTTTTTAAAATCAAAACTTGTTAATAAGCTCCCACCATGATGGTGGATGTATGGTTCAATTACAGCAGACAGGTATGTACATGTGTGCTGCATATGATCACTATCATGTGAAATGAGGATGAAGCATGAGCAAGTCAATGATCCTTCTATCAAATTTTCTTACAAATGTAAAGTATGTTATAATTTCAATATTTACTGGAATGGATTTTAATAAAACACAAACAATATCTTCGCAATATAAACTTGAACAACAGAGAGAGCGGAAGTTTGCTGTAAGTCCAGCTGTGTTTTTGCCGGGGTCCCTTTTATTTTCACTTTTGTACCCACAGACGGACGTAGCGTGAGAATAGAGTTATCTTTGTTTCTGTTAAAAATTTATGCTTCATTTTTACACATACACTTTCCTGTCTACATTCAGAAAATTCTGTCATCTCCCCTCCACCCCGCTTAAGAAACATCTATGCAGTACACACTCAAAGTGAGTGCATACAACTGTATATATCTTCTTAAATCCTAATATTTTCGGTGCCTCTGTCATGTTTTCTTTTATTCTTGTCTGTTCTACTCAGTTTCATTAGCAAAAGTGCCATGTGAATAATTTAATGATATTTTAAGCTTTCAATTAAAATGTTGACTGAATCAAATATTAAAGCTTAGATTTCACTTTAGATTCATATTTGAAGAATTTTTGTTTACAGCTTAAGGAAAATGTAAATTAATTATTTTATTATTTCAGTGGTATTTTCCTTTCGTGGCAGTGCAGATGTTTAAAATACTTTCAAGAGAAAGAAGGTTTCCTAAGTTTTGAACTGTAACCTTTAAACCATTACAGTAGCTTTCTTGTTTGACTTTGACATTATACCATTTCTCAGTCTAGAATTCATATGAATTTCATATTTAAAATAAAAAGCTCAGAAAATTTTATGACTTACTTCCTCTCACTGTGTCTCACAGTTATATTTTGGTATTTGAAAGGTTTTGTAAGCAAGAGTGAATAAATTTTTCCTTTACTTTAAGTCAAATACAGGAAATTATTGAGCACAATATCATCTTAGTCCAAGAAATAGATTTGTGACAACTACAGTCATCTCCCACAAAGGTGATTGTTTTACTAGGACTAAAATTTATTCCAGTTGATCTTTTGCATGAGAGATTCATTGATCATTTATTCAAGACAAATTTCTGTGTCATTGGTGAAGTTGAAATAGGATACTAATTCAACTAGAATATTCATTCAATCCTGTCTGTGAAAAAGTGATAATTTATTTCTACATAATATTTCTCTAATATTTAGAAGCAATGAAGATAAAGTATTGCTTTTATGTTCAAAACGAATTTACCTAAAATTTAAAATATATTAATAAGTTATATTCATTGTAAGATAATTTTAAAATGTCATATGATGAAAGCAGAGTGAAACAAAAAAGAACATTCAAGTGAACACTACTTTATATGGCTCTTATTCCAAGTGGCAGAAGCAAAGATTGTAAAACTCACAAACATTTGCTGAACATGCATTATTTTCAGCCACATGCTATGGGGACAGGTGTAGTTACACCGTCCTCCCTGGCACATATAACCTTCTTGTTAAAAGTCACACACACACACACACGCACACACGCACACACGCACGCACGCACGCATGCACGCACCCACGCACACAAACTGATACACACACAATGATTCTCCTACTTCCTTCTTCAGACAAAGGAATTTCACATTCAAAACCAAAGCCTCCAGGCTGCTTTTGTTCTGTATCATTAGCTCCCTTTTCAGTACTGTCATGAGCTAATAGAAATCTTTAAAAGCAAATCTCTGAAAGTGCTAATCTAGCTAACAGTTTTGATAAGAAGTGCAACAGCATCGAAGAAAATTATCCACATTAGGTGTGTATCGAAAGTTGATAGCTTTCAGGTTGTCTTGGTAACTAACTCTATAAATAGCAGGAATTTAGAAAGACTAGACAGCAATAGTTACATTTTCAGTTGTAATTTTGCATTGTATCTGAAATTGCATAATAAATAAAGTTTAGCTTATATAAGGAACTTTCCTCAAACTTACAAATGAACATGTGAAGACATGTTGGATACAGAGAGAAGCAAGTAGCTTTTAGGGTGAAAATTCTTTCTTCTGAGCAGATTCTTAGAGATGGAGTTTCTTTCAAATGAGATGACTTTATTTTCCTGTTATCACAGTCACCTCATAGAATGTGCTGAAAACTTGGAAAGAGGAGAAGATACTCAATACATACCCTGCATACTAGCCCTTTTAGAGAAAAAGGGCTGTCACTGTGCTTCACTCAGGTTTTCCCTCGAGAAAAGTTCATAATAACATGCTATACTTCACTCATTGTGGTCCATGAGCAAAGACCCAAAAATCAATACAATGACGTCTAGGTTAGGATAGCTGTAATGTAAGGTAATCACTTGATTTATTATCACATCAAGATTTTCAAAACATTTCTCCTTACTGCCATCCAAATGGATAAATAGTATATAATAGGAAGTTGGAACCATTTATATGCTCACTAACCAATTCTCCTTTAAACAAGTGTGTGTGTGTGTGTGTGTGTGTGTGTGTGTGTAGATCAAGGCTCTACAAGAAATATAATTCATAAAAAAGATCAGATAATTAGACCAACAACAGCCATGGAAAACATGTTCAGGAGTCAAGAAAGTGGATAAAATATCCCAAAGGGACTTGTTAAATATTATTCTGTAAAATATGACTGAGCACAAACAAAGAAGAAATATTTTCACCAGAAAACAATTTCTCTTCTTCAATTTCTAGTGATTTGATCCCAGAGAGGAAGAAAAATTAAGAACCTTTCAGAGCTATGAATATTACTGTTTTCTCTTTTTCCTGAACCACTGACAAGCTGACCCTATTTTATATCTTTATCATGTTTAATAGAGAGAGCTGGTGATAGCTTTCTTTTGGTTTAAATACTTTGATTCTTTAATTTGTATTTTTCTCATAGTCAAAAATGAAGAGACAAAACATATATTTTTCCTAGGTTAGTTATTTTACTGAATATAACAGCCTAAGGAATTAATAATATAATTTATTTAGTAGGAAAAAAGTAACCAATATCACTTTAGAACAGGCTTTTCCCCATCAAAGATGTTCACTAGGAGGCTTGCTGGTGATTGTGCGCATGCTGTACTCCTACTCAGGCACATACTTATGCGTGATTATTCTAAAAATGAATAACCAGTCTTGCCCATACATTATTTATTGTCCAATACACTAATATACAAACTCAAAACCTTATAAATGACATTTTCTCCTTAATATTATTTGTCTGACTATTGCACATATGATTTTGTGTTTGGGTCCATTACTGAGATGAGTTCAATCAATTCTTTTTCTTAAGCTGTCATTTTACATGTTTATTATCAATGTTATACTACCTTCATAAAGTGAGTTGGGTCATTTTCTTCTTTTCTAGTCTCAAAACCTTATACATAACATGACAATAAATTGTTACTTGAAGATTGGTAAAATGTAGAAGTTGGTATTTCTTAGAAAAATCTTATGATAAAGTTATTTTCCTGAATATTTATTATTTAAATTTTCTATTTAAATAATGAAGTTATTTTTAAAATTATTGAAACATATTTTTATCCAAAGCATTCTATTTTAATTTTTTCATTTTTATTAATAATTTTTATTTATTACAATTTATTCACTTTGTATCCTGTTTGTAGCCCCTCCCTCATCTCCTCCCAAACCCACCCTTTCTCTCTCTTCTCCCCCTATGCCCACCTCTCAGTCCACTGATAGAGGAGGTCTACCTCCCCTTCTATCTGACCCTAGCCTATGAGGTCTCATCAGGACTGGCTGCATTGTTTTCCTCTGTGGCCTGGAAAGGCTGCACCTCCCAAGGGGAGGTGATCAGAGAGTGAGGTAACCCAGAAGCAGAAAGACACACATGGTATGTACTGACTCATAAGTGGTCATTAGATATATAATATAGGATGAACATACTAAAACCTATACTTCTAAAGAAGCTAAATAACAAGGAAGACCCTAAGGAAGATGCTCAATCCTTGTTCAGAAGGGCAAATGCGATAGACAGCAGAAGCAGCAGAAGACAGGGAACAGGACAGGAGCCTACCACAGACGTCCTCTATTTTATTTCATTTTTTAAATCTCTTCAATTTTCTTTAATTTTTTTATTCTTAATTTGTATCTATACTTCCATTTCCTTTTTACTATGAAGTCATTCATTATAGTGTCTTTTTAATATAAAAAGCTTCTATTTGTAATTTCTTAAAGTTTTTTATTTTTAACCATTTGTTTACCTTATATTCCCATTGTAGTTCCCTCCCTCATCTTTTGGCCTCACCCTCCCCTCCACTTCCTCCCTATTCCTCTCCCCTAGTCCACTGAAAGGGGGAGTCCTCCTTCCTTTTAAAGTCCAAGTGGCACAGGAGACAACTTTTTGAACAGAACACCAATGGCTCAGGCTTTAAGATCAACAATTCATAAATGGGAGCTCATGAAATTGAAACGCTTCTGTAAAGCAAAGGACATTGTCAACAGAACAAAATAACAGCCTACAGATTGGAAAAAAGATCTTCACCAACCCTCCATCCTACAGAGAGCTAATATTCAGTATATAAAGAACTCATGAAATTAAATATCTTAAACTTTAAAAATAAAGTTTGCTCCTATATAATGTTCTATGGTCATTGTAACCTCTGAATCGACTATTTAAAAGGACATTTATTCATGCAACTGTATTGGAAAGAGAAACAAATATAGAAATGTCCTTCACTCCCAAAGTCTATCTTTGAGGTACTCATTTGAAGCTTAGTTTAAATAGAAGGCAATAGGTATGCCTGTACTGCACATGGTCTGTCATGTTTTCAGAAGTATTAAGTCCACTCAACAGGAGGAAATTCATGTCTGATACTGTATCCTAGTGCAGAGGTTATAGGCGTTAAAAGAGAACCTACTGCTGCTGGTTTCCTAAATCAATATAATTTCTGATTGCAGTTTGAATAGTTAGTCTTATACCCACAGATACGTATAGCTCTAACCATGCATCACAGAAGCTTCTTTTTGCAGCAGAGGTCGTTACAGAATTCCACAACTGCCCCAAATGCAGAGAATAGGTAACAATGTGGTAACTAGCCCCAGTTGATACATCTACAACGCAAGCCACAAACTTATGGCTCAGGGAACATCATGAAAAATGGGACATAAGGACTGTAAGAGCTGTAGGACCAGGATGTTTGCTGTGAGATATTATCTTCTGGGAATGATAGGGAAGCTGCAACTATGATATATAAACAGTATGTTGCCAAACAAGACATAGATAATAACATCAACTGACACTCCAATGAGGATATAGGAAATCTCACAAGAACCCACCACTAGATAAAAAGCTATAGGCAATTAAAACTACTGAGAGAGGGATAATTAATCTTCTTCAGACATGATCACTCTAAATGGGTCCAGTACTAAATGGTAAGCCCTAAACATGTGTACATATAAACATACAAGCAACATTAAATGGATCCAGTCACTCTTTTGTATGTGTGTGTACATGCATGTGACAATGAACTTGCCCATGTGCAGACATCTAGAGGCTGTCTTTTAATGTCTTTATTAATCACTTCACCTAATTTTTTAGATTAGTTCTTTAATTGTGCCTAGAGCTTCACTGTCCACCAAACCACTGGGATCCACTTGTCTCCATCCTCTTAGTGTTAGGGTTGAAGATCATGCAATCATGCCAATATAATAGCATTTCATTAGAAGACATTCCCTTTGCCAAATAGATGCCAGGAAAGAATGTTCAAAGTGATGAAGAAAGGGTTACTCTGCTAAACTATCACTCAAGAAAGAAAAGTTGTCTAGCTTATGTCTTTGGTGGAAACAGTAATAATTATGGCTAAACCAAAAAACCTATTTTAAGCATCTATATTCTGATATATGTTAAACATCTATATTCTGAATTTCTGCATATACATGACCCACCAAAATTAAATCAATGAAGTAAATAATTTAAGTAGATTCATAACAACCCATGAGATAGAAACAATAATTTAAATATGTCCCAACTACTAATCCCAGAGCAAGATGGATATAATTCAAAATTCTATAAAACCTTTAAGGAAAAATGAATGCTAATACTCTTTAAATTAGTCCATAAACTAGAGAAGAAGGAACTTCCAAATTCATTTATCAAAGCCAGTATTGCCTAGTACTGAAACCAAAGATTTAACAAAAACATGAATTAGAGGCCAATCTCTCTGATGAACATAGACACAAAAATTCTCAATAGAATACGCGCAATCCAAGTTCAAAAGCACAGTAAAAAAGATTCTCCACTATAAGAATGTGTTATGCTTATTCATATGTATGTGAGTACATATATGTATATGCATGTTGGGGAGGTAATATGTAAATGTCATTTGTCTTTCTGTATCACCCTCCACATTGTATGTTGTGGCTGTGTCTCCTGAAGCTAGAGTTTTCCAGTTCAGTAAATCTATCTAGCCATGTTCCTCCAGGGGTCCCCTGTCTCTGCCTTATAAGCACTGAAATTACAAGCAGCCATTAAACCTACCAGCATTCACATGGGTTCTATGAATCAGACTTCCAGTGCTCACACTGGGGTGCAAATGCCTTACCTGCTATCTGCTATCTCCTAAGCACTTCTGTTTATATATATATATATATATATATATATCTATATATATATATCACCTTTATATATATATATCACCTTTATATATATATCACCTTTATATATATATATATATATATATATATATATATATATCACCTTTCTCCTTGTATGCGGTTAGGCCCAAAATTAGTACACTAGCTGAGCAAATTTAATTTTCCTTCACTGACCATATATTTTATTTCTACAACTTATAATATGTTCTTTAGTGGTCCTTTTGTGGTAATTTCTTACCCATAAAGTAATGGCTACTCATTTGAAAATCCACGTACATGTTCAAAACACACAAATCTGAAGTATGTATGAGGTAGCTCATTCCTGATAACACAGGATAATTGCCATGATATGGGACTCTGTTTTCCAGTTTACACTTGTGTTGTTTTCTTGGCAGCTTCAGAAACCGGGCTGAAAGGTAATTGTACAGAGACAGTACTCTCTCTGCCCTTCTCCTCCTCTCATGGTAATAATATTGAATTACTTCCCTGCAGTGATATTGAGTGCACTGTGACTCGGTGGCTGCAGCAGGTGTCTGCCTGCAGTGTCTCAGCACAATGTTCATGCCATGTCATGACTTCACCATGTAGTTCTGATAGGGCTGCTGCAAAGCAAGGCAGTTTATGGCAGACTATTTAATGAGACTCCCTCCTGACCTTCTTCATCTCCTAATTTTCAGAAAGATTCCAGCTTTAGATCCTTATTGTATAGGAAGCACTTTGAATTCTTTAGTTCTCAAGAACATTACTGTCTCCACTGAGGCTAGTTTGCAGACCCCCCAGTGAACCCATGGTGTCTGCACCTCTCACCAGACTGCATGTGTGCTGTGACTCCCCCACAGAGACGTTTATGTTGCAGAAGAGGTTGATTTCATATTTTTTATTTCCTCTCTTTCTCACTTATCTGTGACCAATTTGTGTTTAAAACAAGTATTTCTTTCAGCTGTTATCACTGTAGACAGTACTAATATTTTACAATAAAAAACACATGCATTTATGGGTATAGTTGTGATGGTATGAGAATTTAAAAAAAACTACAAATATAGAGCAAATAAGGATACATTTTGCTGTTTGAGTTTTTCTTTCAACCAGTCTGCTCAAATCTCAAAAGAACAAGGCAAGATTTTACGTGTTTTCTCAGAGTTACCATTTAAACATTTTTTGTATCATTACAAATTTGTTTCAAATCAGTTTAATTTCTCCCACATTAAGAAAAATCCATGAGAAAGCGTGAGATCATAAAGTGCTTAAGATTGACGAGAGCTGTTACTTGTTTTCTGCTACTTCCAATGTCTGTCCCATTTGTCTTTCTAAATGAGTATTGATCATCTTACCCCGGGTACTCTTTCTTGTTTATCTTCTTTACGTGTACAGATTTTAGTATATTTATCCTATCTTATAGGTCTTACCCACTTATAAGTGAGTATATACCGTGTGTGTCTTTCTGCTTCTGGGATACCTCCCTCAGGATGATCTTTTCTAGTTTCCAAAAATTCCCTGCAAATTTCATGATTTCCTTGTTTTTAACTGCTGAGTAGTATTCCATTGTGTAAAAATACCACAATTTCTATATCCATTCCTTCGTTGATGTACACCTGGGTTGTTTCCAGGTTCTGGCTATTATAAATAAAGCTGCTACAAGCCTACCTCAGAGGGCATCTGAAAGACTCTACCTGCAATGTATTAAAGCAGATGCTGAGACTCATAACCAAATCTTTGGCAGAGTGCAGGGAATCATATGAAAGAAGAGGGAGTTAGTATGACCTGGAGAGGACAAGAGCTCCACAAGGACCAAATATATCTGGGCACAGGGGTCCTCTATGAGACTGTTTCTCCAACCAAGGACCATGTATGGATATAACCTAGAACCCTTGCTTGGATGTAGCCCATGGTAGCTCAGTATCCAAATGGGTACCCTAGTAAGGGTACCTCCCCTATCAGTGGACTTGGAAAGGGGCATGGAGGAGATGAGGGAGGGATGGGGAGAGTGGGAGGAAATGAGGGAGGGGGCTATGGCTGGGATACAAAGTATATAACCTGTGATTAATATAAAAAGTTATTAAAAAATAAAAATTATTTAAAAAACAAAAGAAAAACTTTAGGTTGAATTTCTGACTTACCCCTTAGTTGTGATGACTTGAACTTACTAATAATTTCCAGTTGTTTCAATCCAAGCAAATTTAAGATTCATATTGTGTCATTCACTGAAATTTTCCAGAGGTACTATAAAAATAAATTCTATTTTTTTTAATTGAAGAGAGCTTGGAGAGAATTTTGAAATGGCTTTCCAATATGCATTCTTCACATTTGCACAGCTATTCACAACCCCTTTTGCTGGACAGCTCATAACACCAGAAAATATTTTCCCATATTGATTTTAATTCTGCCTCTCTAATAAACCTACCAATTGATTTGTTTTTCCTTTTTGGAAAGCAATAAACAGCTACTTTTGTTTCTTACCCAATGTCCCTTAGGATGAAGGAGGATGGTTATTGTTTCTTTTTGTTTTTTATTAGTTTTATGAGAAGCTCATGCAATGTATTTTGATCTTATTATTCCCATCGTCAGTTTCTACCAGACCGACCCCTCCTTTCCTACCTAATCTAGTAAGCACAATTTGTATTACTGATATACTCTTCTATGTGACTCTCCACTAGATCAGAGACAACCTACCAGGGGCCACACTGTTACAGAAAACTGACTTTCCCTCTCAGCAGCTGTCAAGAACTCCTCAGCTAGGAGAGAGATTTCATGTCCACCTTTCTTCTCTATGCTAGGGTTTAGATGGAGATATCATGAAATGACTCCTAAAAATGTGTCCTTGTGTGCTTAGATTAGGGCATGTCTCGCCCCTCATCCGAGAAGCTTCTATTTTTGCAGTAGATGGTGTTAATACAGAGGTCCACAACCGCTCAAGGTTCAGAGACTTTGGGCACATCGAGGTCACACTCCCTTCTCCCAAGACTCAGGGAACTGTGGAATAGGCGGTGAAAAGACTGTAAGAACCGCAGGTGGTGGGCGACTACAGGAAAACTGTTCAACAGGGTAGTTGAACATGCACCCTTGCACCCGCTGTAACAACATCCAACAAGACTTGCTCATGCTCAAGACAAATTGTGGCATTCTATTTCTTTTTGTCTTCTCCTCCATTCCCACATGACATTACAGCAATTGCTGTGTCTTCTCACTCATTGATTGTTCTTCTGTCTGCTTCTATGCTGATGTTTTTGGCATCCTGCATATGGGTAATAACATGCTGATCATTGTTAGAAGTGTGCTGAGATCACACACAATAAGCACAGAACCGTAATGGTGAGTTCATATCTCCACATTTCCAAGTGGAGGTGTTTTTGACAGGTAGCATCTAAGAGTTCTTAGTGTGCAGTCAGGAGTATGATTGTGATAAAACTGCAGACTAATCATTTTTTATATCTCTTTTTACACTAAATGCTGGTGCAAGAATGTTTGTTGATACATATTTGGAATATTAATTCATTTAAATATCACAATGGTATTTATTTTTTCTGCATTTAAAAATTTTTATTAAATTTATTTATTTACTTTACATCCCAATTGTAGCCCCCTCCCTCTGTCTTCCCACTCTTACCCTTTCATCCTCTTTCCCCTTTTCCCCTCCTCTTCTCCTCAGAAAAGATGAGCCCATGCCCCCAATACCAGCCCACACTAGTACATAAAGTCACATCAGGATTAAATGTATCTTCTTCCACTAAGGCTGGAGAAGGCAGCCCACCTAGAGGAAAGTGATCCAAAAGCAGGCAACAGAGTCAGAGACAGCTCTGTTCCAATTGCTAGAGTACCCTCAGGAAGACCAAGCTGCCCTTCATATGTGTGTTGGGGGTCTAGGTCTAGTCCATGCATGCTCTTTAGTTGGTGTTTCAGTCTCTATAAGTTCCCATGGGTCTAGGTTAGTTGACTCTGTTGGTCTTTATTTTCTAAGTCACTAATTTTAAATAATTAATAAAATGATCTTTGAAAAATAGTGATGTGGAGTGGTAATAACATTTTACATAGAATTGTTCTTATAATTTTATTTCTGAGCAGGGACAATGAAAATGGATTTTACACCAAAACCGTGATGCATTCTTTCCATCTTTTTTGATTAAGAGTTTTCCCTAAAGTAGCAACCAACCAAAATCAAACACAAACAAAAACAAAATCACAAAACCACACCAGCTCAAATAGCTGAAGATTTTGTCATTATTTAGTAAAAAATATAATAATTTATGAGTCATTAAAATAAAATTAGAATATATAGTTCCATGGATGTTTAATCATGAATTTTACCACCACTTAGTCTTACTATGTGTTTATCCTTATATTTATTTCCTTATGCATTCTTTATAAAAAATGTCTTCAAATAAGATTCTGATATTAAAAGATCACTTAACACCCATAGGTGTCATTTGAAGTAATCAGAAAAGCATTATTGTCTATACCTGACCTGTGATACAGTCAAGCTTGCAGAAACGATTCTCAGAAGCTGATCTATTCAGTAGGTCCTGACACAGCTGAAACACAACAGAGTAAGCCTGTCAGCCTACCCTGTGCCAGACTCACACTCTGCCCTGGTGCTGTGAACTTAGAGCACTGACCAGAGAGCTCTGCCCAGAATCTGTCGCCAGGGGGAGGGAAGATTCTGGGAAAGCAGTCTTTGTAAAGGGAAAGAAAACAAACAGGTGAATTTGCGGGGAGCAGACCAGGATCAGAGACCCACTGAAAGCCTGAGAACAGCATGCTGTCTATAGCTCAGCTTCTTCTGCTATCGGGTCTTGGGGAGAGCTATTGTGGAAGACCAGTCAGGATACGTTGTGAGAGCATCTACTCTATTCAAGGATAACTGTGATTTCCTTGAACACAGACCAGACAAAGGATGCATGGCTTCTAGGATTAATACTTTGGCCATAAAGAGTCCATAGATTGTTCTGGATCCCAGGTTGCTGAGCCTAACACATGCTGATTTATGCAAAGACCATGGTCTAGCACTCTCAATTCTGTACAGTTACTGGCTTTGCAAAAGGTTACTAAATCATTCTTAAATGATGTCCCCTTTTTTCTTAATTGGGGTGAAATCACATTTTCACGTGCTGTTGTGGAAAATGGGATGACATTTGGGAAGCACTAGGAAGAATTTTTAGCATAAATTTATGCAGCATTTAAAAAATTTTCTCTCAGCCTTTTAAAAGCTGTGACTAATGTGGAAAGAATATATCGAAGGAAGCCATGGCACCAAAATGCTGTATTTATTAACAAATGAGTGTTGAAACATAGAAATGTTAGTCACCTCTCATACTCAGGTTTTTCTGAAGTTTATTACACACACACATACACACACACACACACACCATGTGTGTATAAATTTCTTTTAGAATTTCTCTGATAAGGCAGAAGACAAGTCTTTAGAACTCAAGTTTAGTTAATCTGTACTGCACAACATTTTCCTTTTTATATATCTATATTTTTATGTATTACAATTTATTCACTTTGTATCCTGGATGTGGTCCCCTCCCTTGTCCCCTTGCAACCCAACCCTCCCTCTCACTTCTCCTTCCATGCCCCTCCCCAAGTCAACTAATAGGGGAGGTCTTCCTCCCCTTCCATCTGACCCTAGCCTACTAGGTCTATCAGGAATGGTTGCATTGTCTTCCTCTGTGGCCTGGTAAGGCTGCTCCCCTCTCAGCGGGAGATGATCAAAGACCCAGCCACTGAGTTCATGTCAGAAACAGTCCCTGCTCCCCTTGCTACGGAACCCACTTGGACACTGAGCTGCCATGACTACATCTGTGCAGGGTTTCTAGGTTATCTCCATGAATGGTCCTTGGTTGGGGGTATCAGAATCAGAAAAGGCCCCTGGGCCCAGATTTTTTGGTTCTGTTTCTCTCCTTGTGGAGCTCCTGTCTCCTCTAGGTCTTTCTATCTTCCCCTTGTTTCATAAGATTCCCTGCACTCTGCCCAAAGTTTGGCTATGTGCCTCAGTATCTGCTTTGATACACTGCTGGGTAGTCTTTCAGAGGCCCTCTGTGGCAGGCTCCTGTCCTGTTGCCTGTTTTCTCCCTCTCCCAATGTCTATCCCATTTGCCTTTCTGAATGAGGATTGAGCATCTTACCCAGGATCCTCCTTCTTGATTAGCTTCTTTAGGTATACAGATTTTAGTATGATTATCATATATTATATGTCTAATATCTACTTATAAGTGAGTATAAGCCATGTGTGTCTTTCTGCTTTTGGGATACCTCACTCAGGAAGATCTTCTCTAGTTCCCACCATTTGCCTGCAAATTCCCTGATTTTCTTGTTTTTAATTGCTAAGTAGTATTCTATTGTGTAAATGTACCCAATATTTAAATTGTATTATTTGATTTGCTGCCTTTTAACTTCTTGAGTTCTTTACATATTCTGGGTATTAGCCCTCTGTCAAATATAGGGTTGGTGAAGATCCTTTACCAGTCTATAGGCTGTCTTTTTGTTCTGATGACAGTGTCCTTTCCTTTGCAGAAGCTTTTCAGTTTCATGAGGTCCCATTTATTTATTGTTGATCTTAGAGCCTGTGCTGTTGGTGTTCTGTTCAGGAAGTTGTCTCCTATGCCAATGAGTTCTAGGCTCTTCCCCACATTTTTTTCTAACAGGTTTAGTGTGTTTGGTTTTATGTTGAGGTCTTTGATACATTTAGACTTTAGTTTTGGTAGGAAGATAAATATGGATCTATTTATATTTTTCTACATGTAGACATCCAGTTAGACCAGCATCATTTGTTGAAAATGCTACCTTTTCTTCCATTGTATGATTTTGGCTTCTTTATTAAAAAATCAAGTATCTGTAGGTGCGGGGGTTTATTTCTGGGTCTTCTATTTGATTCCCTTGATCCACCATTTTGTTTCTATACTAGTACCATGCAGTTTTTATTACAGTTGCTCTGTAGCACAGCTTGAGATCAGGGATGGCTACACTTCCAGATGATTTGTGGTTGTACAGGATTGTTCTTTTTTTTAGCAATCCTCGGATTTTTGTTTTTCCATATGAAATTGAGAATTGTTCTTTCAAGGTCTGTAAAGAATTGTGCTGGTATTTTGATGGCAATTGCATTGAATCTGTAGATTGCTTTTGGCAGGATGGTCATTTTCACTATGTTAATCCTACCAATCTATGAGCATGGGAGAACTTTCCATCTTCTGATATCATCTTCAATTTCTTTCTTCAGAGACTTGAAGTTTTTGTTTGTTTGTGTGTGTGTTTTTTTAATACAGGTCTTTCACTTGCTTGGTTAGAGTCACAACCAAGATATTTTATGTTATTAGTGGCTATTGTGAAGGGTGTTGTTTCCATTATTTCTTTCTCAGCACTGTTGTCTTTTGTATACAGGAGGCTACTCTTTTTTTTAGTTAATTTTGTATCCCACCATTCACTGAAGGTGTTTATCAGCTGGTAGAATTCTCTGGTAGAATTTTTTTGGGTGGCTCATGTATACTATCATATCTTCTGTGAACAGTGATACTTTGACTTCTTCCTTTCCAATTTGTATCCCCTTGGTCTCCTTTAGTTGTCTTATTTCTACACCTAGGACTTCAAGTACAATGTTGAAGAGATATGGAGACAATGGGCAGCCTTGCCTTGGCCCTGATGTAAATGGGACTTATTTAAGTTTCTCTTCATTTAGTTTGATGTTGGCTGTAGGCTTGCTGTTAATTGTCTTTACTATGCTTAGGTATGTGTACTGTACAAATTTAACGTTTTTGGTATAAGATTTCTTGAGCATTTTTGAACTGCTAGGAAAGTGAATCCCTTGAGTATTTTTCTCCCAAAGAGCCTTAAGAGTTTTAATCATAATACATGGTAGACAATTTAGAGAATATAAAAATGCTTCAAGATAGATGAGAAAAATCTTTTTAAAATAAACCCAACAGCTCGTTCGTATTCTGACTACACAGGTCCAGGAAGGCATACTAATCACCAGGGTACATGTACTTGGAATTTTGTTGAGATTTCTAGAAATCCTGTTGTTATATTTATTGTATCTTTGGACTACTGATCTACAGTAGTCAAACTATCTGTTTCCTTGATGTTTTTTCCTATGCAATATTTTCACCCTTATACAGCTTTTACACCATTGCAATAGTGGTGAACTCCCACCTACATCACTTTGTGATCTAAATTCCTCAAAAGCCTCTTTTGTGTTTATTCTAATTACAGTTTCTCTGAAAACCTGTTACAGTTAAATGTTGTAAAATTCAGAGGAAATTAAACAAACATCCTGACTGTTCTTTCCATTTCATTTAAAAGAAAAAAGAAGACACACACAATTAAACCTTGTTTCCATCGGACTAGAATCACCTGCTCATTTGGGTGATTTTCCTAGTAAAGTCATGTACTTGGTACTCCCTTCATTCCTGACCCTTGTTATATTCTCAGTAGAGGTTGCTTAATCAAGACCAGTATTTACCCTACACTGTTAGAGGTATATATTGGAGCAACATATATATAGGCTCATAAGCATAAACTTATGTCAATAAAGATGAAAATCACTTTAAAGGAAGTCATCAAGAACAACACCTTAAATAATGAGAAACCAAATCTCTAGGTGGTACTGGAAGACAGAAGGAATTCATGGCTAGTTGCTCCTTTGCTTTGTTGCCTGCTGACTCCTTGTGACCTGTACCATCTGTGCCTTTCTGACTGTGCTTTGGAATTTGGTTAGTGCTTAGGGGTAAACTCTAATTAACATCTACTCATGACCTTAGAAATCTATGCAATCAGTCTGTAAGGCATTTTTACTTCCATTCCCATGATCTCATAGAAAATACACTGTATATCTTCAAGATCTCCCCTGGGTATTCACCTTGATCTCTGTTTCCACAACACTCTCTTTACAGCACCTTTGACATCAGCGTTCCTCAGGCTGTAGATCAGGGGGTTGAGCATGGGGTTGAAAAGGCTGTAAAACAGGGAAAGGATCTTCTGCTGTGTTTCAGGGTGCTGGGACTTGGGGGCCATGTACATGACAATGGCACTGCCAAAGAAGAGCCCAACCACACAGAGGTGGGAGGAGCAGGTGGAGAAGGCCTTTCTGCGGCCTTCCCCTGACTGGATCCTCAGGATGGCCACCAGGATGCGTGTGTAGGAGACCAGAACCAAGCACAGTGGTCCCACTAAGATGAACACAGAAGCTGCGAAAATGACAATTTGATTGAGTGTTGTGTCAGCACAGGCCAGCCTGAGGACAGACAGGATTTCACAGAAGAAGTGGTTGATTTTATGAGGCCCACAGAAGGGCAACCTTAGGATGAGAACAACATGGAGCAGGGCTAAGACAGAGCCACAAGTCCAGGAAGCAACAGCCATGATGGTGCACACTTTCCAGCTCATGATGATAGAGTATTGTAAGGGGTGGCATATTGCCACAAACCGATCATAAGACATCATCACCAGGATGAGACATTCAGTGTGAGCAAAAGCCATGTACAAAAATGTCTGCATTATACATGGAGCAAAATAAATAGTTTTTTTCTTATCAAGAAGGTTTGCCAACATCTTCGGGACATTGTTGGAAGCATATGAAATGTCAACGATGGCCAGATGGGAGAGAAAGAAGTACATGGGGATGTGAAGTCTGGAGTCGAGCCAGATGAGCCCCAGAATGACTCCATTCCCCAATAGAGTCAAAGTGTAGAACAGGGAGAAGAGGCTGCAGAGGAGAATCTGCATCCTTGGGCTGAGTTGGAATCCCTGCAGGGTGAACTCTGGGACCCATGTCTGGTTCTTTGTCATGCCCTCGGACAGGTCCTGTGGAGGTCACTGCTGTGGGCAGTTAAATGTGTGCTGGGGAACAAAGGCAGATATGGATTAGTTGTTGCACAAATAGAGCATTGGTTCATTACACACAATCACTTTCAGAATCATTATTCACATCATTTAACCCATAGTAACAGAGATGAACATCCATTACAGGTAACACACAGACATGGAAACAAGGTGTCATGTGATATTTGCACGTCTACATATATTTCTGATCACAAGATCCATATTTTTACATGGTGACAGCCGGAGTTTTTATCTTTCAATAAAAACTAGCCAGCTATTTCATTTTTGAGAAGAGATTGTAGCCATATGTCATGTGTTTTGCTTTCTATTCGGTTTTTGTGTTTTGTTTCTATGTTCTCCACAAAGTCTTTCCTATTTTATGAATTATGCAGATTACGTTCCACATGGCAGGGTCTCAACAAATGATTTAAAGAGTGGGTATACAAATGAGATAATTAAGAAGTGGTTATAAATACAACTTCAAGGGGAGTCTGTCTTACTCTGTATTTACTGGTGTTAATGTTTCAGCAGATAAAGCTTATACTAATATTTTTACTTCTTGATTTTATCCTCGAACTCTAGCTCTTTACTTTGGATGCATGAGCAAGGAACGACATTTTTAACATGGCCAGCACTAATAAAAGTAGTTCTTGAGATAGTATTAAGGATTATTTAAGCAAAGATTAAATGATGTAATCTTACCCCTAAATTACCCCACCCCTTTTCAAGGTTGCTTTTTCTGGATTGCTGTTTCTGGAAGAGCAATCTATACAATTTAGTATCTAATACAGTGGATGGGTAGATGGATGGATGATGAATGCATACATGCATGGATAGAATTTATATTGTATTAAGAATTAAATTGTCCAGCTTCAATAGGAGCTATTTGTCTTGTCTTACTGTATTTTGTTTTGTCCTGTTTGACTGTCATTTCTTGAAGTCCTTTTCTGAAGAGGAAATGGAGGGGAAGCAGACCTGGGGGAGAGGAAACTGGAGGAGTTGGGAGGAGTGGAGGAAGGAGAAGTTGTGGCCAGGACTTATTTTTTGAGAGGAAAACCTATTTATAATAATAATCAAAAAATAAAAATACAAAAGAATAAAATGAAAAGAATATTCTGCATATTAATCAAGTTTTTAAGAGTTTTTTCTCTTTGGTTTCCATCCCACCACAAATATGGCTATAAGAGTTACAGGAATGGAAAGATCAAATGATCCATACAAATATAGAAATACTAAATGGTCAAGGGGTCCATTCCAATATGAAGTTTATGACTCAATTCCAACTCCATCTTAAACACAGAATACTCATTGCTCAGAGTTTGACCCTGTGTTTCACATTCAGTGTCCTAATTTTGGAACTCTTTTTTTTTTCTGTTGTTCTTTCATACCCATTAAGTGGCTGCACTTTACAAAATATTCTTTACTCACTGCTGTGCTTGACCGTTGGCCTTGCTTCAGAAAGCTGATCATGCTTAGAGGAAGCTGCACTGAGATCAGAGGAGCTTTTGAAGGTCATACCTGAGAGTCTCACTTTTTCTGAGAAACACTTTTCACTACGAAGATTCTCGCTAGTGTCTTGATGATGACTCATGAAGGGTCTGGAGCTGGGAACACCTACAGGGTAGGTTTTATGGTGAGCTCATCTTCACTAAGCCTTCCCTAATTATCTCCAAGGATCCCTGAGGGGACAAGATGCACAAAGCTCATCTTTAATGTGTATTAGGAGAACAAAGAGCTGTTTATCATTCTCTTTTCAGTTCTATATGCTTTAGGGATAGATGTTTAGAGGAAAGAGCTGGCAGGTGATGACATAATGCCCAACTGTAAAAGTACATAGTAACCTCTTCCAATAAGAGGAACATACATGCTATTGGGACCATGCTAGAGATTATACTTCCACAGTTTCTGGATGGTGATGGGTTCACAAGTCCTCATCTTGCCTCATCACAGATCATGCAGAGCTTTCAAAAGACAGAGTATGCATCATTTTTATGCTATTCCTGAGATAATTCCAATATGGAGTTTGGTAGATCACACACACACACACACACACACACACACACACACGCACACACAACAGGTATTCTGATCTCACATAGTGAAATATATCTTCAGGGCATTCCATACAGTGCTTGAATTGGATACAAGATATAGGAAGAAAGGAAAGACAGAAGCCACAGTCAGGCTGGCCTTGAGATACTATGGCTTAATCCCCTGACATTTAGAGGATGGAATGCTTCTGATACTATAAATATGATGTGTAGTGAAATTGGTGATCACTAATGCCTCAGACTGAGAAAGGTTTGTATTCACATTCATATTCACCCAATAAAACATAAGTGGAGGATCATGTAATGTTTTCTGATTTTCTTTTAGGTGTACATGAAGTGCATGTGTGTGTGTGTGTTCTTTAGGTGACATTTTGTAGAGAATTCACCAAGATCCACTAACCAGAATAGAGTTCATTCCTTAGTAGAGAGATATTCATGCTGCTAATCTGTGAACCACATGGTCTGTTAACAACAAGAAAGGTAAAGAACTACATCTCTCATTCTGCATCTCAGAAAAGAAAAGCATGTCTAACGGCTAGGCTTTAAGAAGAGTATTCATTTGATCAGTATGGATGTGATGTGCTTGAGTAATATGTACAAGGGATTGTGAACAAGGAATTAGCTGTACTTTTTTGGAGTTCATTAAAGATACCTGGGTCGAAGAAGACATTGCAGCCAGCCCTGAAGAGACAAGATAATCTAGGGTCAGATGGAAGGGGAGGAGGTCCTCTCCCATCAGTGGACTTGGAGGGGGGCAGGAAGGAGATGAGGGAGGGATGGGGAAAGTCAGAGGGAATGGGGGAGGGGGCTATGACTGGGATACAAAGTACCTAACCTGTGATTAATATAAAAATAAATAATAAAAAAGAAAGTAAAAAAAAAGATACCTGAGTCAAAGATATCTATTTGGAATATGTTGGCTTGTGAAAATTTTGGTAATAAAAAATATAAATTAAAGATATCACAGCCAGTAAGCAGATGTCAAGACTATGAAAACCATATTAGTATGACTAGTGGTTAAGAGACATGAAATGAAATGCTCATTTTAGTGCTCATGAGAACTTTAGCTGCCTCTTCAGAAATGAGAATTTTTTCCTGGACAAAGGTAGACAGTAGTTAATTTTTATTTTAGTTTCAAAATTTGATTGGCCTGTTCTTTGATCACCTCACCCTGATGGGGGAGCAGCCTTACCAGGCCATAGAGGAAGACAATGCAACTACTCCTGATGAGATCTGATAGACTAGGATCAGAAGGAAGGAGAGGAAGACCTCCTCTGTCAGTGGACTTGGGGAGGGGCATGTGTGGAGAAGGGGGAGGGAAGGAAGGATTGGGAGGGGAGGAGGGAGGGGCTTATGGGGAATACAAAGTGAATAAAGTATTATTAATAAAAAAATTAAAAATAAAGATATCACACGTTGAAATTAACCAGACCCAAAGTCTGTACCTCTCAATGAACTTTTATACTGTTTAGAACAGCCATTTTGAAGCTGTAGAGTGTCACATTGGATTTTACACTTTCACTATTGAGTTTATTTTTTGTATGTAATCTATATAAATACAAATAATAGAATGTTAAAATAAATGTAAAACAAATATAGAGTTACTTGAAAGTATCACTGTCTACAAGAAAATATATTATAGCACTTTTAGTATCGTTTCTCACTTTTATTGACCTGCACAAAGTGATTTTTTAGCAACAAGTAATCTCAGTTTCCAAAGAACCTGCCATTAGGCTGTCAACCAACATTTCAGTACAAGTTTGCAACAACTCACTATGAAAAATAAAGATAATTGTTAACTTTGCAGCCAGTACTGAAGATACCTGATAAACCAGGGTTAGATGAAAGGAGAGGAGGTCCTCCCCTATCAGTGGACTTGGAAAGGGGAAGGGAAAGTGGGATTGGGAGGAAATGAGGGAGCAGGATACAGCAGGGATACAAAGTTAATTAACTGTAACTAACATTAAAAAAATAAAAAGTAATTGTTAGAAGATAAGGAAAATGGGAACTAATGAGAGATTTTGCTGCTAAGAAGTAGATACGAACACAATCAAAGATTGCAGAAGTAAGATCTCTGACAGTTCTCCCTGGCAGAAATCAACTGTGTTACAAGAGAGCATCTAACACTATCCCAGCAGCTCATCTTCCATTCTGGCAACTCAAACATTCTTAATTCCTCAGCATATTAAGTGTGGGCTGGAGACAAGAAAACCATGGGATTTCATGTCTCCTACAGTTATGGGAGCAAAGCCCCTTCAGTGTCTTATATTGCCCATGATCATAGACTCAAAGGGAAAAAAAGGAATAATGTTATATTTAAACACAGAGAAATCAGTGTTATATACTCAAGGAATTAATGAATATTAATAAATATGATTACCAAGACAAACTGCATATTATCTGTGTGCTTCTTGGGGTTTTTGAAAACCGATAAATTCTCCCATCATCCCTACTTCCACCATTTTTACATTGCTAAGCATTGGTGGAGTTTATATATAATACAAGAGTGTTTCTCAAAGCATTCAAAATTTAAAGTTTAGTGGAAATACACAGTTATATTTTTTAAACTTTTTTTAAAATTTATTTATTTTTATCTCAATCACAGGTTAGGTACTTTGAATCCCAGGCATAGCCCCCTCCCCCATTCCCTCCTACCCTCCCACTCCCTCCCTCATCTCCTTCTTCCCC
>CM053763.1:3771522-3799411 GCA_028658305.1 Pachyuromys duprasi
GTTCTCTTGTCCTACATCCAAATCATCTCCACCATCCTAAAGATACAGTCCACAGAGGGAAGGAGGAAAGCCTTCCACACCTGTGCCTCCCACCTCACTGTAGTAACACTATGCTATGGTACCACCATTTTGACCTACATCCAACCCCACTCCAGTCCCTCTGTTCTTCGGGAGAAATTAATTTCCCTTTTTTATGCAATATTGATGCCCATGCTGAACCCTATGATTTATAGTCTAAGGAATAAAGAGGTGAAAGGGGCCTGGCAGAAATTGTTAGGGAAACTCTCTGGGTTCACATCAAAACTGACAAGTTGATGATTCCTGAACACTGATGGAAAAGCCTCATTTTCTTCATTGTTCTCCCAACTCAGTTAGAAGAGGTATTTTCACGGCAACCAGGAGCGTGCTGAAAGAACATGTGCTGATGGTGTTGTGCAGAAGGCTGAGTGGTTATGTTGGGTGTGCCATGTAGGTGTAATTTTATGTCACAGCAGTGTGTTCAGTGGATGGAGTTCAGCCCTGCTGTCATCACTTGCCCATCATTACTCAAACTCACTCCTGAGGTTCAGGTAAATCCCCAACCTTTTACTTCATGGTATTTCAGAAGTAATACTCATTAAACTGAATTTGTGCTTTTGGTTTTAAATTTTGACATCTTCCTAAGCTAGCAGCAAACGATATGATACTCGAAGAATGCTGGTGTAGAGATACAAGCGTAGTACCTAGTTACCTTTTACAAGGTCCTCCACTAGGTAGTGTATGGATAAACTTAGATGTTCAGCACGCTACTTATGGATAAACTTAGATGTTCAGCACACTACATAAATTAGATGCATTATTTGCTTATGCTATTTCTAACTTTTGATGAATCCTAAGTGGATGAGAATATGTAATTGATGCAAAATAGACATTTTATTTTTTTTCCTGTATACTCTTGGTATTAACATCATTTAGAAATCTACTGAAAAATGATTATTTACACATTGGAAAAGATGGTGGTGCAACATTGGTAATTAAAGAGTTTCTTGAGGAGTCAAGCGCATTTCATACTTGAAGTATTTTTTCCTCAATGATACATGGTGCATTTAGCCTCTTCCAGCACTTTTTTGATGCAAAATATTTAAGGTAATATGTAAATATTGCTATCCAAACAGATTCAGCATTTTCCTGTGAAGGATCTAGTACAATATGCATTCTGAGGGAGCTGGGTGGAGAAACATTAACTAAATCCTTCCTGAGAGCAAGTCACAATCTATTTGTACACAGTAGCATTTCAAGCAATGACAAAGCCAATATATTTTTATTAACAGTAAATTAACAATTTTATAGGAAAATTATTTTACATATATGAAGTCTCATCAAAACATTAGAGCAATATAATTTCAGAGAACAAGTTTTGTTCTGAAAGATTGGAAAGAAAATAAGCAAAGAGGAAATAACTCTATTACTAGGAAAATGTTAAAGGCAGACATAATGTCACAAACACTACTCTTTAGACCAGACTGTAGAGATAGTGGCTTCAGTGTGGATATTAAGAAAGCAGAGGGTTGGTGTGCAGTGTAGAAAGTGCCCTGTGTCCCACTTAACACCTTTGTCTAACCTCACCTTAAAACCAGGTGTTTAGGTTTATTTAGTCCCTACAATTTTAGTGGGTTGGGCTAGCCTCAGCACACATTTTGCCTTTGATGTGAAAACCTTTATGTTAAAAGAGAACAATGAACTGACTGAATAGGGTGTAGGGAAGGAAAAGAAGAGCGAAAGAACTGAGTCTTCTCAGTTCAAAAAAAAAATCACAGAGAAGGACTTCCCTGCCTTTGTGTCTTCATAACTTTTGATTCTTCTCTTTGTGAACATGTTTTCACAGATGCTCTGGCTTTAAAATTTGAGGGGTTGGGAGCTGTAGTGGTAATTAATCTGTTAAACGTGCTTACTTCTCTTTCAGAGAACCTGGGTTCAGTTCCATAAAACTACAGAGCAGCTCACAATTGTCTATATCCTCAGTTTCAGGAGAGCTGATGTACTCTGCTAGCCTCCATAGTGGCACACAGACATTAGCGCCAGTAAAATATTCATATACACAAAATCTGAAAATCAAAATATATAAAAACTAAAAATAATTGAGGACTGTATATTCCTCATACTTGAGCATTCATACTTTACTTTAAAGTTGATATAATCCTATATTTTATTACAGTAACAGATGTAACTGTTGTGGATGTTACTATGATAAATAAAATGAGGTGATCTTCATGTGTTAGCGAAAGTGGATGGTTAATAACTTACTATAGTGATCAAGACAGAGACCTGGCAGTCAAGGTTACAACAACACACAGTAAAGCAATCAAAACTCACGGACGTAGATATTTCAGGGAGAGTCAAACAGGTGCTCATAGGAATCAGTGGCAAGTACCACTAATAAGATAATAAACAACCAGATCAGAGCATAATCAGTGGAGACTTTCTCATGAATGCACATTGCTATTTGCACAGAAGAGCCAGGAGAAGCCCCTAGATGTTAAGTACTTCTGTTCTGAGGATTGCAAATGTGAGATAGAATCCTGGTCGCAGAACAAACCTTAAGCAGCATGAATGGCAGAGAGCACATCGGAAATGTGGTAAGAAAAATCTGAATCTTAGGCTTCTCAATGACTCCCACTGTCCCTTCCAGCTTGGCCATAGCAGGGAAGAGCTGTAGGATATAATAAGAAGTATGAGGCAAGAGTCAACTTGCCAGCCTGTCTGACCTACAAGAGGAGCACACAGCAGGCATGCCCTCCACGGCCGTCCAGAGATCAGGAAACTGACCTCTAAAGCATTATAATTTGCAACAGGAAATAAACAGTGATATGGGCAGTAATGTAGTCGTTGGACATACCAGTTATTTTCCCCAGGAGGACATACTTACATAACTTGTTTGAACTAGTGAGGCACATATCTACATGCCACAGCATATGTGTGAAGAGAACAACTTATTTTTCTTCAAGTATGTGGGGACCAGGGATCAAATTTATGTCATATTTTTAGTAGCAAGTACGTTATCTTCTGATTCACCTCACTCCTGCCGAAAGTAGACTACTTTATAATAAAAAAAATAATTTATTGTGGTAGTTTGAATAGGAATGACGAACAGAGATTCATGTGTTTGAATGCTTGGCGATAGGGAGTGGTACTATTAAGAGGGTGGCCTTGTTGGAGGAAGTGTGTCACTGTAGAGGATATGCTCATCCTGCCCCCAGTATGTACACAGTCTCCCTCTGTTGTCTGCAGAGTAAAATGTAGGACTCTCAGTTCCTTCTCCAGCACCATGTCTGCCTAGATGCTGCCATGTACCGGCATGATGATAATGGTCTAAAGCCAGCCCCAATTAGATGTTTTTCTATATTAGAGTGGCTGTGTTCATGGTGTCTTTTCACAGTAATTAAGACCTATCTAAGCCAGCCATGGTGGTGCATGTCTTCAATCCCAGCACTCAGGGAGGCAGAGGAAGGCTAATCTCTGAGAGTTTGAACCCAGGCTGATCTATAAAGTGATTCCAACACAGCTAAGACTACACAAAGGAAAACAAAAATCCCTAAGTAAGATATTTATCAAATTGGAAACAGGAAATATGATAGAATCTTTGATGTTAGGGAATTTATGCAGTGTGTGTGTGTGTGTGTACATGAAAGCTGAATGGTTTTTGTCTTCTTGACACAAGACTAGACATATTTTGGAGGGGGAAACCTCAACTGAGAAATTCCTCCAACCTATTGTTTTATAGATAACTCCTATGTTGACCTCCTTCCTTGACTCCTGTGGATGATAGACTATAAGCAATAAGCTTAGGTTAACCCATTCCTCCCAAGTTGATTTTGGTCATAGTCTTGTACCACAAAATAGAAACCTAACTAAAACAATATATAAGAGTTTTTCATCATAGGCCACTTCAGACCAGGTGCATTTGTGATGTATTCTATCAAATACATAAGAAAGAAATGAAAGCAGGCATCATAAAAATATTTTATTTATGCTTTCTCAATATATACAGGCCAAATATATTCTATTAGAAATCACTTAAAGCAATCTTTAAAAGGTCCACATATGTAAAAAATCTAAAAAGGAACTACCAGTCATCTATATATAAACTAAATGATGACAGATATTAAATAAAGAGAAGAACATATCTAGTTGTGGAGAATGTGCAGCATGCTTTTCAACTTGAGACATCCAGGAAGTGGAGTCATGGCTAGGGAGAGGCAAAGGAGGAAAGAAGAAGGGAGAGAAGAGAGGAGAGGAGAGAAAGAGAAAGAAGAGAGGAGGGGAGGAGAAGGAAGGAAAGAGAGGAGAGGAGACAGAGGAAAGAAGCTTCAGGTGACCCCCTTTCCTCCAATTAGGCCCATCTGCTAATAGGTTAACATACTTTGAACCATTCATTTCTTATTTTTCCTCCCTGAGACAGGGTTCTCTGTGAAGCCTTGGCTGTCCTCGACATGCTTTGTAGACCAGGCTGGCCTTAAACTTATAGAGATCCACCTGCCTTTGCTTCCCTGAGTGCTGGGATTACAGGCATGCACCATTGCACCCCGCTGTTTCCCATTAGTTTTGTAATAGTGCTGTCACTAGCTGGAGACTGAGCAAGTCATCATACATGAATTTTGGGGGCCTTTTATCTAAACTGTAACATTTCTAATTTTATTTTTAATTCAATAAAGTTCAATTTAAATTTTCAGAGTTTTCCCTTAATTTTTTAACCTCATTTTAAAATTAAATTGAAAGTTACAAATAGAAGATCCAAGATGGCGGAGATGAGTGCGCACAGTTTCTGAATTGCAGAGGAGCTGTAGCAACAGAGTTGGTGAGTAGAGGGACGACTAATGCCAGGGAAACGACCGTGAGGCTTTCTGAACAAGAGGGAACATCACACGAGGTGAGACCTTTAGTCTCAATCACCCATGGACTTCTTTGGGGAAGGAGAGAAACACTCATTTGACCTCCCTGCACTCCCTTCTTTCGGGCCTCTCTCCTCCTTGGCACAGTTGGCTCACTGAGATTCTCAACTCAGATCTCACTGCCTTGGGGACTGCGACAGCAGAGGCTGGGCTCCTAGCCCATAGCTGCCAAGTTGCCAGCTGTACCTGCCTTCAGAGTTCCAGATCCACGGCACCATCCTTCCCTTGTCCCAGGTCTGCAAGCAGCCATACTGCCTCCTCAGGGTCTCCCAGGCACTGACTGTACAGCTTGCCCAAACCCTCAGTGGCAGATAGTAGGCTCTATAGCCACCAAAGTCCAGCATACCCGCCAAGCAAAGCAGGCACACCAGTAGCCAGGCCTCCCAGGCCTGGAGACCACAGTGGTGGGCCCCCAGGATTTCCCAGAAGGCATCTGAACCCACATCCCTGGCTCCTAACTTGGTGGCTGCAGCAGCACTGAGCTGCGGAGCTTGTCAGTCTTCCTACATAAGAATAAACAGGTCCAAACCAGAGAGTAGAGAGACCAGATACCCCAGTCCTTGCCAATGTGACCTGCTTGAGAGTGAGTGTGCCCTTAAGTGCCTGCAGAGCCCCAGATTCAGGGTCCTTCTAAACTAGCAGCCAGACATCAGACTCCTCCCACCTACATACCCATTGGGGGAAACAGAGGGACTCTTGAGACATCAAAGCCTTTGCTCTGCAGGTCCAACAGTGGAGTTCAGGCAAATAATTCCTGGAGCTAGGACAGAGCCAAATACCAGTAGCCTGTGGGCCACTGAGGTATTCAGGGAATTTGCATAAGGAAATTGTGCTGCCATTATCATCAGTGCATGCTACATCTACAGCACATTCACAAGTAACCCCTTAGATGCCCGCAAGGCAGAGATCCTCCCAAACACTCAAGGGTTCTACTTTCTCTATCACTCTGTCCCTCAAGGCACACTTCCATGCACACTTCCATGCACACTTCCATGCACATGCTCGCTCGCATTTGTCCTTCTGTGCCTTCAGACTTTCTTCCCACAGGTACAACTGAAACACTAATGCACACGCTGAAACCACTGGACCTCTCTCAACTTTGTGAAGAATTCTCCAGACACTAGAGAAAGATGGTACCAGTCTGAACTGCAGAATCCATGAACAGACAGGGAAGGTTACGGATAAGCCAATGGCCAGGGGTCAGTGAAAGAACACATCCAATATAAATCAGAACATCATGGCTTCATCAGCAACCCTCAAAACTGATGGATACTCCAATTCATCAGAAACACAAGAAAATGGCTTTAAAGCTATGACTATCCAAATATTTGAGGATCATAAAAAGGAAACAAACAAATCTCTCAGAGCAATACCCATACAAATACAGACAGTTAAAGAGGAAATGAACAAATCTCTCAAAGATTTGGCCAAACGAGTGGAAGCAAAGAAATAGGAAATGAACAAAATTCTCAAAGAAACACAGGCAAATATAGCCAAACAAATAGAGGCACAAATATAGATACAGTTAGTAGCATATAGAGAGCAAATTAACAAAAAAATAGAGATCATCATAGAAAGACAGGAATCCACATTCAAACATATGAAGGAAATGGTGCAAGACATGAAAACAGAATTAGAATCAATAAAGAAAACACAAACTGAGAAAACCTTGGAGCTGGAGAACCTAGAGAAAAGATCAGGAACCACAAAGGTAAGTATCACCAACAGAATACAAGAGATGGAAGAGAGAATCTCTGGTGCTGAAGATACACTCTCAGAAATTGATACTTCTCTCAAAGAAAAAGTAAAATCAGAAAAGTCCCAAACACAAAATATCCAAGAAATAAAGGACACCATGAACAGACAAAATCTAAGAATAATAAGAATTGATGAAAAAAAAAAAGATTCCAGGCTTCAAAGTCCAGAAAATATTTTCAAGAAAATCATAGAAGAAAATTTTCCCAACCTAAAAAAAGAGATGTCCATAAACATACAAGAGGCCTACAGAACACCAAATAGACTAGACCAGAAGAGAAACACATCATGTCCCATCATAGTCAAAACACTAAATCTACAGAACAAAGAAAAGATATTAAAAGCAGCAAGGGGAAAAGGCCAAGTAATATATAAGGTAGATCTATCAAAATCACACCGGACTTCTCATCAGAAACTATGAAAGCCAGAAGGGTCTGGGCAGGTGTCATGTAGACTTTAAGAGACCAAAGATGCCAACCCGGACTACTATACCCTGAAAAGCTTTCAATCAATGTAGATGGAGAAAACAAAATATTCCATGACAGAACAAATTTAAGCAACATCTACACAGCAAATGAGCCCTACAGAAGATACTAGAAGGAAAACTCCAATCCAATGAAAACAACTATACTCAAGAAAAGATAGCATATAGATATTTCCCAACAGAAAGTAAAAGAAAACAAGCAATGAATCACATTAAGACCACCCACTCAACAACAGAAGGAACTGATGTTCATTGGTCACTGTTATCTATCAACATCAACGGATTCAACTCTCCAATATTGAGACACAGACTAACAGGTTGGGTGCAGAAACAGTATCCAACATTTTGCTGCATCCAAGAAACACACCTATGCAACAAAGATAAACACTACCTCTGAGTAAAGGGCTGGAAAAATGTTTTTCAAGCAAATGGATCCATAAAACAAGTTGGAGTAGCTATCCTAATATCCAATAATATAGACTTTCAACCAAAATTAATCAAAAAAGATAAGGAGAGGCACTACATTCTCATCAAAGGAAAAATCCACCAAGAAGACATCACAATTCTGAACATCTATGCCCCCCAAACAAGAGCACCTAAATTCATAAATGAAACATTTTTAAAACTGAAATCACATACCTATCCCAACACCTTAATAGTGGGAGTCTTCAATACCCCACTCTCACCAAGGGACAGATCATCTACACAGAAGCCAACTAGGGAAATAAAGGCACTTACAGAGGTCCTAACTCAGATGGACCTAATAGATGTCTACAGAATTTTTCACCCAATTTCAAAAGAGTACACCTTCTTTTCAGCACCTCATGGAACTTTATCCAAAATAGACGATATAACTGATCAAAAAGTAAGCCTCAACAGATAGAAGAAGTTTGAAATAATCCCCTGTAATCTACCTGACCACCGTGGACTAAAGATGGACCTCAACAACAATGGAATTAGCAAAAAGCCTACATGCACATAGAAACTGAACAACTTGTTGCTCAATGACAGCTGGGTTAAGAAAGAAAGAAAGAAAGAAAGAAAGAAAGAAAGAAAGAAAGAAAGAAAGAAAGAAAGAAAGAAAGAAAGAAAGAAAGAAAGAAAGAAAGAAAGAAACACAGACTTCCTAGAATTCAATGAAAATGAAGGTACAAAATACCCTAATATATGGGACACAATGAAAGCAGTGCTCAGAGGAAAATTCATAGCACTAAGTGCCTTCAAGAAGAAATTTGTAACATCTCATAGAAGCAACTTAATGGCCCAACTGAAAACTATAGAAAAAAAGAAGCAGATACACCCAAGAGGAGCAGACAGCTGCTGGAAATAATCAAACTCAGGGCTGAAATCAATCAATTAGAAACAAATAAAACTATTCAAAGAATCAATGAAACCAAAAGCTGGTTCTTTGAGAAAATTAACAAGATAGATAAACCTTTAGCCAAACTAACTAAAAGGCAGAGAGAAACTATACAAATCAGCATAATCAGAAATGAAAAAGGGGACATAACTACAGACACTGAGGAAATCCAAACAATCATGAGGTCTTACTACAAAAGCCTATATGCCACAAAATTTGAAAATCTAAAAGAAATGGACAATTTTCTTGATAGATTCCATCTACCAAATTAAGTTAAGATCAGGTAGAAAGACTGAATAGTCCTACATCCCCCAAGGAAATAGAAGCAGTCATCAACAGTCTCCCTTCCAAAAAAAAAGCCCTGGGCCAGATGGATCCAGTGTAGAATTCTACCAGAATTTCAAAGGAGTGCTAACCCCAATTCTCTTCAGACGATTCCACAAAATAGAAACAGAAGGAACATTATCAAACTCTTTCTATGAAGCCACAGTCATCTTGATACCTAAACCACACAAAGATCCAACAAAAAAGAGAACTTCAGACCTATCTCTCTTATGAACATTGATGCAAAAATACTCAGTAAAATACTTGCAAACCGAATGCAAGAATATATCAAAGATATCATCCACCATGACCAAGGAGGCTTCATCTCAGACGTGCAAGGGTGGTTCAATATACGGAAATCCATCAATGTAATCCACCATATAAACAAACTGAAGGAGAAAAACCACATGATCATATCCTTAGATGCCAAAAAGCATTTAATAAAGTCCAACACCTATTCATGTTTAAAGTATTGGAAAGAGCAGGGATACAAGGCACATACCTAAACACAGTAAAGGCAATATACAGCCTATAGCCAACATCAAACTCAATGGAGAGAAATTTAAATCAATCCCACTGAAATCAGGGACAAGGCAAGGCTGCTCACTCTTTCCATATCTCTTCAACATAGTACTTAAAGTCCTAACTAAAGCAATAAGACAACTAAAGGATATCAAGGGGATACAAATCAGAAAGGAAGAGATCAAACTTTCACTATTCACAGAAGATAAGATAGTATATATGAGAGACCCTAAAAATTCAACCAGAGAACTCCTTCAGCTGATAAACACCTTCAGCAAAGTGGCTGGATACAAAATCAACTCAAAAAAATCAAAAGCACTCCTGTATACCAAAGACAAAAGGGCCGACAAAGAAATCAGGGAAACAACACACTTCACAATGGCCACTAATAACAAAGTACTTGGGGTGACTCTAACCAAGCAACTGAAAGACCTGTTTAAAAACTTCAAGTCTCTGAAGAAAGAAATTGAAGAAGATACCAAAAGACAGAAAGATCTCCCATGCTCATGGGTTAGTAGGATTAACATAGTGAAAATGGCCATCCTGCCAAAAGCAATATACAGATTCAACACAATTCCTATCAAAATACCAACACAATTCTTTACAAACTTTGAAAGAAAAATTCTCAACTTCATATGGAGAAACAAAAAACCCAGAATCCCGTACAACAACAGGTCATCTGGAGGTATCTCCATCCCTGACCTCAAGCTGTACTACACAGCAATAGTAAAAAACAAACAAACAAACAAACAAAAAACGCATGGTATTGATATAGAAACAGAAAGGAGGATAATGAAACCGAATGGAAGACTCAGAAATAAACCCACACACCTATGAATACTTGATTTTTCACAAAGAAGCCAGAACAATTCAATGGAAAAAAGACAGCATTTTCAACAAATTGTGATGGTTCAACTGGATGTCTACATGCAGAAAAATGAAAACAGATCCATATTTATTGCCCTGCACAAAACTAAAGTCCAAGTGGATCAAAAACCTCAACATAAAACCAGATATTCTAAATCAGTTAGAAGAAAATTGGGGAAGAGCCTAGAACTCACTGGCACAGGAGACAATTGCCTGAACCGCACACCAACAGCAAAGGATCTAAAAGCAACAATCAATAAATGGGACCTCATGAAACTGAAAAGATTCTGTAAAGCAAAAGACTGTTGTCAGAACAAAATGACAGCCTTCAGACTAGGAAAGGATCTTTTCCAACCCTATATCTGACAAAGGGATATATCCAAAATATATAAAGAACTAAAGAAATTAAAAAGCAACAAATCAAGTAACCCAATTAAAAAATGGGGTATGGAGCTAAACAGAGAATTCTCTGTAGAGGAATATAAAATGGCACAGAAACACTTAACGAAATGTTCAACATCCTTAGCCATCAGAGAGATGCAAATCAAAACGACCCTGAGATTTCACCTTACATCCATCAAAATGGCAAAAATCAATAACTCAAGTGACAACACATGCTGGACAGGTTGTGAAGAAAGGGGATCCCTCCTCCATTGCTGGTGGGAATGTAAACTGGTACAACCACTTTGGAAATCAATCTGGCACTTTCTCAGACAATTAGGAATAGTGCTTCCTCAAGAGCCAGCTATACCACTCCTAGGCATATAGCCAAAATATGCTCAAGTACACAACAAGGGCATTTGCTCAACCATGTTTGCAGTAGCTTTATTTGTAATGGCCAGAACCTGGAAACAACCCAGATATCCCTTATTTGAGGAACACCTACAGAAATTGTGGTCTTTTTACACAATGGAATACTGCTTAGCAATTAAAAACAAGAAAATCATGAAATTTGCAGGGAAGTGGTAGGATCTATAAAAGATCACATTAACTGAGGTATCCCAGAAGGAGAAAGACACACATGGTATATTCTCACTTATATAGACCTATAAGATAGGATAAACTGAAATCTATACACCTAGAGAAGATGATCCGGGGTAATATGATCAATCCTCACTTACAAAGACAAATGGGATGGACATTGGATGTAGGAGAAAACAAGTAACAGGACAGGAGCCTACCACAGAGGGCCTCTGAAAGACTCTACCTGGTAGTGTTTCAAAGCAGATACTGAGACTCATAACCAAACTTTCTGCAGAGTGCAGGGAATCATATGAAAGAAGAGGGAGTTAGTATGACCTGGAGAGGACAGGAGCTCCACAAGGACCAAATATATCAGGGCACAGGGGTCTTTTATGAGACTGTCTCTCCAACCAAGGACCATGTGTGGATATAACCTAAGTCTCTGCTCAGAAGTAGCCCATGGCAGCTCATTATCCAAGTAGGTACCCTAGTTATTTCTGACCTGAACTCAATGGAGGGCTCGTAGACCTGCCCCTCCCACGCCGAGGGAGGAGTGGCCCTGCTAGACCAAAGAGGAGGACTTTCCAACCAGTCCTGAAGATACTTAATAAGCAAGGGTCAGATGAAAGGGGAGGAGGTCCTCTCCTATCAGTGGACTTGGAAAAGGGTAGGGAGGAGATGAGAGAAGGAGGGTGGGTTCTGGAGGGAATGAGGGAGTGGGATACAAAGTTAATAAACTGTAACTAATATGAAAAAAATTAAAAGAGGTATCTGGGCACAGGGGTCTTTCTGAGATTGATACACAACCAACGACCATTCACGGAGACAACCTAGAACTTCTGCACAGATGTAGCCCATGGTAGCTCAGTGTCCAAGTGTGTACACTAGTAAGGGGAACAGGGACTGTCTCTGACATGAACTCAGTGGCTGGCTCTTTGATTACCTCCCTCTGAGGTGGGAGCAGCCTTACCAGACCACAGAAGAGGACAATATAGCCAGCCCTAATGAGACCTGATAGGCTAGGGCCAGAGGGAAGGGGAAGAGGACCATCTCCTATCAGTGGACTTAAGGAGGGGCATGGGAGGAGAGGAGCGAGGAGGCTACAGCTGGAATACAAAGTGAACAGACATTTGTTTTTAACTTTTATAAGACTAAAAGTCATGAGGTTATTTCTTTCTTCAATACAGATAACTAATATGTATAGACTTACTTCCACACACTGGAAATGTCTATGCCATAGAGAATGACTTTCATGCTTACATATTTTAGGATAACCAAGATATCTGATAAACAATGTTGATAATGCAAATCAAGATGGTCTCATGGGATAATAATAAATAGCATTTCCATACTCTGCCATCAATGAACTAAAAATACTAAAACGAATTTTCATTTACAATAATGTCATGAACTATAAAAGAACCAAGAAACAATTCTAATGATACAGGTGTGAATCTGTAGTGAGAAAACCCTAATTTCAAGAAAAACATCAAATAAGATATAACCAAAATAGAGAAGTATCTGCTTTGGATAAAGAACAAATAATATTATAAACATCAGGTTTCCACATCGAAACATCTAAAATCAAGCCAACAGCAATCCTGATGCTGTGTATAGGCGTGTGTACATGAGTGTTCATGTGTGTGTGCATGTTTGTATGTATACATGAAGATATCACAACATGTATGTGGAGGTTAGCAGACACCTTTGGGGGGCTGATTCTCTTTATCCACCTTGCTTCAATAGGCTCTCTATTGTTGCTTTCATCACTTTGCATAACTCAAGGCCTGTCAGTCCCTGAGCTTCAGTGACATGCTTTGTCTCTGTCTCCCATCTCTGTGTAGAAGTGTTTGGGTTACAGGTGTAAGCTACTGCATCTGCTTTCTGTGGGTTCCAGGAATCGATCTCCAGTTGTTAGTCTGTATAGCGAGCACTGTTATTCTCTGGATGATCTTATTGGTCCCAGTAGACATTTTTTAAATCTATTGAATTTATTTGACTAAATTTGGGTGAGGAGGTCGTAGGATGTTTTTGTTTTTCAAGACAGGGTTTCTGTGTGTAGCCTTGGCTGTGCTGAACTTGTTTTGTACACCAAGTTGACCCCGAACTCACAGAGATCTGCCTGCCTCTGCTTCCCTGAGTGCTGGGATCACAGGTGTGTGCCACCACTCTCGTCTGATTTAAAAAAAAATTATGAAAGAAAAGTGATGGCAGATGCAAAGCATAGTTCTCAAATTAGATGGAATGAGAGATAATTTATTTTTTAACTAAACATGAGTGACCACAGACCAGAAACATAAATTTATGTTAGGCTAAATAATAAGTTCTAATATGGAAACTATTTCATGAAGTTTTACAATTCTAGACAAGAAGAAAGTCATAAGTCAAGGCTAGTGTGAAGTGCATAGTTAGGTACTATATTTCCATTTAGGGTAATTTCATTTTTATATTTATATGTGTTTGTTTTAGGAAGCTTCTATAGTAGTGGTTTTCCACATAATCTTTAGAAGAGCCTTTAGTGTAACTGAACCATTCCATATTCCCTCCCTTATCCTGCCCTCCCATCTGATGCCCTTTTAATCAGTCCTTAGCCTTGTAATATTGCTCATAGATGTATGGTCTCCCTCCCCCATATGTCAGTTGTCCCTATTAAACAAGAGTCACAATTTTTGTCCATTGTTTTTAAATAAGCTTTAAACAAAAAATACTGTATCAAGATATACTCACTTGTCCCTTATTCCTGTTCTTTTGTCCCCCTTATCCTTTAGACAGTTTAACCTCTACATCATTTATACACATACATGATGTTATATATTTGTATGAATTCTAGGAGCCACATAGGATAGAAAAGATACATTTATCCTTCTGGCCTTCTGTGTTAAATTACAAATATGGCAAACTCCTGTTGCATCCACTTTCCTGCAAACGGTAGGAATATTTAATGGGTGAAAAGTTACATTCTTCATAAATATCACACTGTCATTGTCTATGTCTCTGTTGATGAACACTTAGGTTGATTCCATAGCTTAGTGATTGTGAATGGTGCTACAATAAACATTGGTGTGGAAGTTTGTGTTATGTTGACTTGGATTCTCTTAAGAAAATATCCAGAAGTGATGTATTTATGTCACAGGGGATATCTTTCACTATTTTTGTTTTGAGAAACCTCTAGTTTCATAGTGTCTTCATTATCACAATTCTTATGACCAGTGTAAGTTTTTTCTATGCAACTTCATACGGAATCAAAAGAAACTCAGAATAGCTAAAACAATCCTCTACAGTAAAAGATCTTCTGGAGGTATATACCTATTTGTAATGACTGTTATTATAGTGAGGGTGAGATATAATATCAATGTAGAAAGAGCATCTCTTTCTCTGATGGATGAAGAAGCTGACCATTTGTGTGTGTTTGTTTCTTTGTATTCCATCCTTTGAAGACTATTTGTTGGTTACATCAACCTATTTTCTAATTTTCTTTAATTTCTTAGGTTTTTAATTCTTTGTATATTCCCACAAATAATCCTACATGCAATATGTAGCTAGAAATTATTTTACTCCCACCCTTTAGATTCTCACTTTACCTTGCTTTTCTGCACAAAAGCTTTGTAATTTCATGAGCCCCCTTTGTCAACTGATGACCTTGTTTCCTGTACAACTAGAGTCTTTCCTTCTACAATCACTACATTTTGGTAAAAGAATAAGAGGTGAGCTGATAAATTCACACAAGCAAACAGAATTAAAAATAAATTGAAAGCATTTGTGGAGAGATGTCAAGGATACTTTGGAACTAAGGAGGCATTATTTTTTATTTTCTACCTTGCCCGTGTCTTTTTGATTTCCCTTTGGCCTACTCTCCTCACTTCTCTCTTCATGACCCTGAGCTGACTAACAGGCATGGCTATTCTTTTTCTTCAAATCCAGCACTAGTGTGATGATCTCTCTCTGTGCAGACTATATCTTGTGTTGTCTTCAGAACATGATTGTTGGACCACTGGCCAAGAGTGGATGGCCTTGTTCTCACTTTCATGGAGAAGAAGCCAGATGTCAGAACAGAGGATAAAACAAAAGTTCCTACTCATGGAAGCCTCCACTCTTCTTGGGAAGAGGAAGGACAAAAACTTCTTAGTTCTGTGGATTTCACTTCACAGCACTTACCATATTCACAAAGATTTTCGGTCTGTTTTAAAAATTCAGAGACCTAAACTTTCTAACTTTTGAGTCATAAACTGGTATATCTTCCTCAAAGAATAAGCAAGGACCAATATTCTAAAGAAGTTGACAGATATGGTGGTAGAAACTCCAACATAGAGAGCAGAGCAAGAATATGCAGCTAGGGCTGACAATGGTCCACTCTCACATTGTCAACTTATGCAGAGAGAACATCTAGATGGCCTCCTGGGTTCCTTGAACTTTACCTGCTGAACAAAGGAAAGGAGATGGTTGAACTGGAATGAGGAACTAGAGGTTTACTCACATTTTCATTTCATCCTCTAAACCATCCACAGTGAAAATAGTCAAGAACAACAGTTGATCCCTTGAGAAATTAAATTTTGGCAAGTTCCATTGCCTTGCTCCAGGGACAAGGACAGCAAACTTCTATGTGCAAAGTTGCAATGCTTATGGTGTTAGGGTATAGAAGTAGCCAGATATAGAGGTGGGGTGGGGGAGAAAAAGTGTCTAATAAACAAAGCATAATTGGCCCCTAGAGATTTCCTTCAAAGTCACTTTTAAATTCCAAACATTCTCAGCTTTGTCACCATTCAAAGGAATAGGGTGGCGGGCAGAGCTCTCCAAAGGAAGTCAGGGTTATTTTTTATTTCATTAACACTCATTTAGTAACATAACTTGCAAAACTAGTTTGCTGAAACTCACAGCCTGAAAGTATGGCTGCTTGATACAACATTCTCCTTGTCAATAATGGTTGGTCGTCAGAAGCCAGATTCTAGTTCTTCAAGTCAGGAAGCCACTCTTTGCAAGTGATTTGGGAGTTCCCAGACTGTGTGGGTTTGAGCTACAAAGAGTCAAATTTCTCTCTAAAAATGTTTCCTCCAACTTCCCCACCGAGAGCTGACCAGAATGCAACATTATGCAATGGGAACAGTGTCCAACCTTAAACTGCTACTTAGTTGGTGCATATTTTAAACTATTCTTACCATTTCAAGATTACTTTTACTTGTAAGTATCTTAATAAATAGTATTATTTCTATTACTATTGTGAAATATCATTAAACTTTGGGAGAAAAAATTTTTATTAAATTTTGATTTCATATGTGTGAAAGGTGATCTTTCACACATTTTAGGGTAATACCTGGTTTTGCATAAGTCAACAATCCAATGGAAGGGTATTTTTATGCAAAGGTAAAGATATAAAACATGTCATGGTAACATTAAAATAATGAAGACTGGTCCTTAAGGTGTCTGTCACTCAGGAATGAAGACAGGAGTTTTAGTCCCAAGACCCACATATTTTTTAAGCTGCATTTTCATGTTGGTAGCAATATATGCTCATATGTTTATATTTAACAGGGAGTGAAAAAATTTAAAAATGCAGAATCACAGGTATCTGTAGCCATTCTCTTCTGAGGAAAAGATAATAAAAAGGGGAAATGGAAACATTCGTAATCTAAAGAAATACATTTTAATTTTTTTCATTTCAGAAGTTTAGGATGTAAAAATGTCCCTAGACAGGTTACTTACAATTAATATTTTGGAAAGTTCTTTTACCATCAAATAGACCTAATAACAGGCCTTGGCATATACACTTTGAAAACTCTAAGAAAAGTAGTTATTTGTAAGAAATAAGGAAAGATGGATGATTTTTTTTAAATTAAGATGTATTTTGTAAGGTGGTTTCTTCAGTTGTTGATGGATCTCTCAAAAGTATTAGAGTCACAAGAATTTACTTACATCTTCATAATAAAATACTGCAATCATCAATGGCCTTCATTTGTAGAAGGGCTGAGAAAATAACTAGCATAAGAATTCTATAATAAATCTTTTATCCTATATAAAATATGGTGAAACAAAAGAAGTTTAAATGTAAAGAGAAAGAATAACAGAAATTTAGAAAGAGTGGCCATTGCTGTTTTAACAATACTGTGCATTAATCTTTGGTATCATAACAACCTATAAATGATGTGATGTCTAATGACCATTCCAAAAGCTCATAGGCTGGAAGTAGAAGCCATCAACAGAGACAGTAGTGTCAGGCACCCGTCTGTAGTCACAGCAGGACTGGTAGACACTGTTGGGATAGACATTCTAGTGTACTGTGACAGGACTCTCTTTGAGCTCTGGGATATGACTTTCATTCTTGGGTAGTGGATCACCATTTGTAGGCAAATGGGAAGGACATTTTCTTGCAGAGTCAAAAGTTGCTAGCAGTGTGAGGTATACTTCACTGACATTGTGATTAACATTTAACCAGTTGTGATGCTGACCCTCACAGTCCTGTCGGCAATTTGTCTCTCTCCTAAGAAACATGCACTATGTTCTAGGAATCATTTGATTATCAGCTTTGGTTATTTAATTTATTTATTACAGTTTATTCACTTTGTATCCCAGCTGTAGCACCCTCCCTTGTCTCTGCCCAGTCCCACCCACCCTCCCTCTTCTTCCCCTCTGCCTCTCCCCTAGTCCATTGATGGGGAGGTCCTCCTCCCCTTCCCTCTGTCCCTAGCCTATCAGGTCTCACCATGACTGGATGCATTGTCTTCCTCTGTGGCCTGGCAAGGTTGCATCCCCTCAAGGGGAGTTAATTAGAGAGCCTGACACTGAGTCCATGTCAAAGGCAACCCCTGCTCTGCTTACTAAGAAACACACATTGAGACTGAGCTACCTATTGGCTACATCTGAGCAGGGAGTCTAGGTCCTTTCCATGAGTGGTCCTTGAATGGAGCATCAATCTCTGCATGCCTCCCTGGACCCAGAACTTTTGGCTTTGTTGGTCTTGTGGAGCTCCTGTCCCCTCCAGGTTTTTCTATCACCCTGTTCTTCCATAGATTCTTTAAATTCTGCCCAAAATTTGGCTATGAGAATCAGCATCTACTTCGATACCTTGCTAGGTAGATTTTCTCAGAGACCCTCTGTGGTAGGTTCCCACCCTGTTCCTGCTCTTCTCCATCTTCCAATGTTTATATTATTTGCCCTTCACTGAGGAATGGATACAGAAATTGTGGTACATTTACACAATGGAATACTACTCAACTATTAAAAACAAGGAAATCATGAAATTTGTAGGCAAATGGATGGAACTAGAAAAGATCACCCTGAGTGGGGTAACCCAGAAGCAGAAAGACACATTAGCTATATACTCACTTGTAAGTGGATATTAGCCATATAGGATAAGCATACTACAGTCTACAGTCCTAAAGAAGCTAAATAACAAGGAGGTCCCTAGGGAAGAATCTTTGGTTATTTTGTTTCTTTTTGTTTTTGAGCTGCAGAAGGTTCTCCGGACATTCTGGACTTTGAATCCTTATCAGGTATGTTTTACAGGAGTTCTTGCCCATTCTGTTCTGACTGATTTCACATTTCACTTGTTCTCTCTTTTGCTGTAGAGAACTTAAATAAGCTGCTAAATCAAAATCTTTAACAAGCTATACTACTACGTTTTGTTTGTTTGTTTTTCTTACTGTATTTTTAGACAGTATCTCACATTGTAGCCCAGGATGAGTGGGACTCATTAAACAACCCAGGCCGACATGTGTCTCATGGAAATCCTTCTGCCTTGTCTTGCGAAGTGTTTATATTACAAGTGTGAGCCACAACAGTGTTAAGCAATATCACTGTTGCATATGTGCTAAGGTTAGTGCTGTATGTTCTACTCTTCCCTCTTCACTGGTAAGAATGAATCTCTTTTCCATTGGAAATGAATGGTGTCACCACAGGGAAAAGATTATTCAGTAGGAACATGACATTATTGGACTCTTTATTAAATCCACATTGAAGGAAAGTGATATTTTTTTGCTATTATGTAACACCTACTGTCTTGAACTTGACATTTTGAATTGCAGTGTATTATCTGCTCCAGTGGTAAGATATGGGTGACACAGAGACCCTCTATTTGATGATATAAAATGCAAAGATTTACAATATTAGCTTCAAATTGCTTAGTGGCTGAATATATATGAAGATCACTCAAAATATTTCAAGTTTTATGGACTTATTCTACTGTAGAGACTTGCATAATGCTTAGTCTGATATCTCTACAGGAGAAATCCACTTAAGAAAAAAGTTAAATGGAACTGGGTATATTTCAGAGACTTATTGTTCATGAAACCTTTCTTACCACAAAGAGGCACGATCCCTTAAATACTAAGCCAAATAAACTTCAAATCTAAAATTAATCAATTAATTTTCTTCCCATTTAAGGTTGTTAGGTGTTTGGAAAGAGAAATGGTGTTCTCAATACTTGAATCATCACGATCTCACTTCTTTTCTTTTTAATTTCAGAAGCATCATTTCATCTCATCCTGGTCTTGCATGTGGATGACCTTGAAGTTCAGAAGTGTGGGCTTGCAGCATGGTTTAAAAAATACCTTTTCAGTCCTGAAATTCATGGGCCAGAAATCTGCCAACCAGACATGGGTGGGTGAGTTCATCCTTGTGGGGCTTTCCAGTGACTGGGACACTCAAGTCTTCCTCTTTGTCCTGATTCTTGCCATGTACATCCTAACTGTTGTGGGGAATTCCCTGATTCTTCTTCTCATCAGAGTCGACAGCAGGCTTCATACTCCCATGTACTTCTTCCTCAGTGTCCTGTCCACAGTGGACCTTTGCTATGGGAACAGTATTGCCCCACAGATGTTAGCTCACTTGGTTTCAGCCCAAAAGCTCATCCCGTTCCGGAGCTGTGTGCTCCAGCTCTGTGTCTCCTTGGCGATGGGTGGTTCTGAGTTCTTCCTTCTGGGAGCCATGTCCTATGACCGCTACGTGGCAGTGTGCCACCCATTGCACTACACTGTCATCATGGGTGGAGAACTGTGCTTGGGGCTGGCTGCCAGCTGCTTGGCGGCTGGTTTCTTGAATTCACTGATGGAGACAGTAATCACCTTCCGTCTTCCTCTGTGCAACAACGTCATTAATCACTTTGCCTGTGAGACCCTTGCAGTGCTTCGGCTAGCCTGTGTAGACATCTCTTTCAACAAGGTCATGGTGGCCATTTCAGGGTTTCTGGTGATCATGCTGCCCTGCTGCCTGGTTCTATTCTCTTATACTCGGATAGTCATCGCCATTCTGCACATTCGCTCTACTCAGGGACGTCACAAAGCCTTTGGGACTTGTGCCTCTCACCTCACTGTGGTTTGCATGTGCTTCGGGGCCACAATCTTCACCTACCTAGGGCCGCGTTCTGCCTCCTCCGAGGACAAGGAAAAGATGGTTGCTCTGTTCTATGCTGTGGTGGCACCCATGTTGAACCCTGTGATCTACAGCTTGAGGAATAAGGAAGTCATGGCTGCTCTTAGAAAACTTGTAGAAAAATCAGTGTAAAAGAATGAATATCTTAAGACATTTGTGTCAGGCTGAAGAGATGGCTCAGAGTTTAAGAGCACTGGATACTCTTCCAGAGGTCCAGAGGTCAATTCCCAGCAACCACATGGTGGCTCATAACCATCTCTAGTGAGATCTGGTGCCCTCTTCTGGCCTGAAAGCATACATGCAGGCAGAATACTGTATACTAAATAAATAAATAAATGGATAAATGAATAAATGGATAAATGAGTAAACGAGTAAATGAGTAAATGAATAAATGAGTAAATGAATAAATGAATAAATGAATAAATGTTTATTTTAAAATGTTTGTACCATCTATCTTCAGAACCAGTCAAGAGACCAGATAAATATAGGAAGAGCTCCTGCAAGAAAAAATTGATCATTTTTGATCACATGGTCTGATCAAAAAGTTGCTAAACTTGTTTAATGAGTCACACGGAACAACACTGACACTCAGCATGCAAAGAGGAGCTCCCTTCACTTTGCAATGATTTGGAGACCTGTTCTCTCTCCTCTTGATCTTGTCTGTCTCTTAATGAGAAGGAAATGAGCTTCAGATTTTCCTGAAACACTTGGCTTCAGTCCTTGCTTTGCCTTTCTCTAGCTATGCTGTCAGGTAAGTTTCTGAACTATTTTATGCCTTAAATAATCTGTTTTGTTAAATACAAGAAGGTACTAAGCTTCCAGGGCAGCTGGTAAAGTTAGGGGTAATTTATATTAAATGCCTGACCCTCATCAATTACAGGAAAATTCACTTTTCTCCCTCCTTTAAGAGTTGCTCAATCCCCATTCAGAAATGCAAAGAGGACGACATCAGAGGAGGGAGAAAAAAGGGAAAAGAACAGGAGCCTACCACAGAGGGCCTCTGAAAAGCTTTACCCTGCAGGGTATAGAGGCAGATGCTGAGACTCATAGCCAAATTTTGGGCAGAGTGCAGGGAATCTTATGAAAGAAGTGGGAGATAGTAAGACCTGGAGAGGACAGGAGCTCCACAAGGAGAGTAACAGATCCAAAAAATCTGGACACAGGGGTCTTTTCTGAGATTGATTCTCCAGCCAAGGACCACTCATGGAGATAACCTAGAACCCCTGCACAGATGTAGCCCATGACAGCTCAGTGTCCAAGTGGGTTCTTAATAATGGGAACAGGGACTGTCTCCGACATGAACTGACTGGTCTGCTCTTTGATTACCTTCCCCTGAGTGGGTAGCAGCCTTACCAGGCCACAGAGGAAGACTATGCAGCCACTCCTGATGAGACCTGATACACTAGGATCAGAGGGAAGGGGAGGAGGACCTCCCTTATTAGTGGACTGGGGAGGGGTACAGGTGGGAAGGAGGGAGGGAGAGTGGGATTGGGAGTAGAGGAGGGAAGGAGCTACAGGGGGGAAACAAAGCAAATAAATGGTAATTAATAGAAATTTAAAAACAAACAAACAAAAAAGTTCCTGATTGTCAGCTAACTCAAAGACACCCTGGCCTTACCAATGCAGAGCCAATGGCTCTACTTCACCTTTGAAGCTATGGATGCAATCATTTGGACATTCTGAGATATAGGATGAGCTCTGATAATTCTTGCCAAATAAGAAAATTTTACATCAATTATAAACAACAGTGTGAATGCATGACTTTACTTTCATTTTCATAACTTTGGTTCTTGTAAAAATGAGGTGGGCTCTCTTGAATTTGTAATTAGAAATTTTTTCATGTAGCCTGAAAAATTCACAGGCTAAGAAATTGTCAGAGAAAATTACATTATTCATAAGAATTTATGTTGAGTTAATGTTCTATGAATTTGTATTTGAGGAGGCTGGAGAGATGGCCCAGAAGGTCCCTTGCAGGGGTCTGGAGTTCAGTTCTCAGCACCCAAGATGCTTTACAACCTCCTGTTCCTCCAGCTCTAGGGTATCCATCAGCCCTTTCTGAGGTTCACGGTTACTGCACACACATGCACAACACATCCACAGCCACATGTACACATAATCAAAAATAAAAAGTTTCTAAAAATTCTTTTAGAAAAATAAATACATGTATTTATGTATGTAGTCCTCATTTGTGTCTGGGTTAAGGAGTAGGGATATCGACCAAGAAATAAAATATAAAAATTTGTTCCATTAATTTATTTATAATGTAAACTTTATGTGATTTGGAAGTTGGAGAAATTTCCAGAAAGGTACATTTTTACTTTTGCATCAATTAGGGAAGTAACTTAAAGCTCATGCTGAGGTGACTGAAATACCATGCATTCTTATAATGCACTTCAAACTTCCTTTATACACTTAGTAGAACTCTATTAAATATTTTACCTTCTTTTAGTGTAGCTAATATATTCATTTTATGTACATATTTTAAAGTTATATCTATATTTTTCCAACACAAAATTGTAGATATTTTTGAACGCATGGGAGGAGATGAGGGAGGGAGGGTATAATTGGGAGGGAATGATGGTGGGGGCTACAGCTGGGATGCAAAGTGAATAAACTGTAATTAATATAAAAATAATTAAAAAGAGAAATTATTAAAACAAAACAAAAGACTAACTGTAACGCTCTGGAAAACCTTTACCACACCCTGGCTTAGTGTACTTGGGCCCTACCCTAAAGCTGGCCCTGAGAGAACCAGAACCCGCTTTCTCTGTCTGGAAGCTGAGTTCCAGGATCCCATCCAAGATCCAGGCCCCTGCCAAATGGAGACCAACACACATCCATGTTACCACACACTTCTCTTTTTACACTGGCTCCTGTTGTGAAATGCTTAATGCTTTCTCTCTAGTCGAATTTGAATAATAGTCTCACACACATGCTTTGGTACTTTTATGACCGACTAAAGGGGATTTTACTGAAATCCCAACTCACTCATTTGTAAAGTTATCAAGACCATAACTGTCATAACCAGGACTTCATTGGCCTGTTCTCTAACAGCCTCCATACTCTTCTTCTCCAGAAAAAAGGAACATTTCAGTAGTAGGGGCTTCAAGATAGCTACAACCATTTCGAATTCTTAACCACTTCCCTTGTAGTTAGGGCCTATTAAAGAATTCATTGATTGTTATACTTCCCTTTCAACCTATAAATTGTTAGAATAATTTTTGTTTTTTACTTACATTTGTTTCATATATATACAATATTTGCCTGTTTCTAACTCCTGCAGATCCTTCCAACCTTCCTGTCCACCAACTTTTAAGTCCTTTTTCTCCATCTCTTTAAAAATAACCTCTAAAAAACAAATATCAAAAATTTAAAAGGACGAAAGTTCTGAAACAAACGAACCAACAAGAAATAGACCAAAAAGTCTACCAAAAGAACCATGGAGTTTGTTTTGGGTTGACCAACTGCTCCTGGCCATAGGGCCTACACTGGAGAGTAGCTGATATTTTAAGTTCTTTAAGTTCACAACTTGTTACTCAAAAAGGAGAGAAGATATTTACATTCAAACAAATTTTCAAGCTTTAACTTAGATAGATGCTATCAGACTGTAGTCTAAAAATAACATTGTAGAAAAACTCAGGCAATTAAGACAGAGGATCTCATTCAACATATAACAGGATCCACTAAATATAGAAAATGAAGAAAGAAGCCTATTATTAGATATTATTTAAATCTAGTTTACTCTATCCTATAACAATATTCATGTCAAATGGAAGGGGAGGAGGACCTTCCTTATCAGTGGACTTGGAGAGGGGCATGGGAGGAGATGAGGGAGAGAAGGTGGGGTTGTGGTGGAATGGGGGAGGAAGCTACAGCTGGGATACAAAGTGAATAAACTGTAATTAATAGAAAAAATAAAATTAAAAAATAATTGGTGTTATGAATCAAATCAGACCTAACAGATATCTACAGAATATTCCATCTAAAGACAAAAGAATATACCTCCTTTTCAGCACCTCATGAAACCTTCTCCAAAATTGACCACATACTCAGACACAAAGCAAACTTCAAGAAATAAACGAAAATTGAGAGAACATCTTGTTATCTCACCATGGTTTAAGTAGACTTCAACCTCAAAAGAAACAATAGAATGCCTACAAACTCATGGAAACTGAATAGCTCCCTACTGAATACCTACCGGGTCAGGGAGGAAATAAAGAAAGAAATTAAAGACATTCTAGAATTCAGTGAAAATGAAGGCACAACCTATCCAAAATATGGTACAGAATGAAAGCAGTGATAAGAGGAAAGTTCACAGTGCTAAGCACCTTCATTTAAAAAGTGGAGAGAGCTCATACTAATTACTTAACAGCTCACCTGAAACCTCTAGAAAATAAAAAGAAGCAAACACATTCAAAAACAGCCAATGGCAGGAAATAATGAAACTCGGGGCTTAAAATCAATAATCTAGAAGCCAAAAGGACGATATCAATAATCAACAAAATCAAGACCTGAATCCTTGAGAAAATCAACATGATATATAAAACCTTAGCGAAACTAACAAAAAGACAAAGAGAGATCATTGAAAATAATAAAATCAGAAAAGAAAAAGGGGATGTAACAATAGACACTGAGGAAATTAAAAAAAACTGTACACCACAAAATTGGAAAATATAAATGAAATGGATGATTTCCTTGATAGAAACCACTTATCAATGTTATGATCAGGATAACAATTTTAATAAACCTACAACTCCTAAGGAAATAGAAGCAGTCATCAAAAGCCTCCCAACCAAAAAAAGCCCTGGGTCAGATGGTTTTCACACAGAATTATGCCAGATGCTCAAAGAACTAATACCAATATTCCTCATACTATTGCACAAAATAGAAACAAAAGAAACTTTGCCAAACTTGTTCATTGAGGCCACAGTTGCTCTGATACCTAAACCACACAAAGACTCAACAAAGAAAGAGAATTTCTTCCAAACTCCCTTATGAACACTGATGCAAAAATACTCAATAAAATGCTTTCAAATCAAATCTGGGAACACCTCAAAAATATCATCCACCATGATCAGATAGGCTTCATCTCACAAATGCAGGGATGGTACAACATATGAAAATCCATCAATGTAATCCACCAAATAAACAAACTGAAAGGAAAAAAATTTTTTAAAAAAAGGCCTTGACAAAATCTAAAACCAATTCATGTTTAAAGTCTTAGAGAGATCAGAAATACAAGGCAATGTACACAATAAAGGCAATATACAGCAAGCCAATAGCCAACATCAAGTTAGATGGAAAGAAACATACAGTGTTCCCACTAAAGTCAGGGACAAGACAAGGCTGCTCACTCTCACCATATCTCTTCAGTAGAGTACTTGATGTTCCAGCTAGAGCAATAAGTCAAGTAAAGGAGATCAAGGGAATCATATCAGAAGAAAATAAGTCAAAGTATTGCTATTCATAGATGATATAGTAGTATATATAAGTGACCCCCAAGATTCTACGAGGAAACTCCCATCATTGATAAACACTTTCAGCAAAGTGTTTGGAAACAAAACTAACTCAGAAAAGTCAGTAGCCCTCTTTTATACAAGCAACAAAAGGGCTGAGAAAGTAGGGAAACAATACCCTTCACAACATCAACAAGTAATATAAAATATCTTGGTATAACTCTAACCAAGCAACTGAAAGACCTCTATGACAAAAACTTCAAGTCCTTGAAGAAAGAAATTGAAGATGATTTTAGAAGATAGAAAGATGATAAATTGAAGATGGCTATCACAAGAGGACACTGTGTCTGAGGAGTAGGACAGCAGAAACAACGCAGCGACCAGGAGACTGAACTCTGGGTCCTAAAAAGCCAGCATTTGTGATTGCCAGGTGAGCGGAACTCCTACAGTGAGAAAATCAAGTGGGATAATCCTAGGGACACCCAGTTATTCCCCAGAAAAATCTCCGGGTGACCTGTGGCACACAGCTCTGATCTGAGCAAGCAGCTGTGCTGGGTGCCAGCAGCCGCCATACTAGACTGGATCACACAGTCTCCCGGGCAGACTGAGGAGGACCCGGGTACCGTTTTGACTGACCTGCACACTGCGGGTGCACACTGCTCGAATCCGCCAGCAAAAAGTCCGTGTGTGAGTCTGGGAAGGACCCGGGTTCTGCTTCAACCAGCGGGCATACACCAATCGCCTCCACTGGAACCACCTCAGACTGAGAGGGACGGGGGACCATTTTGACTGACCTGCACACTGTGGGCACAAACTGCTCAGGTCTGCCAGCAACCACCTTGGGCCCTGTATGTGTCCACGGGCCAGACAGAGAAGGACTCGGGCACCATTTCAGACAGGCCTGCATACAGTGGGTGCACACTGCTCGGCAGCGCCTGCAACCAACCCAGACCCACTGTGTGTGCCCCAAATATCATCTCAGACCGTGGTGCACAGCCCCAGGACCAGAAGGGGGCACCAAATCTCCAGTCCAGGGGAGAGCCCTTAGCAGCAAGCCCAGGGCAGAGCACACAGACCCCAGCTGACATCTCAAACCAGGACACTCAGCCTCTAGCACAGAGTGAGGAGCAAAGTCTCCAGACCAGAGGGGTGACCAGCCTGCAGTGCTTACATCTTCTAACACAGAGCACAAAGCCAAGCACACAGATCCCACAACAGATTTCAACTGAGACAACAACACACACTAACAAACCACTGGAACTCCTGGATCTTCTTGAAGAATACTCCTGACACAAGAGATTGACAGTTCCAGACTGAAGTTCAGCCTTAAAGTACAAACAGCTCCTTGATTATATATAAATAAATGCCCAGATATCGGTGAAAGAACTCACCCAACAAAAATCAGGACACCATGGCCCCACCGAAAACACCCAAAAGCAGTGGAGATTTTAATTCAGCGGAGACACAGGAAAATTATGTTAAAACTTTGATTATGCAGATATTGGAGGAACAAAAGGAGAGACAAAAAGAGGAAGTGAACAAGGCCCTCAAAGAAATGGAGAAGAATATAACTGCCCACATAGAGGAACAATTAAAGATATACAGAGAGGAAACAAACAAAATAGGATCCATAGTCAATCACATGAAGGAAACGAAAAACAGCATGAAAATGGAATTAGAATCTATAAAGAAGACACAAATGGAGAAGAACCTGGAACTGGAGAACTTAGAGAAAAGATCAGGAACCACAAAGGTAAGCATCAACAATAGAATACAAGAGATGGAAGAGAGAATCTCGGGAGCTGAAGATACGCTGGCTGAAATGGATTCCTCACTCAAGGAAAAAAGAAAATCAGAAAAGTCCCAAACA
>CM053763.1:3799911-3821381 GCA_028658305.1 Pachyuromys duprasi
ATGCTGAAATCTACACACCTAGGGAAGATATACAAGAAGGAGGACCCGGGTTGGTGTGATCAATGCTCATTTAGATGCACTAATAGGAGGGACATTGAATGGAGGAGAAAACAAGCAATAGGACAGGAGCATACCAAAGAGGACCTGTGAAAGAATCAGTATAGCAATGTATCAAAGCAGATATTAAGACTCACAATTAAGCCCTTGGCAGAGGGCGGGAAGTAATAATAAAAATAGGGGAAGTTAGTAAGACTTGGGGAGAACAAGAGCTCCACAAAGATCAAACTGAGCAGGGCACGGAGGTCTTATACGAGACAGTTTCTCCAAACAAGGACCATATATGGATATGGCCTAGAACCCCCGCTCAGATGTGGCTCATGATAAGGCATTGTCGAACTGAAGACCCTAGTAAGGGAAACAAGGACTGTTTCAGTCTTGAACTTGATGGCTGGCTCTTTGACCCTCCCCCATACACGCCAGGGAGTAACAGCCTGGCTAGATCCCAGGGGAGGACATTGCAGCCAGCCCTGAGGAGACAAGATGATCAGATGGAAGGGGAGGAGATCCTCCCCTGTTGGTGGACTTGGAGTGGGCGGGAGGAGATGAGGGAAGGTTGGGGAAGGTGGGAGGGAATGAGGGAGGGAGCTATGCATGGGATGCAAAAAACCTAACCTGTGATTGATATAAAAATAAATAAATTTATAAAAAAAAGAAAAGAAAACGGTGAAGGCCTGGAGACATCACAGGACACAGGGAACAATTCCTGATGTAGGCGCAGAGAAGATAGCAACTGGGGTCTACTAGGACTCGGTGAGTGGTGACAGAATCAATCAAATGTGTTTATCTTGAGATTCAGCATCTGTTGTCTGGGCTTCTCTCTTTATGCAAATCCAGGCTGTTCTGCATTTTCTGACTCAGCACTGCACATCATTCTTTGTTACTTTAAAAACTAAGTAGATCTGTCAAGCTAAGGTGAAGGTGGCTGCACCATCAGAAGCAAGTTATTCACCAATGATACTGTGTTGCATTTAGTATAGAACTCTGGTGGGGGTGGGTAGTCTTTTTGTGGAATGGGTCCCTTAAGGAAACATTACAGATCATTTAAAGTAGTGATGTAGAAATAGTCATGTGTGGCCTCAGCAAACTTCTTTGTCCCTTTTCTCCTTCTCAGAAACATCCCTGTCCCACCATCTGGACTCTCAGTGTCTGAGAGTCAGCTCCATGTGAAGGCTCTGGGGACTCCAAGAGGGTAAGACAAGAATTGTGTCCTTTTGAACTCAGAGGTATGGGATAGAGGACCGAACCTCCAGTAAGAAGAAGGAAGCAAGCAGTACCAGATAAGATTCCAGAAGCAGGTAAAGACTAATGGAACCAGAAAGATAAGCATATTATGTACTGGAAATAACCTAAAACAAGACAAAGGAGCCTGATGTCGAATGATGGACTATAGAACCAATGAAGAGCTTGAGAGCATGAGCTTCGAGTGGGGACTGTCAGAAGAGAGTGCTGCAGAAGAATCTGCCAGGGAGAGATACAGGGCCAGAAGCTGTCAACAAACCATGTGAGCAAAACCAAGGTTCAGTGGATAGAAATCTTGTGTGTTTTTCAAAGAAAGTTATTCTCACTAGATTAGCATTTTTATTTTGGTGATGGGAGATATTCTGTCTTAGAAATGAACAAGACAGAAAAATACAAAGTAGAAAATAAGAGGTGGTGCAGAATGTGGAAGAGATATAAAAATCCTTACTTTCTTCCCATACCCAAGAAAATCTCTTAAAATTTAGTAGCCATGTTTTTAGAGACAGTATAAACAATCCTCACTCAGAAAGGCAAACAGGACAGAATTCAGAAAAGGGAGAAAACAGGAAACAGGACAGGAGCCTACCACAGAGGGCCTCTGAAAGAGTCTACCCAGCAGTGTATCAAAGCAGATGCTGAGGCTCATAACCAAACTTTGGGCAGAGTGCAGGAAATCTTATAAAAGAAAGGGGAGATAGAAAGATATGGAGGGGACAGGGGCTCCACAAGGAGAACAACAGAACAAAGAGATCTGGGGCCAGGAGTCTTTTCTGATACTTAACTGATACTTCAACCATGGACCATGCATGGAGATAATCTAGAACCCCTGCACAGATGTAGCCCACAGCAGCTCAATATACATAAGTGACCCCCAAAATTCTACCAGGAACTCCTACAGCTGATAAACATCTTCAGCAAAGTGGCTGGATACAAAATTACCCCTCAAAAAAATCAGTAGCCCTCCTGTACACAAAAGACAAAAGGATGGACAAAGAAATCAGGGAAACAACACACTTCACAATGGCCACAAAGGACATAAAGTACCTTGGTGTGAACTTAACCAAGTAAGTCAAAGATTTGTGTGAAAAAAAATTTCAAGTCTCTGAAAAAAGAAATAGAAGAAGATATCAGAAGATGGAAAGATTTCACATGCTCATGGTTCGGCAGGATTAATATAGTAAAAATGGCCATCTTACCAAAAGCAATCTACAGATTCAATGCAATTCCCATCAAAATAACAACACAATTATTTACAGACTTTGAAAGAAAAATTCTCAACTTCATATGGAATTACAGGAAATCCAGAATTGCTAAAATAATCTTCTACAATAAAAGATCTTCTGGAGTATCTCCATCCCTGATCTCAAGCTGTACTATAGAGCAACAGTAATAAAAACTGCATGGTATTGGCATAGAAACAGAATGGTGGATCAATGGAATTGAATAGAAGACCCTGAAATAAATCCACGCCCTTATGGACACCCGATTTTTGACAAAGATGCTAAAACCATTCAATGGAAGAAAGATAGCTTCTTCAACAAATAGTGCTGGTCTAACTGGATGTCTACATGTAGAAAAATGCAAATACTTATCACCTTGCACAGAAGTAAAGTCCAAGAGGATCCAAAACCTCAATATAAAACCAGACACACTAAACCTATTAGAAGAAAAAGTGGGGAAGAACCTTGAACTCATTGGCACGGGAGACAACTTCCTGAACAGAACACCAACAGCACAGGCTCTAAGATCAACAATCAATAAATGGGACCTCATGAAACTCAAAAGCTTCTGTAAAGCAAAGGACACTGTTGTCAGAACAAAATGACAACCTACAGATTGGGAAAGGATCTTCATCAACCCTATATCTGACAGAAGGCCAATATCCAACAATATAAAGAACACAAGAAGTTGAAAATCAAGGAATCCAATAAAAAATGGGCAACAGAGGTAAACAGAATTTGCAATAGAGGAATATTGAATGGTCAAAAAACACTTAAAGAAATGCTCAAAGCCCTCAGTCATGAGGAAAATGCAAATCAAAACAACCCTGAGATTTCACCTTACACCCATCATAATGGTCAAGATCAAAAACTCAAGTGACAACACATGTAGAGAGGTTGTGGAGAAAGGGTACCCTCCTCCACTGCTGGTGGGAATATAAACTTGTACAACCACTTTGGAAATCAATCTCACACTTTCTCAGACAATTAGGAATAGCACTTTCTCAAGATCCATCTATACCACTCCTAGGCATGTATCCAAAATATGCTCAAAGTACACAATAAGGACATTTGCTCAACCATGTTTGTCGCAGCTTTATTTGTGATAGCTAGAAGCTGGAAACAACCCAGATGCCCCTCTGTTGAGGAATGGATAAAGAAATTGTGGTACATCTACACAATGGAATATTACTCAGCAATAAAAACCAAGGAAATCATGCAATTTGCAGGCAAATGGTAGGAACTGGAAAAGATCATCCTGAATGAGGTGTCCCAGAAGCAGAAAGACACACATGGTATATACTCACTCATAAATGGATATTAGACATATAATATAGGATAAACCTACTAAAATCTGTACACCTTAAGAAGCTAAGCAAGAAGGAGGACTCTGGCTAAAATGTTCAATCCCCATTCAGAAAAGCAAAAGGATGGGCATCAGAAGAAGGAGAAAACAGGGAACAGGGCAGGAGCCTGCCACAGAGGGTCTCTGAAAGGCTCTACCCTGCAGGGTATCAAAGCAGATGCTGAGACTTACAGCCAACCTTTGGGCAGAGTGCAGGGAATCTTATGAAAGAAGTGGAAAATAGTAAGACCTGGAAAGGACAGAAGCTCCACAAAGAGAGCAACAGAACCAACATATCTGGGCACAGGGGTCTTTTTTGAGACTGATACTCAAGGACCATTCATGGACATATGCCCCGACCCGCAGGACCTAGTTATTCGTGGGGGCAAGGAGGACCAGAACCTGGGTGAGAGAAGGAATGGACTATGGACTCAAGCAAATGTGCACTTGTCAAGAGCCAAATTTTATTGAGCCGAAGCAGGCTTTTTAAGGCCAACTTTAGGTAGGGGCGGGGCGAGGGAGGAGCGAGGTTGGAAAGGCCCATAATAGAACCTTCTTACTCAGGGAGGGGCGAGGGAAGTTTCTCAGGGCTTGTCTCCAGCAGACATAACCCACAACCCCTGCACAGATGTAGCCCATGGCAGTTCAGTGTCCAAGTGGGTTCCATAGTAATGGGAAGAGGGACTGTCTCTGACATGAACTGATTGGCCCGCTCTTGCATCACCTCCCTCTAAGGGGGTGGGGGGAGCAGCCTTACCAGGCCACAGAGGAAGACAATGTAGCCACTTCTGATGAGACCTGATAGACTAGGATCAGATGGAAGGAGAGGAAGACCTATCAGTGGACTTGGGTATAGGCACGCATGGAAAAGGAGGAAGGAGGGTGGGATTGGGAGGGGAGGAGGGAGATACAGGGGGGATACAAAGTAAATAAAGTGTAATTAATAAAAATTAAAATAAAAATATTAAAAAATTTCTAATTGGTTCCCTTAATAAGGGGAACAGGGAATGTCTCCAACATGAATTCAGTGCCTGGCTCTCTGATCACCTCCATCTGAGTGGGGAGCAGCCTTATCAGGCCACAGAGGAAGAAGCCCGTCATGAGGAGACCTGATAGACTAGGACCAGATGGAAGGGGAGGAGGTCCTCCCCTATCAGTGGACTTGGAGAGGGGCATGGGAGAAGATGAGGGAGGGAGAGTAGGATTAGGAGGGAATGAGGGACAAGGCTATAGCTGAGATACAAAGTGAATAAACTGTAATTAATATAAAAAAAGAAAAATTAAAATTAAATACTATCTAAAATTGTAAAAATTAATTAAAAACCTCTTTTAAAAATAGGTGTTATTTGTCACATGATTTCAGCATACCATTGGGATCCCTTTGCGTTTCAAAATAAATATGATCATAAAGGGTGTTTTGAGTTAGGAATGCAGCAACACTGACATACAATGTCAACCTATCATGCATACATATAACCTTGGGTTCTGTTAGCATCACCTAAACTGGGCATGGTGGTACATACTCCAATCCCAGAATTTCAGAGCTTGAAAAAGAAAGAGAAATTCAAAACCATCCTTAGCTACTTATAAAGTCTAAGGCCAGCTTGAGATACATAGTGCCAAACAAACAAACAAAATGGCTACAGACATGTCTCAATTAGGAAAGTGTTTGTTATGTAGGCATGAAGACCCAAATACTCATTAAAAAGTAATCCAGGTATGAAGGCCTACTGCTGTCATCCTAGCATTGGGATCACAGTAACAGGTAGATACCTGGAGCTCACTGACCACCCAGGACAGCAGAATTAGTGAACTCCAGCTTGAATGGGAGACTTGGTCTCAGAAATTGAGGTGCAGAGAAACTGAAAAAGACATTTAGCATCTACCTTTGGCCTGCACATGCTTTCATAAACATATGCAGCACATCTACACACTGTGTACATGCACCCACACGGAGGGTATTGCCCAAATGCCCACAGTTTTAATGGCTACCTTGAGCTCTTATTAGAACTGTGCTCCACTTTTCCTATTGTGGTTTGAATGAGAATGCTCACTGTAGGCTCAGATGTTTGAATACTCTGTCCCCAGAACTATTTGGGTAGGTACAGGATATGTGGCCTTGTTTGAGGAGGTATGTCACTGGAGGCAGGATTTCAGCGTTTGAAGACTCATGACATTTCAACTTATCTCTCTGCTTTGTGTTTGGGATTCAATATGTGAACCTTCAGCTTCCTGTTCCAGTCACCATGCCTTTGCCCCTCAGTACCTTCACTCCATCCTCTTGGACTCTAGCCTTCTGAAACTGCAAGAGCAAATAAACTCTTCTATCAGTTGCCTAGGCCAATTTGTTTTTGTTTCACAGCAATAAAGAAGTAAGCAAGACAGTTACCCCAACAAACTTTGCAACAAGACTTTGATAAAGTTGTTCTAAACTAGGAGCTTCATTTCATAATTTTGATTCTTCAAAATTATTAATATCTAGTTACTAGCAACTAGATTCTTGTCCATCTATGCTATTTATAAGAACTCTTTTACCTCAATTTTATATTTAGAAATAACATTCCTTCTTTACCTATATGCTTATTCTTTGGGTCGGAAGTGACTCAGATGTTTTAAGCGAATCTGCAAGTGAACATGCATAAACAACAAAAAACGTATTGTGCTTATTTCTCCACTAACTATCCTGCTTTGATGTGAGATCCCTAGAACATTAACAAAAGAAGGAGACTCGTGAGACAGACACTTCTATTCTCTGAAATCTTATTGCTTATTAATCCTCTCTCTAATATTGAGCCCATTTTTCTCATCTCTTCATCCTTACTGTAAATCCTTCTTTTCTCTTTTTATAAACACACATATACTTTCTACATGCACATATTTTATATGTACATCAGTTTTGTGATTATTTATTTACAAGTCATTGTTTACTCATTAATAGAAGACATTTTCTGTCATTTTTATCAGAAACACTTTGCATCACTTTCCTAAGCCCTCCAGTGAATGGTGAGACGTTACTCCGCCATTTTGTTTTCAACATTCTGCCTCACTCATCTTCTGATACATTGTAATCAGCACTTCATCAGCTATTCTTAGAAAACCATACAGGTCATATTTAGTATAAATGTGTACGTCAGAAGACGGTCCTATGCTGTAATGTACTCTCAGCATTACTAGGGTTTCTCATGGACCACACTCTTCTAGTTTTCACCACAATGTAAATTTATATAGCAGGGACTGTTCTGTTTCTATTCTGCATTTCTCATGACTGGCCCTTCTTCACCTTTAGACCTCAGAGTAAGAGGCTGCCTCCGTCGCTGCAGCACTTGAGACCTCCTCCTAGAGAGCCTAAGGCAGAGCTTCCGTAGCAGACATGGAGGTCTTTGTACTCACAGACCAGCACCAGGGAAAGCAGGAATGATAAACACACAGGGTTGTCTTTTAAAAAAGAAAGATGTGTAACCTGTTTTCTACCCAGAAAGCTGGTAACAGGGTAATTAATAGCCTGGTGATCTCCGTGCTATCTAGATGACCAGGACCCAGATCCTTATCAAGAACCTGTTTGTCTCAGTTAATGTATAATGCTATCTTCCCCCACAACCCTGTGGTGAGCAATGTATATCCTTGAGCCTGCTTTCTCTGTTTATCTACAGAATCCATCTTTTGGAATATGTCACTTGAAATTTATAAGAGTTTCAATGTACTCATGTCATTGTTGTACACATGAGACTCAGTTAATTATCATTAGAAAATCTTTTGCCTAAACTGTGCTGTGCTTAAAATAAACTACCTGGTGTCAGACTCTGGACGTTTGACCCCCCCCAAACCAACTACTAAGTCCATGTTTAACTGGACTTTGTTCTTGCTTTTTGCGGGATCACCCTGGTGGCCATGGCATTACAGAAAGCCCCACAGCTCTCCTCCTGTCACTGAGTCTCTATTTGTTCCCCTTTCTACTGTCCAACTCTGGTCTATGACTTCCTGTGGTTAGGATGCTGGACTCTATTATCTTCATATCTTGAGTTATTTAGCTACCAAACTCTTAGATGGATTTAGAAAATGGAGATGAAAGGAAGTAAGTGGTGGGAAGGGGAAGTAAGTGAGACAAATGGCAAGCTTTTTTTTTTCTAATCCTTGTTATAATTTTTACTGTGTCTTCAGCCCAGCTCAATTCTTTCTAGCCTTCAGCTCCTTCCAGATTCCCCATAAATCACACTGTTTTGGCTCCTACTAATGTTGGGTGTTACATCATCCTATACCTGTCCTGCCCACTCCAGTGATGCTGATGCTATCTCCATGTCACTGGTTCCTGGAACCTTTACAATCTGAATTTGCTCGTAAGTCTGTTCCACACCTCCAGTGTAGCTTCCACTAAATCTCCAATAAAGAAGAATTTTTAATGAAGAAGTCATGATTATTCTCACAGACAGAAGAGAGGCAAATAAAAATGTTTACTTGACTCCAGCATTGGACATAATTGAGGCCACAAGAAATTATCTGATGTGCATCAAGATAGCCTTTGCTGAAGAGGCTATGTTCTCACAAGTGGTAACTGGAGGATGGATTAGGAGGCTAGTGGTCAGCCAAGAGAAGAGATTTTGAATAAGGAGGATCAGTTTGGGCAGAAAAAATAATATGGAAGAAAAAAATTTGGGACAGGATAAAGGAAACCAAAGGAGCCTCCTCTTGAAAATACTGTCTGTAATGAATACAACAGTGAAGCCAACCATATCACAAATTGCTGACCTGATAGTCCTAAATTAGTAAACCACTACACTTGTGGCATCTGGGCTATCTAAATATGAGAGACTATATATTCTTATTATTATTTTAGTCAATTTTTATTTGGATTTTATATTTCTGTATCTGCTATTGTACCAAAAATGGATGCAGCAATAAGACATTAAAAGGAAATTGACTGCAAAGAGATAGGATGGTGGGCAGTGAGAACATGCCTTTCAAGAACAAAGATAATGGATGACAGTCTTCACAATGTGTCAAACCAGCTGGTTAGAATGCCTTTTATGCTGTGGTTTAGACATTTACTTAGCTTGATAGATACAAGGCAGACAGGACTGAAATCAATAAATTAGAAACGAAGAGAACAATACAAAGAATCAATGAAAACAAGAGTTGGTTCTTTGAAAAAATCAACAAGATAAATAAACCCCTAGCCAAACTAATTAAAAGACAGAGAGACAACACCCAAATTAATAAAATCAGAAATGAAAAGGGGACCATAACAACAGACATTGAGGAAATCCAAAAAATTGTTGGGTCTTATTTCAAAACTCCATATTCCTCAAAATTGGAAAATCTAAAGAAAATGGATAATTTTCTTGGTAGATTTCACCTACCAAAGTTAAATCAAGAGCAGGTAAACAGTTTCAACAACCCTGTAATCCCTAAGAAAATAGAAACAGTTATCAAAAATCTTCCAACCAAAAAGAGCACAGGGCCAGATGGTTTTAGTGTGGAATTCTACCAGACTTTCAAAGAAGAGCTAACACCAATACTCCTCAAAGTATTCCACAAAATAGAAATGGAAGGAATACTACCAAACTCATTATATAAAGCCAAAGTAACCCTGATACCTAAACCACACAAAGACTCAATAAAGAAAGAAAGGGTCAGACCCATGTCTCTTATGAACATTGACACAAAAATATTCAATAAGATACTTGCAAATCGAAATCAAGAATACATCAAACACATCATCCACCATGATCAAGTAGGATTCTTCCCAGGAATCCAGGTAGGGTTTAACATACAAAAATCCATCAATGTATTACACCACATAAACAAACTGAAAGAAAAAAAAATACATGATAATCTCATTAAATGCAGAAAAATCTTTTGACAAAATCCAACACCCCTTCATGATGAACACCTTGGAGAGATCAGGGACACAGGATCATGCCTAAACATAATAAAGGCTATATACAGCAAGCTGATTGCCAACATTAAATTGAATGGAGAAAAACTCAAAGCAAGTCTGATAAAATCTGGGACAAGCAAGGTTGCCAACTCTCTACATACCTCTTTAATATAGTACTTGAATTTCTAGCTAGAGCAATAAGACAACTAAAGAAGGTCAAGAGGATATAAATTGGGAAGAAAAGAAGTAAACGTATTGCTATTTGCAGACAATATGATAGTATACATGAATGACCCCCAAAATTCTACCACAGAATGTCTACAACTGATAATCACCTTCAGCAAAGTGGCTGGATACAAAATTAACTAAAAAAAAATCAGTAGCCCTCCTGTATACAAAAGACAAATGGGCTGAGAAAGAAATTAGGGAAACAACACCCCTCACAATAGCCACAAAAACTTAAAGTACTTTGGTGTAGCTCTAACCAGAAAAGTGAAAAACTTGTATGAAAAAAACTTCAAGACTCTGAAGAAAGAAACTGAAGAAGATATCAGAAGATGGAAAGCTAGCCTATGCTCATGGATCAGTAGGATTAGCATAGTAAAAAACAGCCATCCTACCAAAAGCAATCTAAAGATTCAATGCAATCCCCATCAAAATACCAATTCTTTACAGACCTTCAAAGAACAATTCTCAACTTCACATGGAAAAAGAAAAAAACCCAGAATAGCTAAAACAATCTTATAAAAAAAATCTTCAGGAGTTATCTTCATCCCCATCTCAAGCTGTATTATAGAGCAACAGTAATAAAAATGCATGGTACTGAGATAGAAACAGACTGGTGGATCAATGGAATTTAATTGAAGACCAAGAAATAAATGCACACACTTATGGATGCCTGATTTTTACAAAGAAGCCAAAAGCATACAATGGGATAAAAAAGATAGCATCTTTAACAAATGGTGCTGTTCTAACCACATGTCTTCATATAGAAAAATGCAAATAGATCCATACTTAATACCCTACACAGAAGTAAAGTCTAAGTGGATGAAAGAACTCAACATAAAACTAGACACACTACCTGTTAGAAGAAAAAGTGGGGAAGAACCTTGATCTCATTGGCATAGTAGACAACTTCCTAGACAGAATACCAAGAGCTCAAACTCTAAGATCAACAATCAATAAATGGGACCTCATGAAATTAAAAAGCTTCTGTAAAGCAAAGGACATGGTCAACCGAACAAATGACAGCACATAGAGTGGGAAAATATCCTCATCAACTCTACATCTGGCAGAGAGCTAGTATCCGTAATATATAAAGAACTCAAGAAATTAAACATCAACAAACCCAATTATCAATTTAAAAAATGAGCTACAGAGCTAAAGAGAGAATTTTAAACAAAGGAATATCGAATGGCTAATGGCAGAGAAACACTTAGAGAAATGCTCAACATCATTAGCCATCAGGGAAATATAAATCTAAATGAATCTGAGATTCCATCGTACACTGATCAGAAGGGCTAAGACCAAAAACTCAAGTGACAAAACATGCTGGAAAGTATGTGGGCAAAGAGCCACCGTCCTCCATTCCTAGTGGGAATGCAAACTTTTACCAATGCTTTGGAAATCAGTCTTGTGCTTTCTCAGAAAACTGGGAATAGCACTACCTCAAGACCCAGCTATACTACTCCTGGGAATATATCTGAAAGATGCTCAACCATACAAAAGGACATTTGTTCAACTATGTTCATAGCAGCTTTATTCATAATAGTCAGAATCTAAAAGCAACCTAGATGCCCTTCAACTGAGGAATGGATACAGATATTGTGGTACATTTATACAATGGAATACTACTCAGCAATTAAAAACAAAGAAATCATGAAGTTTGCAGGCAAATGGTGGGAACTAGAAAAGATCGTCCTGAGTGAGGCAAGCCAGAAGTAGAAAGACACATATGGTATATACTCACTTATAAGTGGATATTAGCCATATAAAATGGGATAAACATACATAAATCTACAGAACTAAAGAAGCTAAACAACAAGGAGGACCCTAGGGAAGAGGCTGAAACCTCATTCAGAAGGGCAAATACGATAGATAGTAGAAGCAGTAAAAGAGAGGGAAAAGGACTGGCGTCTACCACAGTATCCAACCAGCTGGGGATCGAAGCAGATGCAGAGACTCACACCCAAACCTTGGACAGAACACAGGGAGTCTTATGGAAAAAGGGGGAGATAGGAGGCCCAGAGGGAACAGGAGCCCCCAAAGGAGACCAACAAAGACAAAAAAGCTGAGCCCAGGGGGGACTGCAGAGACTGATGTATCACCCAAAGACTGTGCATAAAGAGTATATAGACCCCCTGCTCAGATGTAGCCCATAGACAGCTCAGTCTCCATGTGGGTCTCCTAGTAAGGGGAGAAGAGACAGTCTCTGGCATGAACCTGGTTGCCTGCTCCTTGATCACTTTTCCCTGGTGGGGTGATATAGTCAGCCCACAGAGGAAGAAGATCCAGGCAGTCTTGATGGGGCCTGATAGGCTAGGGTCAGACAGTAGGGGAAGAAGACCTCCCCTATCAGTGTACTTGGGGAGAGAGATAGAGGAGGAAAAGGGAGAAAGGGTGGGACTGGGAAGAGATGAGGGAGGGGCCTACAACCAGGATACAGAGTGAATACATGGTATAATAATAATAATAATAATAATAATAATAATAACAATAGAAATAAAGGAAAATATGAGCAAACAGGAGAAGGAAATGATTAAAACTGATCAAGACCTGAAAAGGAAAATAGAAGCAATATGGAAAACACAAACCGGGGCCATTTTGGATAGGAAAAACCTATGAGAGAGGACAGAAATTACAAATGTCATCATCACCAACAGACTTCAAGAAATGGAAGAAAGAATCTTAGGCAAAGAAGATATGATAGAAAAAAAATCAATACACTGATCAAAGAGAATGCTAAACCTAAACATTTTATAACAGAAAAAAATCCAGGAAATTTGAGGCACCAGGAAAAGACCAAACCTAAAAATAATAGAAATAGAATAAAGAGAAGATTCCCAGCTAAAAGGTTCAGAAGATGTCTTCAACAAAATTCTAGAAGAAAAAATTTCAAACCTAAGGAAAGAGATGTCTATAAACACACAAGGACCCTATAGAACACCAAATAGATTGGACCAAAAATAAATAAAGAAATAAAATCCTCCCACCACATAATACTTAAAAGACTAAATGTACAGAACAAAGAAAGAATATTCAAAGCCACAAGGGATAATTCCAAGTAACATATAAAGGCAGATTTATTAGAACTGCACCACATTTCTCAACAAGGCTTTTTTCTTATTTACTTATTTATTTTTACAATTTATTTATTATATATCCTGATTGAAGCCCTTTCCCTTAGCTATTCCCACTCCCACCCTCCCTCCTCCTTCCCCCCATCCCCTTCTCTTAGTCCACTGAAAGGGAGCGTTCTCCTCCTCTGCCATCTGCCCATAGCTTATCAAGTCTCATGAGGACTGCCTGGATCCTCTTCCTCTGTGGCCTGGCAAGGCTTCATCACCAGGAGCAAACGATCAAAGAGCAGGGAATCGAGTTCATGATAGAGACAGCCTCTGTTCCCCTTACTCTGGAATCCACATGGAGACTGAGCTGCCAATAGTCTCCTGTTATTAATAAGCCTATAACACTGTTGCCATTCCTCATCTACTATATCTTTCTTCCCTCCAGACCCCTTCACATCTTCGTAAGAGAATTGGTTGCTTTCATCATGTTGTGCTGTCTCAGTAGTACACTATTCCAGAACATATTTCTGAGAGGAAGATTTGTTATTTGCTTTGGTTTAGAGGTTTGATTGTTTATGAAATTTCACAATAATGACATCCCAAGTTCGTATTTCTCATTAAGTGATATATGGCTGTACAGACTACCTTTATTTTCTAATTAATATGTTATTGTGTTTAATAAAAAAGCTAGATATTGACTTCTTGATTTCACCATGTAGTAACTGATGATAGTTAACAACTTCTTAAGCCCTCATTGATGATTTCTTTTCCTAGTTGATAGTCTTTTTGTTTGTAAAAACCTTTTATGTTTATATTTATAAGAACTTTTAGATAAATATTTATTTAAATATTCTGTTCATTTTGCAATTTCCTGATAGTCATATAGTTTAGTTTGCTCTGTTTTCTTCCTGGATTTTGGGTTATATGCTTTAAAAATACATCCCTTTTTGAGAACATTGTTCACACAGACTGCCTACATTTCCTGAAACCCCAGTATGCTTTAATCCACTGTAATACTGATTTCTCTCATGGCTGCTGCTGCCGCTGTATATGCCATCAATGGAAAGTAACCATACCTTTCACAAGAGACTCTTTTCCTGCAGATTTACTGGATACTGTTCACTGCTCATTCTGCCCTGGTTCTTTAAAGCCTTCTTAATTCAAATCTTAGTTGTTGCCTCTCCTTACATTTTAGCCAAGGAAACTTAACCTTTCTCATTTTACATAAGGTCTGACTTGTAGTAACAGGTATGATGCTATTTTGATGATTCAACACCAGGGTGAGGATGTGATTCCCTTACCACCACCCAGAGCATCAATATACCAGTATCTTGCCCTAAGAACTCCTCTTTTCCACCTTCCACTATACTCTGAAATATGTAGATAAGAAAGCATCCAGAAGTATTGTTTCTAAGGCTGGGCTGGTGTCTGATGACATTCATGTTAAAGTTCTACTTATTCAGATAATAGAACATCATTCTGCCTGCTGCTCTCACCTTCCCCTGAAGTCCTGATCTTTGTCATGAGATCTTGACCACAACTCAGTCTTTCTGCTCATGCTTCTAATCAGATTGTCCAGTGTCTCACACTCTTTCTACTCAGCATCCATCTCAATTTTAAATTTGACTGTGTCTGTATCCTTCTCAGATATTCTTAAAGCCTAGCATCAAACCAATGTCAAAATCCAAAACATGGATTTTTTTTTATCATGTTTTACCACAGTGTTTCGACAACAGAGACTTTAAAAGCCAAAAGGGCTTGGGCAGATATCTTGTAGATCTGAATAGACCACACATACCAGCTCAGACTAATATACCCAGAAAACCTTTCAATCACTATAGATGGAAAAAGCAAAATATTCCATGACAAAACCAAATTTAAACAATATCTTTCTATTAATCCAGCCCTACAGAAGATGTTAGGAGGAAGACTTTTATGTAACAGGGTAACTATACCTAAGAAAACAAAGGAAATAATTTCATGCCAGCAAAAAATAAAAGAAGGGAAGAACACACAAACACACTCACACTACTGCCACCAATATCAGAACTACAGAAATAAATAACCATTGGTCATTGAATTTCTCAACATCAATGGACTCATGAATATAACTCAACATCAATTCCCTAATAAAAAGACACAGGCTAACAGTATGCATGAGTAAACACTATCCACCATTCACTGTATACAAGAAACATATCTCAGCAACAAAGATAGATATTACCTCAGAGTAAAGGACTTGAGAAAGGTTTTCCAAGCAAATGGATCTAATAAACAAGCAGGCGTAACTATTCTAATATCTAATAAAATATCCTTTCAAGCAATAGTAATCAAAAGAGGTGGGGAAGAGCACTTCATACTCATCAAAAGAAAAACCCACCAAGATGACATCTCTGCCCCAAATGCAAGGGTACCAACATTCATAAAAGAAACACTACTAAAGCTTAAATCATACTTTGAGCCCCACACACCAATAGTGGGAAACTTAATCACCCCACTTTCACCAATGAACAAGCCATTGAGACAGAAACTAAACAGAGAAATAATAAAACTAACCAATATTATAAACAAAATGGGCCTAACAGATATCTACAGAACTTTTCACAAAACAAAAGAGTATACAGTCTTCTCAGCACTACATGGAACCTCCTCCAAAATTGTCCATATACTCAGTCACAAAGCAAGTCTCAAAAGACAGAAGAAGATGGAAATAAACCTTGCATCTTATCAGACTACCACAGATTGATGCCAGAACTCAGTAACAACAGAAACAACCAAAAGCCTACAAACTCATGGGAACTGAACAACTCTCTACTCAATTACCACTGGGTCAGGGAAGAAATAAAGAAAGAAATTAAAGACTTTCTAGAATTCAATCAAAATGAAGGCACAACATACCCATTACAATGGACACTGAAGAAATGCAAAGATTCATTAGGTCTTACTTCAAAAGCCTATACTCCACAAAACTGGAAAATCAAAATGAAATGGGTGATTTTCTTTATAGAGTCCATTTACCCATATTAGCTCAAGATCAGATTAATCCTCTAAATAGCCCTATAACCCCTAAGGAAATAGAAGCAGTCATTAGAAGTCTCCAACCCTTCCATCCCCTCCAAAAAACCCTCCAGGCTCAGATGGCTTCAGCACAGAATTTTACCAGATTTTCAAAGAGTTAATACCAATACTCTTTAAACTATTCCACAAAATAGAAACTGAAGGACCATTGCCCAGTGCATTCTGTGAAGATACAGGCACCTTGATGCCCAAGCCACACAAAGATTCAATCAAGAAAGAAAATTTCAGAACAAAGATGCAAAAATACTCAATAAAATACTCAGCAGCGAAATCCAAAAACATAAAAAACATCTTCCACCATGACCAAGTAGGCTTCATCCTAGGGATGCAGGTTGTTTCAACATAGGAAAATGCAACAATGTAACCCACTATATATATATATATATATATATATATATATATATATATATATATATATATATATATATATATATATATCTCCCAAAAAACAAACAAACAAAATCCAAAACCCCACATGATCATCTCATTAGATTCAGAAAAAAGCCTTTGACAAAATCTGAGATCCCTTCATGTTAAAAGTCTTGGAGAGATCAGGGGTACAAGCAAAATAAAGGCAATATACAGCAAGCTGATAGCCAACATTAAATATGGAGAGAAATTTAAAGCAATTCCATTAAAATCAGCAACAAGACAAGGCTGTCCCCTCTCTCCATACCTATTCAACATAGTACTTGAAGTCCTAGCTAGTACAATAAGAAAACTTAAGGAGATCAAAGGGAAACATATTGGAAAGGAAGAAGTCCAAGTATCACTATTTGCAGATGATATGATAGTATACATAAGTGACCCCCAAAATTCTACCAGACAACTCCTTCAGGTGATAAATACCTTCAGCAAAGTGGCTGGATACAAAATTAACTCAAAAAAATTAATCTGGTGCTTTCTCAGATAACTAGGAATAGTGTGCTTCCTCAAGATCCAGCTATACTACTCCTAGGCATATATACAAAAGATGCTCAAGTACACAACAAGGACATTTGCTCAACCATGTTTGTAGTAGCTTTATTCGTAATAGCCAGAAACTGGAAACAACCCAGATGCCGCTCAACTGAGAAATGGATACAGAAATTTTGGTACATTTACACAATGGAATACCACTCATCAATTAAAAACAAGAAAAACACGAAATTTGCAGGCAAATTGTGGGATTTAGAAAAGATCATCCTGCGTGAGGTATCTCAGAAGCAGAAAGACACACATGGCATATACTTACTTATAAGTGGATAGTAGACATACAATATAGGATAAACATATTAATGTCTGTACACCTAAAGAAGATAAGCAAGAAGGAGGATTGTGGGTAAGATGATCAGTCCTCACTCAGAAAGACAAATGGGATGGACATTGGAAGAAAGAAAACAGGGAACTGGACCGAAGGCTCTGAAAGACTCTACCCAATAGGGTATCAAAGCAGATGCTAAGACTCGTTGTCAAAGGTTGGGCAGAGTGCAGGGAATCTTGTGAAAGAAGGGGGAGATAGAAAGATCTGGAGGGTTTAGGAGCTCCACAAGCAGAGCAACAGAACCAAGAAATCTGGGAACAGGGGTCTTTTCTGAGACTGATACTTCAACCAAGAACCATGCATGGAAATAGCCTAGAACCCCTGCACAGATGTAGCCCATGGCAGCTCAGTACTCAAGTGGGTTCCCTAGTAAGGGGAACAGGGACTGTCTTTGACATGCCTCAGTGGCTGGCTCTTTGATCACCTCCCCCTGATGGGGGAGCAGCCTTACCAGGACACAGGAGAAGACAATGCAGCCACTCCTGATGAGACCTGATAGGCTAGGGTCAAATGGAGGGGGAGGAAGACCTCCCCTATCAGCAGACTTGGAGAAGGGCATGGGAGGAGATGAGGGAGAGAGGGTCAGATTGGGAGGGAATGAGGGAAGGAGCTACAGCTGAGATACAAAGTGAATAAACTGTAATTACTATAAAAAATTAAAAATATCAGTAGCTTTCCTTTATACAAATGATAAATTGTGACTTCCTCCAATGTCTAGTCTTTTGTACAACAGAAAATATCTTTTTCCTTGGCTAGAGAAACAGTCTCATAAAAGGACCCTGTGCCCTGATCTATTTGGTCTATGTGGAGCTCTTGTCCTCGCCAAATCTTACTAACTCTCTTTTTTTTCATATGAGCCCCTGCACTCTGCTGAAGGCTTGGTTGTGAGTCTTAATATCTGCTTTGATACATTGCTAGTTAGAGTCTTTCAGAGGCCCTCTGTGGTAGGCTCCTGTCCTGTTGCTTGTTTTTCTCCTACATTCAATATCCATCCCATTTGTCCATCTAAGTGAGGATTGATCATCCACCCTGGGTCCTCCTTCTTGCTTATCTTCCCTAGGTGTATAGATTTCAGCATGTCCAACTGATAACCCTAGTAAGGGGAACAGGGACTATTTCTGTCATGAACTCAATGGCTGGCTCTTCGACACCCCTGCCCCCCTGAGAGAGAAGCAGCCTAGCTAGATCCCAGAAGAGGACATTGCAGCCAGCCCTGAAGAGACATGATAAGCTAAGGTCACATGGAATGGGGGGGGGTCTTCCCCTATCAGTGGACTTTGAGGGGGCAGGGAGAAGATGAGGGAGGGATGAGGAGAGTGGGAGGGAATGAGGGAGGGGGCTATGGCTGGGATACAAAGTATATAACCTGTGATTAATATAAAAATAAATAAATTACTTTTAAAAAAGAAAATATATTTTTCTTTACTACATTTTCAAAAATTTATTTTTGTTAAAAGTGGGGAAGTTAGTTTGTCTTTATTTAATTTTATAATTTTGTTTATGTTGATTAGTGATAATCACGGCCTCACTGCCCTCTGGGTTAACTGGCTACTGGACCTGAAGCATCTTTACCTGCTACAAACTCACTCTAAGTAAAACAGTCTGGTGTAAATGAGATTGTTGTGGAAGATGGTGTTCTGCCATGGTCAGACAAATGGGTAAGAGAGCACACCACGTTTGACCTCGGAACTATTGTTTATTTCAGTATCTGAAAGAAGCCTACCTCTCATCATAATTAAATCAATAATGAGTCTACCTATAATCCTAGAAAACTCCATGTTCGATTAGAGTTTAATAAAATTAATTCTCTATCTATCTACATAGTGTGTATGCCTTCAGAGTTTAGATTACATGAACACATAAGCATAAAGTCTCACAACTTGTGTAAACATAGTGACATCATATTGACATCTTTAATGACTAGTTGGGACATTGAAGGAAAAATGATATGGAAAGCAGCAGAGAATCATTTCTTCTTAATAAATCATAACATGCCAGTGGCCTGGCAATAGACTAGTTTCTTCACTTTCTGTGACCTCTCAATTCCTTAGGCCACAGTTGAAAGTGTTAGGGGGCTGGGCTCACAATGACATGGAAGACAGACGAAGGTTGGTGTCACATGTAATAAATATCTTGTCTTATCATAATTTACCTATTAAACTGCAAAGGGATGTATTCTTTCTGTTGAAGCAAATTCCTGTATTACTCTGAATGATACCTTTAATTTCCTTCTATACCCTTAGGGATTCTTTTCACAAAGAGGTCAAGGATGCATTACTAAGTCTCATTTGCTTTTGGAAACACAGTTTAATAAAGTTTACACTCACTCCTAAATCCACCCCATGTACCCTCTCCATTACTCAAAAATCATGGAATTCATGAATCAACAGACACTCCCTTACATTTGCTGACACCCAGATAATATCTATGGACATAATCAGTCTGTATAAAATAATTTTGGAACCATGAATAAGAATACCTCTTCTTACTCATTTCTCCACCTATGCCCCAATTAAGGGACAACTTGTTTGGATCTTAGACTGTCTCAGCCACTGACTAGCCAAGGTCTTTGGACCATATTAGCTGAATCTCACACCATTATGTAAGCCAAACAGAGAAGGCATAATCACTTCTTTTTAAAAAATAAAATTTTTATATTACAGTTTGTATTATCACTTTGTATCCCAGCTGTAGCCCCCTCCCTCATACCCTCCATGCCTCAGCTCCTCCCATGCCCCTCTCCAAGTCCACTGATTGGGGAAGTCCTCCTCCTCTTCCATCTGACCCTAGTCCTGACCATCAGGACTGGCTGCATTGTCTTCCTCAAGCACAATCAATTTTGTTTTGCATGAAAGGAATCAGTGTTCCAGAAAGAATAAACAGTTCTTCCATGCTAAAAATATGTCTAGAGCAATTATTAGGTTATTGCCTGTGTCCTTTTTTGTTTTGTTCTTGTTTGGTTTTCTGATTTCTACAGAAAAAAATTCTTGACCAATTTTAATGTTCACATCTAACATTCCCATTGTACTGTACTATGATAGTTTAATTCATATGAATCATTCAGAAAATAATTCCTTTGATGTATTTGATGTTTAAAATATAAAAGCATCCATAACCACATTTTATTGACTAGGGACATGAAATCCATACAGAAGCAGACATTAAATCATTTCTATACGAACACCCTTTGCTTTTTCAAATTTATTCCCTAAAGTGAAATATGTATCTACTTCTCTTTGTTCCCTTCCTTTCCTAAGATCTATGCTTCCCATTTGTCCACTATGTTTTATTAGCTGTCTCCTGCTGCAGAAGTTATTATCCACTCAATCCCTTTGCAATTAGCCTGTTTTCCTTTGGGAGACCTGTTCACTACAGAGGAAAGACCCAGAGCTCGGAACTAAGTGACCTGAGCTTCTGACTTTTGCTTTTTAATGTTTTGGGGGAAAATATTTGCTCTGGAAGCTTGTAAAGTGAGGAAGTAATCCTGCCTAAATACCTTTTACTTTCAAAATGTTTCTTGTACTTAGGAAAAACTTGTAACAGATGTAATGAGTATTTATTCTTGTTTAAAAGTGCTCAAAATTAAATTCTGACCTCTAGAGCCATTATGTGGAATGTAGCTTACAGTAGAACTCAGTATCAGAGCAGACATTAAGACTCGCAATCAAGACTTTGGCAGAGGGCGAGAAGTAATGATAGATTTGGGGGAGGTTGTTGAGACTTGGGGAGAACAAGAGCTCCACAAAGACCAAACTGAGCAGGGGTCTTGTATGAGACGGTTTCTACAATCAAGGACCATGTGTGGATGTGGCCTGGAACCACCGCTCAGATGGGACCCATGATAGCTCGGTGTCGGACTGAAGACCTAGTGAGGGAAACAGGGACTGTTTCAGTCATGAACTTGATGGCTGACTCTTTGACCCTCCCCCATACAAGCTGGGGAGTGACAGACTGGCTAGATCCCAGGGGAGGACATTGCAGCCAGCCCTGAGGAGACAGGATGAGCTGGGGTTGGATGGAAGGGGAGGAGGTCCTCCCCTGTTGGTGGACTTGGAGGGGGCGG
>CM053763.1:3821481-3832369 GCA_028658305.1 Pachyuromys duprasi
TGGGAGGGTGGGAGGGAATAAGGGAGGGGGCTATGCCTGGGATGCAAAATACCTAACCTGTGATTGATATAAAAATAAATAAATTTTTAAAAAAAGTAAAAAAAAAAAAAGAACTCAGTTCTCTATTGTTAAGCCTGTGAAACATAACTTATCTGCAGAGATAATAAAAATGTTTTATATAGGATGTTGGATAAAGAGATGAGGATGACAGTGACATGAAAGAAAAATCATGTCACCCCTTAAAATTATGTTATTACTTGTAATTGTGTACAGGTGGCGATGAAAAGACAAGAAAAGGAGCATGAATGAGAAAATCCTGGGTTTGGAAGACAAGGGAACTAATAAGGCTAGTTGAGTCAGCATTGAACATATTTATGATTTACTGAGGTTCAGCCCCAGGTGAGGTTAGGGCCTGAAGAAGTGTGGATACAAGAGTGACGAAGGAGAAATTAGTCAGGCACAGAGATCAGGAGGAGTTTTACATCCTGACTGACTGGCAGTCTGGGTGATTTTTTATTTGTATAGAATTTAGCAGCAGGGATAGATGCGTGTTGTTCCAAAACATAGATCTTATCATTTTTGTCCCCAGACATGAGTTCTAGTTGGTCATAACTTTAGTCATCATTGAGAAACCATGACAGGACAGAATTGTCTTTTACAATCAATTTCCCTCATCAATCCCACAACCCAACTTTTAAACAATATTGCAGTTTCAAGGGCATATTTTGCCAAAGCATGACAGCCTGTTCTCAGGGTGGTAGCTCTTGTGGTTTCAAGGGTACAAGACAGAAAGAAAATATTCAAGCCAGCTTAGATAAATTGTCATGTCCCAAGCAGTGTATTATTAGTTTTTAATAAGTCAGAGTGCTTATTGTCATTAGGCTCAGGAAAAGTCTTCAGGCCAAAGCTGTTGCAGTTACTTAATTTGTGCCATCATACAGTGCCATCATATATTTTATATGCTTGTAGAATATATTTATATTTCTAATCTTGATATTCCTTCTTCCTATGACATCACAGTGGCCCTGTATGAGTTCACTTTTTCGAAGAAAGGAAGTTCTTAATATTTTATATTTTTATCATTTATCCATACCATTCTTTGTCCACCAGTACTGGGAAGAAGCTTTTAATTTGATCTGCTGCCAACTTCTCTAGCCTACTAAATATTGTTTACTTTTTAAAGTTTACTTTGTTCTGATTATTTTATTCCTGAATAAGTGCAGGGGCAGATGTGCCTAGAATATCTTTGAGCCAGAGACTCATAAGGAGGTCTCTGGCATAATTATTTGAGTCATAAAGTCCAGGGCATAAGAAAGACATTTAAGTAGGCCCAGGTAATGATATCTTACTAAAAGTCAGCACTAGAGTAAAGTTTTGGATAAATTTTAGGAAGAGGTTTCTCTCCTCTGCCACCGACACTGAGTGCAAGCACATAGACAATGGGATTGCTGAGGAAGCCATTTCCTTTGCCATTCAGGTTAATGGGAAAGCAAGGACACCACAGAATCCTTTCATCTCAGAATTTTTCGTACTTGCAGGACCCAAATCAGGCCAAGTCATAAAAATACCACATCACATCTTGTTTAATATATCTATAGTCTTATAAGCTTCATGTTGAGTTATAGTCAAAGAGAATTATTTTTCTATAGACATCTATATAGTACGTATTCCTTAAAGCATAGATCTCATGCATAAATACATAAAAGTGCCCAAGATTGTTGTGGACATAGGGACATCGTATTAACATCATTAATCTTAACTGAGGTAATTGAAAGAGAAAGGACATAGGATAACAGAGAAGATAGTCTTTTCTTTCTAATTGGTCATAACAGACTAGTCAGATCGGATGGTGTGGCAATAGATCAATTTCTTTAGAGCTTCTTTGACCTCTCTATTCCTTAGGCAATAAATGAAAGGATTGAGGGCTGGTGTGACAATGGCATAGAAGATGGAAATAACTTTGTTCATGTTGAAGGCATGGATAGCTCGGGGTCTGGCGTACATGAAAATAGTAGCAGAGTAGAAGATGGTGACAACAACAAGGTGGGAAGCACAGGTGGAAAAGGCTTTCTGCTTTCCTGTTGGCATGCGTAGCACAGTAGCCAGAATGCATCCATATGATAAAACAGTGATTGACAGTGGGAAGAGGAAGATGACCAGAGCCAAGACAAAGTCCACCAACTCTGCAATGGACATGTCTGTACAGGAGAGATTAAGTACTGGAGAGATGTCACAGAAGAAGTGGTTGATGACATTGGGGCCACAGAAGCTGAGTCGAGAGATGAAGTAGATCTTTGCCAAAGAGATGCCAAAGCCAATGACCCAGGAACCGAGAGCCAGGCGGAAACAGAGTCCGTGGCTCATGATGGTGGGGTAGTGCAGTGGACGGCAGATGGCCACATAACGGTCATAGGCCATGGCAGCCAGGAGAACACATTCCGTACACATCAGTGCAATGAAGAAATAAAGCTGTGTCATACAGTGGGTGAAGGAGATGCTGTTACTCATGGACCAGAAGCTGAACAACAGCTTTGGCACAGTCACAGAAATGTACCAAGTCTCCAAGAAAGACAGGTTGGCCAGAAAGAAGTACATAGGCTTGTGCAGCGGCCGGTTCTGCTGCACCAGCAGGATGATGATCACGTTTTCAGCTACAGTCAGAATATAGGCCATGAGAAACATCAGGAACACTGCTGCTCGCATGCTTAAGCTCCCAGGAAACCCCACTAGAATAAACTTGGTGACCCGTGTCTGGTTCTCCACATCCATATCAAGCGCACAGGTTTTAGGCTTTCTGAGAGAAAAGAATTACTTGGTTAGAGTCTATGACCCGGAAAATGTCTTTTATCCCTGCCTTTTCTGCATATCAGTAGCAGGAACAGTTGCTTATTAATAGCATATTATAGGCTAGAATTCAGGGGTTCTCAACCTGTGGGTCGAGACTCTTCTGGGGTCAAATATCAGATATGTCAGATATTGACATTATAATTTTTATATATTGCAGTTATGAAGTAGCAACAAAATAATTTCACAGTTGGAACTGTATACAAGAGGAACTATATAAAAGAGTTGCAGACTTAAGGAGGTTGAGAACCACTGGATTAGACAGATGCATGTGCCATAATGACATGTTCTAACTCAATTTCCCACATGGCTTTTTTACTTATATGCTATAACTTCCACTTTAATCACATGGTATCAGAGAGATACTAAGTATATTTCTGTGTTGCAGCTGACAGGACGGTAAGGATTATATTCAAGTCTAGGCCTAAAGCCGTGTGCTATCTAATATCCTCTGCAGTCTTCACAAACATCTCCAAAATAATCTAGCAAAGCCCACTTTGTGTTAACTGCTGCCTGTTTCAAAAGATGCACTGGCTTCCTGTGCTGTCATCTGTTCACAATATGAAATTTCTTCCTTGTAACTCGGCAACTATTGCATGTTGCATGTTTCTTTTTCTTCCACCATCAGTAGAGATGGAAAGAGTCTGTCACCATCTGAGGGGTAAGGGATTGGAGGCATGAAAAGAATCAAGCTCATCCCTCTGAAGTCTCTGGACTTTATTCCATTTCCAAGCTTTCCATGTCTTTGCTCTGCCTTTGAAACCATGCCCTCTCTGAAACTTTTTTCCTCTCCTGTCGACATGAATACTAACATGTTGAGTGACTGTCACTGTGGATTAAAATAAAATTGAAATCAAGTAAATGGTGTTTTACATAAATTGTTAAAGACAATAAGTGTGGAAGAGGCTCCTGCTTCTTAGTAAGGAAGTAAAGATAAGCTAAATTCATCTTTAAAGCACACACCTTTAATCCCAGTGCCCAGGGAGGCAGAGGCAGGCAGATCTCTGTGAATTTGAGGCCAGCCTGGTCTACAGAGTAAGTCCAGGGCTCACAGAGAAACTCTGTCCCAAAAAACAGAACAGAAAAGAAGTAAAGATAAATCTATGTCTAAGGGGTGGTGTCACTGCTTAATGCAAGTCAGTGATGAGGAACAGAAAGGTGGGGCCCTGGAGCTTTCAGTTCCTGAGGATAAAAACAGGGTCACTTTGGGCAGAGTGCAAGGAATCTCATGAAAGAAGGGGGAGATAGAAAGAGATGAAGGGGACTGGAGACCCACAAGGAGACCAACCGAACCAAAAAATCTGGGCCCCGGGGTCTTTTCTGAGACTGATACTTCAAACAAGGACCATGCATGGAAATAACCTAGAAACCCCTGCACAGATGTAGCCCGTGGCAGCTCAGTGCCCAAGTGGGTTCCCTAGTAACAGGAATGGGGACAGTCTCTGGCATGAACTCAGTGGCTGGCTCTTTGAACACTTCCCCCTGAGGGGGGAGCAGCCATACCAAGCCACAGAAGAAGACAGTGCAGCCAGTACTGAGGAGACCTGATAGTCTAGGGTCAGATGGAAGGAGAGGAGGACCTCCCCTATCAGTGGACTAGGGAAGGGGCATGTGAGGAAAAGAGGGAGAGAAGGCAAGATTGAGAGGGGATGAGGGAAGGGGCTACAGGTGGAATAAAAGTGAATAAAGTGTAATAAATAAAACAATTTTAAAAAGAAACTAAAAAACAGTAAGGGGAATTTGTAACATATTCTTTTGATGCACTTAATACAATAAATTTATTATTGCAATTATTAAAAATAGGGTCTTGGAGGTGTTTAATTACTTAAGATAAAATGGAAGCACATTAAATATTTTCTTATGAAGATTAAAAGCTAAAAATGATCTGGAATGGGATGTGCCTCTGACCTCTGAGGATGTGACATTTGAACAGAAGAGTCTAAGACTTGAAGACTTGAGGTGAAAGAGACTCACGCTAAAATGAGATCCCTGCTGCTACACTGTGGTGGATAGAAAAGAAGATAGGAAGTGGTGGGAAGGTAAGTGTGATTGAGTAGACGGGACACCAAAGCTCAAAAAAGGATCTGAACAGTGGCTTAAATGCAATGGGAGGCAAGCAGAAGGCTACAGGGCTAGACACGATGGTGTAATAGAAAGATAATTGTCATTTCAAAGTGAATTATGTGTGGCAGGATTTAAGAGAAAATGCCAATGACCTTGAAGACTGGTTTGATAGAGAGGTAGAATCTTTTAATAGAAGTTAGTGGATTTGGATGTAGATGTTTGGCCGGGGGATGGGAGAGACCAAAGAGAAATCACAGACAAATATCACAGAGATGTATTATCATTTACTAATATAGAAAAATTGGGGGGGGGAAGTTATAGTGTTCTCCAACTATTCAAAGAGATGGAAATGGATAAGCATCTGCTGCATTTTGTGGGCATCAATGTTCCACTGCATCCTTTAAGAAGAAATCAGGAAGAATTCATTAAAGGGTCAGGAAGTTTGCTTACTACTCTTCATAAAATGCAGCATTTAATCCATAAGATAATGTTAATGAGACTCAGTACTTTAATTTTCCAGAAGAGTCACTGAAGCTCAGGCTCATAAAGTAACAGCTCCTAATTAAAGAGGAATGCAGTCAGAATTGTACCAAAGCCAAGGTCTGTTTGAACCACATCATCAACCATGAGGCTCACTAACCCACAGCCAAAGTCAGAGTGGTCTCATCACCACTTTTAAACACTTAAAATTTATGGTTCTTTTAAAAAAAATTCATTATAAGTACAGACCACTGAGGATGGAATGAGCATATGATACAACTTTACTTGAAACACTCACAGCAGAAAGGAACATATAGAGATGCCTGTCACGTGTTCTCGAGATAAGATAAGCTCTGAATATATCCTGAGATCTATTAGTGGAAAGATGGGGTATTTCAGGCAAATGGATCGGGGAGAAAGGCATAGAGGTCAGAATAGCACAGCATACCAGCATACAGTTATGTGTTTCACAGACTGAGAGAAAGGGATGTGTGGCAGGAAGAGAAAGGGAGACTCGTCAGGGTCCAGTGATGGGGATCTGCATACATGGCAGTAAGGACTTTAGGGTTTATTTATTGTTTAAGCCAAACAATAAAGAGTGTCTGAATGTTTGTCAGGAGTACTACAAATAACTCTATATTTCTACCTACTTACATAAGAAAAACCAAGGAGGTCCTAGTGTAGGGAGGCTGGAGAGCATGCAAGAATCTACAGGCAGTGGTCATACATTGGGGTATTCATTTATGACCCCAAATCAGGAAACAATTTATTCATTATTTTCTTCAGAAAATGATACTATCATTTTGTTCTTCTGGAAATTGATGGATGGAAAGACATGAAACATTTACAGTTTAAATACTGTAGCTAAGAGCTCTCTATGTATTATGGATGCTACAAGAGGGACCACTTACCTTGGCTTAGCAGCCTCTGATGGGTTAGAATGTGAAAAGAAATTCTTCACTGATTCTAAAATAGGAAGAAGTACAAAGAGAAGATTCAGGTGTTGAATAGCTATGAGGAAGCCACTCCCTAAACCTAGAAGAACCCAATGGACACAGATTACCCTGCTGCTTTCTAGCAGATGGCCAGGGCTATATGAGAGGATGTCCCTGGATACTAAGACCACATTTGTGTCCAGTATGGTGGCACCAGGCAGGATCTTCCAGCACTCTGAGGCCAGAGCTCCCATGGCCTTCTTGTGAGTAATGTTTTTGACTAGGGCACATCAAGCTGTGAATGTCTTTGTTCATCTGAGGACTTTATACAGCATCAAGATCTTCTTGGCATCTCTCCCAGGATCCAAGAGGAAACAACTTTGGCAACAGCTGTCCAAGTCTCTTGTGGTAGTGAAAGAAATTTGTGCCTGCTATGACCCATCTCATTTGTTTTATGTGATATTGGTTCCATGAGGGGCGGGGCAGGGGGTTGGAATCCCTTATGGCCATATACTTTAGAAAGAACCAGGCTTTGTTTATTCTTTGTTGAAAAAGCATAAGGAAAAATAACATTGCATTTAAATATATACTTTCAAGTATTATCTGAAATATAATATATAATATAAATACATTATCTTAAATATCTATTTATTTGCAGATATTATCTTAGCTTTTGGGAAACACAATTACCATGTGAGTTCTCCAAGGGAAACCATGACTGCTGGTCTAGACTGGTGTTGTGACAATTTAGTAAAGATTTAAATAGAAGTCTTTGTCATCAAGCATGTCATAAAGTATGCTAAATGAATTTATCATGAAGAGTGACTGTCACTGTCACCTGCAGGGTGTCACTTGACTAATATTTCACACCCTGAGACAAAATTATAGTTCATCCTGTATCGCTTCTCTGTACATGCAGAATTCCTAAGCAGCCCTAACAACAAAGAAAAGCTGACAGATTCACTCTGCTTTCATAAAGCAGTAAGTGGAAACATTGAAAGTCATAAACAGTCTATTCTGGAGTATCTTTCACATCTTTGGTAATTAAGAGAGCAGCTTCCCTAAACAAGGAGGAGGACTCTGGGTAATGCTGAGACTCATTACCAAGCTTTGGGCAGAGTACAGGGAATTGTATGAAAAAAGGGAGAGTTAGAAAGACCTGGGGAGGACAGGAGCTCCAAAAGGAGAGCAACGGAGCCAAGAAATCTGTGCACAGGGGTCTTTTCTGAGACTGATACTCCAACCAAGATCTGTTCATGGATATAACCTAGAACCCCTGGTCAGATGTAGCGTATGGCAGCTCAGTATCCAAATGGGTTCTCTAGTAAGGGAAACAGGGACTGTCTCTGACATGAACTCAGTGGCTGTCTCGTTGACTACTCCCTGTAAGGGAGGAGCAGCCTTGCCAGGCCACAGAGGAGGACAATGTAGCCAGTCCTGATGAGACCTGAAAAGGTAGGGTCAGATGGAAGGGAAAGAGGATCTCCCTTATCAGTGGACTTGGAAAGGGGCATGAGTGGAGATGAGGGAGGGAGGGTGGGATTGGAGGAAATGAGGGAGGGGGCTACAGTTGGGATACAAAGCGAATAAAACATAATAAAAACTAAAAAAGAGAGCAACTTCCCATGTAGATTCTTTTGTAGGACTGAAATATAGAAAACAAGGTATAAAACAGTAAAAAATAAGGCACTTAAAAAAAACAAATCTGTTCCCAGTTTGCCTCTAAGTTCCAGAAATAACCTGATGTCACTTAAAATGTACCATTTAACCATAATTTTCCATCATGGATTTAAACTATTTTGTCGTAGTGATTGTAAATAGAAAATGACAGAACTTCATCCAAGCCATGATTGCTTCTGCAGCATGATCACATTGCTAGGCTGGGCATGCTTCTCCTCCAGAAACAGAAAATGTTCTCCTTATTGTGACAAGAGCCCATGAATTGCCATAACTACAATTCTTTTTTTAATTATTAAAAATTTTATTCCAGTTTTTTTTCTTTACATCCCTAAAGTGTCCCATCCCTCCTCTCCTTTAATATCCCATTCTCCTCCTTTCTCCTTCTGCTCACCTTTACCCCCAGAAGGAGAAAGGAGGACCTGCTCACCTCTCCCCATATCAGCCCTCCCCAACACATCAAGTCACATCAGGACTGAGCATATCCTCATCCCCTGAAGCAAGGCTAGGCAGAAATATCAGGAGGAAGTGATCCAAAAGCAGAGTCCATGTTAAAAACATGCCCCCTCCACTTGCCAGGTGACCCACATGAAGATCAAACCACCCATTGGCCACATGTGCAGGGAGCCTAGTTCCAGATCATGCATGCTTCTTAGTTGATGTCCCAGTCTCTGTAAGTCCCCATGGGTTTGGGTTAGTTGTCTCTGTTGGTCTTCTTGTGAGGTTCCTGTTCCCTCTGGGTCCTTCCATCTTTCCCCCAACATTTCCACAGGACCCCCAGACCTAGCCCCCATGATTGGCTGCAAGTCCCAGCATCTGTCCAGATCTCCTACTAATTGGAGAATCCCAGACAACAATCAAGTTAGGCTCCTGTCTGCAAGCATAGCAGAGCATCATTAACATTGTCAGGGGCTGGCTCTCTACTGTGGGGTATGTCTCAGGTTGGGCCAATCATTGGTTGGACATTCTCTCAATCTTTGTTTCCTCTTTCTTCCTGCATTTCTTGTAGGCAGGGTAATTTTTGGATCAATGGTTTGGTTACTGGGTTATTGTTCCCCTCCTTCCACTAGTCCTGTCTGGCTAGGAGATGTTCACTTCAGTCTTCATGTCCCCCTCCTTCTGACCCCATAAGGAGCATCAGCTAGAGTCATACCCATATCCTCCCAGGAGCATGCTGAAGGCCCCCCAGTTTCCCTTCTTGTTCCCAACCCTCTCACCTCCCGCCACTGCTCTCCCCACAGCTGATCCCCATCCTTGTTTTCGTCCACATTTCATCACTTACCAAGTTCCCTCTCTTCATCCACTTCTGCTGTCTCTTCTATTTCCCCCTCTGAATGACATTCCAGTACCCTCCCTTGGGCCCTCCTTGATACTTACCTTCTTTGAGTATGTGGATTGTAGTATGGTTATCCTGTATTATAGGTTTAATATCCGCTTATAAGTGAATACACACCACGTGCATCTTTCTGGGTCTGAGTTACCTCACTTAGGAGGATCTTTTCTAGTTCCATCCATTTGCCTGCAAATTTTATGATTTCCTTTTTTTAAATAGCTGAGTAGTATTCCACTGTGTAAATGGACCACAATTTCTATATCCATTCTTAAGCTGAGGGACATCTAGGTTGTTTTCAGTTTATAGCTATTACGAATTAAGCTGCTATGAATGTGTTTGAGCAAATGTCTTTGTTGTATGGTGGAGTATCTTTTAGGTATATATCCAGGAACTGGGTCTTGAGGTAGTATGATTTCAAATTTTCTGTGAAAGCACCAGACAGGGTGTACAAGTTTGCACTTCCAGCAACAATGGAGGAATGTTCCCCTTTCTCCATATTCTTGCCAGCATGTGTTGTCACTTGAGTTTTTGATCTTAACCACTCTGACTGGTGTAAGATAGAATCTCAGAGCTGTGTTTTATCTCTCTGATGGCTAAGGACATTGAACATTTCTTTAAGTGGTTCTCAATCATTCGAGATTTCTCTGTTGTGAATTCTCAGTTTAGAATTTTTAACCCATTTAAAAAATTGGATTATTTGATTGGTTGATGTTTAATTTAAGTTTTTCGTGTATTTTAGATGTTAGCCCTCTGCCTGAAGTAGGTTTGTTGAAGATCGTTCCCAATCTGTAGGCTGCATTTTTTTTCTATTGACAGTGTCCTTTGATTTATGGAAGCTTCTCCGTTTCATGAGATCCCATTTATTAATTGTTGATCTCAGAGCTTGTGCTGTTGGTGTTCTGGTCAGGAAGTTGTCTCCTATGCCAATGACTTCCAACCTTTTCCCCTATTTGTCTTCTAATAGAGTTAGAGTCTCTGGTTTTATGTCAAAGTCTTTGATCCAATCAGACTTCAGTTTTGTGCAGGGTGATAAATATGGTGTATTTGTATGCAGACATCCAGTTAAACCAGCACCATTTGTTGAAGATGCTTTCTTTTATTCCATTGTATAGGCTTGGGCAGTAAGACCTAATGATTGGATTTCCTCACTGTCTGTAGTTATGTTCCCCTTTTCATTTCTGATTTTGCTGATTTGGACAGTTTCTCTCTGCCTTTTGTTAGTTTGGCTAGGGGCTTGTCTATCTTGTTAATTTTCTCAAAGAACCAGCTATTGGTTTCTTTTTTTTTTTTACTATATAAAATTTTTATTAGAAATTTTTTTTTAATTTTTAATTTTTTTTATTTTTTTGTTATCAATCACAGATTCTGGCTATTACAAATAAAGCAGCTATGAACATAGATGAGCAAATGTCCTTGTTGTGTACTTGAGCATCTTTTGGATATATGCCTAAGAGTGGTATAGCTGGGTCTTGAGGTATCACTATTCCTAATTGTCTATGAAAGCGCCAAATTGATTTCCAGAGTGGTTGTACAAGTTTGCATTCCCACCAGCAAT
>CM053763.1:3832869-3866834 GCA_028658305.1 Pachyuromys duprasi
GTATTAAGATACATTGAAAAAGTATAGTGAGCTACTATTTCTCTGTAAACATTGGTGGCTAACCTGGAAATGTCTCAGTAGGATTTAAGTTCCCAAATGATGGCACAGCATGGAAAGATTTAAGACTCCAAATAACTACACAAAATAGTCTTACAATTTATAGGGGGAACTGATAGATTAAGAATTATTCAAAGCAATGTAAAGAAGATGAGTTTTACAGATGTCTTCAATTTTTTTCAGTGCAATTTTGAAATGAGGATTATAGCATCCATGGAATATAATTTTGCCTCTTCAAGCCCCCCAAGTGAATTATTTATCTATTTATTCATTATTCTTAAAAAATTCTTTTGACACAGGAGCCTACCACAGAGGGTCTCTGAAAGACTACCCAGCAGGGTATTGAATCAGATGCTGAGGCTAATAGTCAAATTTTGGATACAGTGCAGGGACTCCTATGAAAGAAGGCAGAGATCAGAAGATCTGGAAGGAACAGGAGCTCCATAAGGAGAGCAACAGAACCAAGACATCTAGGCCCAGGGGTCTTTTCTGAAACTGATACTCTAACCAAAGACCATTCATGGATATAACCTAGAACCCCTGCACTGATGTAGCGCAATGGCAGCTCAGTGTCCAAGTGGGTACCCTAGTAAGGGGAACAGGGCCTGTCTCTGACATGAAATCATAGCTTCTTGATCACCTCCCCCTAAGAGGGGAGCAGCCTTGCCAGGCCACAGAGGAGGACAATGTAGCCAGTCCTGATGAGACCTGATGGCTCGGGTCAGATGGAAAGGGAGGAGGACCTCCCCTATCAGCAGGCTTGGGGAGGGGCATGAGAGGAGATGAGGGAGAGTGAGATAGGGAGGGGATAAGGGAGGGGATTACAGCTAGGATACAAAGTGAATAAATTATAATTAATAAAAAAATATTTTTAAAAAAGGGAAAATTCTTTTGTTTCCTTACCTATGTGTCCTCTGTTACTCAACTGATGATCACAATTCCAAGAGTTACTCTTTCATTTTCTCACTGACTCACTGATCCATCACATCTCAAGACTCATCACTAACTGTTTTATTTTCCTCTACCTTATAATTCTGACTCTATTTCTCTACTGGAGATTTATTGTATGTCAAATTATTTATACTAATCGATGCCATTTGAATGTGAAATTCCTCATTGGCTTATTAGTTTGAACTCTTATCTTCCAGCTGTTTGGTGAGGTTGCAAACCCTTTAGAAAGTAAATCCTTACTAGAGTAAGTAGATCACTAGCCCCATTTCCTGTCCATTCTGCATCCTCACTGTATGTACAGTGGGAGCAGTTGTCTCATGCGCCAACTTCTGTGTCTTCATTGATATGGTGGCTTTGTCCCTTCTTAAACTAGAAACTAAAGCACCTTTTTCTTTAAGCTACTTCTTGCCAGGTATTTGGCAATGAGAAAAGTAAATAATATAGAAAATCAGTGCTGAGAAAGGGGGCTATTGCTATGATAAACTTGACCGTGTGTTTCTAGAGCCTTTAGAGCTGGTTTCCATGATCAATGAGGAGGAACGTGAAGGCATATATGGGAGGATTTGGCCAGGGCAAAGGGAAAGGAGAAATACTGTAATTAAAATACAATCTCAAAAATAAACAATAACAAAAAGTTATTAAATGCTTTAAGTAGAGACTAATGGGCCATCTGGTTGGGAGATTGGAAGACCAGAATGCCAAGAGGAAAAATGAGCAGTGGATGTGTGGCTCATGACATTTCAGAGAGGAACATCTGGGCATCAGGTAAGGGGCTATTTGTTTTATACTGTGACAAAGAATCTGGTCAAATTCTGTCTGTATTCTAGGAACTTGTAGGAAGGTGAATTAAAAATTATTTTTCCTGGTGGAAGAAATCCTAAGAAAAGTTAGTATCAAGGCTGTTTCTCAGCTACTGTCATTCCTCTCTCCGGTGAAAGAATAAAAGGTAGAGCAGAAACATATGCAAGGAGGGGTAAAGAATAACAGGAGTGAACTGACACCTGCAGACAAGGCAGACACAGGAGTAGATGATAATGTTGATAGAATATATCTAATTAAAGAGAAACCTCATGCTCTGCACTGGAAAATAGGAAAGGTACCTTAGGAAAAGATCCCACCTACATGAAGTACCATCTTGTGATAATCTAAATGTATTTGAAATGAGAGAGCCTTGTCTCTGATATGAACTCATGGGCTGGCTCTTTGACCATTTCCCCCTGAGGGGAGAGTAGCCTTACCAGGCCACAAAGGAAGAAAATACAGGCAGTCCTGATGAGACCTTATAGGCTAGGGTCCAGCTGGAAGGGAAGGAGGACTTCCCCTCTCAATGGACTTGGGGAGGGGCATGGAAGGAGAAGAGGGAGAGTGGGATTGGGAAGGGAAGAGGAAGGGGGCCTCAGCTGGAATACAAAATGAATAAATTGTAATTAATAAAAATAAAATATTTTAAATGAGAAAAAAGAAAATGAAATGAGAGAGCCTAAACAGAGACTGCCAAAACACCCCATTCAAAAACAACTATCAAAGAAGGTGTTTTTAAAGCTTCATCTGTCAAAGAATACGGAGGCAGCTATAGGTGCTAACCAAGGCAGCCAGATAAATTTTGAGGTGGCCTCCAAACCTGGCAGCATCAACCACACAATACTGGTTGGTAGGTATTAAAGAAGCCATGATAAAGAATCATGGAAGCTTCCACCAAGGTGCCAGAGCCTCCCTGAAGCCAGGCAATGTGTGACAGATTTGCAGTCCCTGAGAAGGGAATTATGTAAAGCTGTGAAGGTGAAGTCTAAATGGAAATGGAGAGCCCATAATGCTGGAGATGATAGGACCATAGGGCATCAACTAAGAAAAGCCACAAGCGTAGACTGGAACTGGATCAGGCAGCAGACCTAGAAGGGCATGGTCTTCAAGATTTCCAGAGTTTAGATGACTTCATCATGAGCCCTAGATACTACCCGTGGCCTACGGGACTTGGTGTTTAGGCTGGTGGGTTTGGGTCTGTCCTTGTGCCTCCACCTTCCCTTTTCCAGTGTGAGTGTTTCATTTTTGCCTTTGTATGTTACAAGTAGGTAACTGCCTTTTTTTAGACAGAAGCTCACATTGAAATTACCCTGAGTCTGAGAAGAGACATTGGACTTTTTAACTGTGGTGAGATTGTTGAAGACCTTGTGGACTTCTGAAGTTATAGATAATGCACTTCATATTATAAAAGTAATCTTGAGCCAAAAAGAGCCTGAGATAGATTGTTGTGGTCTGAATATGAAATGTCCTTCATAAAGCTGCCCTTGAACATTCTGTTTTCAGTTTGTAGTCTGTTTTGGACAGTTGTGAAATATTTAGGAGGCAGATCCTTGCTGAAGAGTGTGGGCCAATAGGGGAAGGCTTTGAGGTCTCATCTCATTGACATACTTCCTGTCTCTTCTCCATGTCCTTAGTGCAGATGGCATGTGACTCAGCTGCCTCATGTTCCTGCTGCCAGTATTTCTTTGTCATGGTACACTGTATCCCTTCTTAAACTGTAAAACAAAATATCCTTCTCCTCCATTAAGTTACTTTTTGTCCAGTATTTGGTAACAGCAACAAGTAACTGATACCCCAAGAAAATACAGAAAGATAACCTTGCCAGTGTCTTATGCAATCATTTCATCATGGCGTCTGATGTCATGGGGCCATGTTTTTGAAGGCAAAGTAGAGGCTCTTGTCATTCATCTCCTTTTGAAACTCCCATAGAACTGATAAAATTTGTTGATTTTTTTTTCAAAAGCAAGTTTGTAAAGGTTGAGACTGTTAGCTATAGGATACGAATGCCCAGTCACTACTGTTTTTCTCTACTCATCTGCAGACAGAAGATAAAAAGTCCAACCTTTTAGTATGGCATTCACAGAATTATGTATCACTTTTACATTAAAGTCTATGAGGAAATCTTTCTTGTTCAACCTCCACAACTCAACACGTAAAACATTCAGCAAATGGATTGTTTTTACATTATTAATGCTGATGACATCTACCATTTGAATATTTTGCTCATAACCACCTGTAATAGAATGCATTTTTGATTTGAGAAGCTTTATCCAGTCCAGACTTACTGAAACATAAACTAAGAAGAAAAATACCTTAAAGTTTCTAATGGGAGATAGTGGAAGGTTTCCTTGAACAATTCACTCTGTTACCATCTCACATTCACCTCTCAGGGTAATACTTTATCTTAACACTACCAAATTCATAAATGTTTGGTCTAAAGTCTTCAGTGATTCTTTTATTGTTCAGATGTGAAATAACCCACAAGGCTCCTTTCACAGAACTCTGCCTGGTCACAGGATTCTGACCATGTCTTTGTAAGTTGGAAACTTTGGAAGGGAGGACCCTACTAGAGAAAGTGGGTAACTATAGGCATGACTGATTTCCAATCAGGTCTTCTAACTGTGTTTCCTGACTGAAATGAAGTAAATAGCCTCTTTCTTCACATGCTCCTATCAGAATGGTGTTCTATGTCACTGGTCTAGAATCAATGTGGAGAAAGATTATAGGCTGAAATATATGAAATGGAAATGCAAAAATAAATTTTTCTCTTCAGTTGTTTGTGTCAGGTATCTTTTTCCCAGAGACATAAATTCTGATGAGTGAGACCAACCTTTAGCTCTCAAGTAAATGACCAGCATCAAAGTCAAACATAACCCGTGTCACAGTTTTCTTGCACAGTTTTCTTGCATGATTCATTCTGTAGTCACTTACATGGCTCAGTACAGGAAGGACATGGTCTTTCATCTGACACAAAGGTGTCATGACTAGAAATTTAAACACTTCCTTCCAGAAGCATTTGTAAAAGGCACACCAATGTTTTATTAATTTCAAATGTTAATTTAATTGTTTTATTATTTAAAAAGTAGGCAGAATATGATAAATGACTTCATAGTATGAGATTTATGCATATAATTTGAGTAAACTGCTTCCAGGGAAGAATTGCCTTTCAGAAGCTTGAAAAAAAATGCAATGGATAAAAGGTTAACTTCCTGACAAATAGTAGTTGACAGCAGGTTGTCCATTTGCAAGCAAAACTCCTAGAATCAAACTTTGAACAAGATGTATAAGTTACCTCAGGATGCATCAGATCTAGAACATAATAGACTAGAGGCCTAAATGTGCTGAACTACAGACTTAAATGCTGATAAAATATTACCTTATTTCCCTTATAGGACATAAAACTCAGGTTCTACAATTAAAATTTAATTAAACTAATTTCTTCAAAATTAAGACTTCTACTTAATTAAAGACATCTTTAATATGATGATAAACCACATATTGAGCGAAAATATTTACAAATTAAGCGGCTTATAAAACATTTGTGTCAAAACATCTAACAAATTCTCAGAACTCAACAGAAAGGAAGTTTGTTCATAATTGACCAAGAGTAATAGTTGAAATGTATATTAGTATGAAAAAATAGCATTTTATTAAAATAGAATATTACACACTGATAAAAAGACTAGGTAAAGCTTTAGGTAAAGCTTTTTGGACTGCTCTTTGATCACTAGATGATTATAACATGAAACAACATAACTATATCTTGAATGAATTATGTGACAGAAAGAATTCAGACTCTACTATTCAATTATAATCCTGTGGTGTTATGCAGTAGTAAAATGTGGGGAGATTAGAATCTAACCCTTTTGAAAGTCAGGTTAGCTAGCAGGTCAGTTAGTAGCTGACTTCCAAAAGTATTAGCACAATTCAAAAGTGTACAGGGGTATGTTTGGATTGATAAAACTTTTCTAGATCTTAGATACAGTGGTGTTATATGACTGCATGTGTTTTTCAAAACTGAGAATTTTGTCAATGTCCTAGCCAGGCTTCGCTAAAGGAGCTTTAAGCTCGTATTTTGAGCAGAATTAATAGAGTTAATCCATGTGAAAAAGAATATTTATTAGGTGTACACAATTAAGTTTGAATAGTCCAACAGTGACAAATGCAGAGGTTGAGAACCTGATAACTACTTATGGTGGTTTGAATGAGATGGCATTTGAATACTTGGTCCTCAGTTGGTGGCACTATTTGGGGAGTTGTAGAAGGTGTGGCCTTTATAGAAGAAGTGTGTCACAGTAAAAAGTTTTAAGAGTTTAAAGATTCAGCTGCTTCACCAATTGATCTGCACCTCACCCTCCATGGCAACCCAATGGAGGCCCAGGGTGACCAACTCAGCTACCACCCAGGCTCAGATACAGGGTCTTGAGTGGCCCACCCTGACAACTACAGCATCTATGATCTGCTCAAGGTCCTGCAAAACCATAGCCACAGAATGTCCATGACTCTGGGCAACAAGCAGGATAAATGAGAGGAGTCTTGGCAGGGATCCTCTATTGATAGTGTAGCAGAAGCCAGGAGCCTTGAACCAAACCAAGGATTCATTGCAATGAACATTTGCAAATAAAGTTGTTTAGGTAAAGCTTTTTGGCCTGCTCTTTGATCACCTCCCCCTGAGGGGGGAGCAGACTTACCAGGCCAAAGAAGAAGACAATGCAGCCAATCAGTTCATGTCAGAGACAGTCCTTGTCCTTACAATTTTTTTAGTTTTACTTTGGGAGACGTAGTTGCAAGGCTGGACACTGAAGGACTGGGAAATGGGTGGCATTGGGGTACATGATGAGAAATTCCTAAAGAATCAATTAAAATATTACATTGAATAAATAAATAAATATTAAATAAACAAAAAGCATTTAAAGATTTGAGCCATTTCAAGCTAAATTTCCCTGTGTCATGCTTTCAGCTCAGGATCTGAGTACTCAGCTTCCTGCTCCTGTGCCTTTCCGCAGCCACCATGTGCTCTAATGCTCTGGAACCATAGTGCAAACAAACTCTTCCTTCCATAGTTTGCTCTGAACATGGTGCTTTATCACCACAGCAGACAAATGACCAGTATATTCCTCAATCCACAAGGGTGGATGTCTCATCAATTCCAATCTGTTGTTAAAGGCCTGGGAGATTCCTAGAGAGTCATTGGCCTTCATTCCATGTGAGAATTTCTACAGATAGGTAGATGGGCAGACCCACATTAGGCTCTGCTATCAATGAATAATAGACACCACAGTGCATCACAGCAAGTGCCCTCCTCAGCGGGCTGGGTGTATGAGCAGACACACAAAGTCATAACTTTCCAATTGGAAGTCATAATATCTGGGCCACCACCAGAGGTGCTGATACCAACTCTGGGGCACAGTGTTCCCTCCTCACATAATCTGAGGCATATCTTAGTTGAAGCTAGGCCAAAAGCTAGCCTTACATATCATTTTCACACAATCTAGAAGGAAGGAGGGGCTACCACCATGTAGAAGACAAAAGTCATGAATATTGTTGAATACCAGCTAAGCCCCAACAACAAAGAGTTATTCAGCCCTAAAGAGTCATAGATATTTGTTTCTGTTAAGAATCCCTGAGTGAGGCTGCATAATAACTACAATAATGTCTACAAAAATGAAATCCACCACTGCGTGTCTCTTGTGAAATCCTAATGAGAGAAAACTAATAAAATTAAATCCAAAATATGTCTAGATCTATCCCAAGATAGAAGGTCTAAAGAAGATAACTCTATACCTTCACTGTATCAGAAAAAAAGTCAAAATTGCACAAGTACTCCAGCTGGAAGAAACTCTGTAATTCTATTGAGAACATAATTTTAATGCTAAGAGGAAATAGAGCCAAACACTATAGTTTAAAGGATTTTCAGAAATAAAGTAGGTAATTACAGTGTGTGCCTTGTTGAAATGCTCACTTGACCAATTGTAATCTTTATATGTTTTGTGTTTTAAAAAAGATAAACTCAGAGTAGTATTTTATGGTTAGTAACTACTGAAGAAAATTTTATTTTCAAATACTTTTCAGTGTCTAACTTTTTAAAAGTTATATTTAATGACTTTATTATCTAGAACACATCATCTCACTGAACTAGAAATTCTATTGCCTTCTATTAGGAGTGTCTTTCACAAGCACAGAAGAATTAGGAACAGCCGTCACCCAAGAAATTTAATTTCCTGATTTCTGAGTAATCCAATTTGAACACACATATCTAAAGGTCCAAATCTGCCATCCACTTATGAGAGTGAACATGCAGTGTTTGTCTTTCTGGGTCTAGGTTATCTCACTCAGAATGATTGTCTTAACTCTGTCCATTTACCTGCACATTTCATAATCTCATTTTTCTTTACAGATGAATCATTTCACTCTATACATATGAATATACATTTACTATATTGTTGTTATTTTTCATCAGTTATGGGCATTTAAGCTGTTCCCATTTTCTAGCTATTGTGAATAAAGCAACAATGGCCATGGAGGAGCAAGTGTTAGCACACAGTCATTTGAGTACATGCCTGTGAATATTATAGCTGGATCACATAGTAGGTCTATTCTCACGGTTTTGAAGGAACTTAAAACTTGTTTTCGTAGTGGCTTGAACTGTTTGCACTCCCACCAACCGTGACTAAGCGGGGCAATCTCTGCACACCATTGCCAGCATTTGTCGCGCATTTGTCCTTAATATCTTAGCCATTATTTAGAAAGCAAGATAAAATATCAAACAAGTTTTCATTTGCATATCCTTATAGCAAAAGAAACCAAGTACTTAAAATATATTTCTTTTTTTCTGCCTCATTATTTTTTTATTTTATATTAATCACAGGTTATGTACTTTGTATCCCAGCTATAGCCTTCTGCCGCAATCCATCCCTACCCCCCCTTCCCTCCCTCATTTCCTCCCTGCCCCTTACCAAGTCCACTGATAAGGGAGGACCTCCTCCCCTTCCCTCTAACTCTAGCTTATCAGGTCTCTTCAAGAATGGCTACAATGTCCTCTTCTGTGGCCTAGCAAGGCTGCTCCTCCCTCGGGGAACATGGAAGTCGAACAGCCAGCCATTGAGTTCATGTCCAAAATAGTCCCTGTTCCCCTTACTAGTATACCCACTTGGGTGTTGAGCTACCATTTGCTACATACAAGCAGTGGTTCTAGGTTATAACTATACATGGTCTTTGGTTGGACAGACAGTCTCATAAAAGACCCCTGTGCCCTGATATATTTTGTTCTTGTGGAGCTCCTGTCCTCTCCAGGTCACACTAACTCCCCCTTCTTTCATAAGATTCCCTACACTCTGCCAAAGTGTTGGTTATGTTTCTTAATATTTGCTTTGATAACCCTGCTAGGAAGAGTCTCTTTGAGGCCCTCTGTGGTAGGCTCTTGTTCTGCTACTTGTTTTCTCCTACATCCAATGTCTGTCCCATTTGACTTTCTAAGTGAGGATTAATCCTCTTACCCCAGGTCCTGTTTCTTGATTATCTTCTTTAGGTATATAGATTTCAGTATGTTTATCCTATCTTATAGGTCTATATAAGTGAGTGGATACGATGTGAGTCTTTCTGCTTTTGGGATACCTCACTCAGGATGATCGTTTCCAGGTTCCACCATTTGCCTGCAAATTTCATGATTTCCTCATTTTTAATTGCTAAGTAGTATTCCTTTGTGTAAAAGTACCATAATTTCTGTATCCATTCTTCAACTGAGGGACATCTGGGTTGTTTCCAGGTTCTGGCTATTATGAATAAAGCAGCTACGAACACAGTTGAGCAAATGTCCTTGTTGTGTACTTGCGCATCTTTTGGATATATGCCTAAGAGTGGTATAGCTGGATCTTGAGGAATCACTATTCTTATTTGTCTAAGGAAACGCCAAATTGATTTCCAGAGTGGTTGTACAAGTTTACATTCCCACAAGCAATGGAGGAGTGTTACTCTTTCTCCACATCCTCTCCAGCATGTGTTGTCACTTGAGTTTTTGATCTTAGCCATTCTGGTGGGTGTAAGGTGAAATCTCAGGGTCGTTTTGATTTGCATCTCCCTGATGGCTAAGGACATTGAGCATTTCTTTAAGTGTTTTTCTGCCATTATACAGTTCTCTACAGAGAGTTCTCTTTTTAGCTCCATACCCCATTTTTTAATTGGATTACTTGATTTCTTGCTTTTTAACTTCTTGAGTTCTTTATATATACTGGATATTAGCCCTCTGTCAGGGTTGATGAAGATCCTTTCCCAGTCTGTAGGCTATCGTTTGGTTTTGATGACAGTCTCGTTTGCTTTACAGAAGCTTTTCAGTTTCATGAGGTCCAAATTATTGATTGTTGATCTTAGAGCCTGTGCTGTTAGTGTTCTGTTCAGGAAGTAGTCTCCTGTGCCAATGAGTTCTAGGGTCTTCCCCACTTTTTCTTCTAACCAATTTAATGTGTCTGATGTTCAAAGTATCCGTATTTGCAGATGATATGGTAGTATACATGAGTGACCCCAAAAATTCAACCAGAGAGCTCCTTCAACTGATGAACACCTTCAGCAATGTGGCTGGATACAAAATCAACTAAAAAAAATCAGAAGCCCTCCTGTACACTAAAGATGAAAGGGCTGAGAAAGAAATTAGGGAAACAACACCCTTCACAATAGCCATAATAGCCACATAAAGTACCTTGGGGTGACTCTAACCAAGCAAATCAAAGATCTGTTTGAGAAAAACTTCAAGTCTCTGAAAAAAGAAATTGAAGAAAATATCAGAAGATGGAAAGATCTCCCGTGCTCATGGATTGGTAGGATTAACATTGTGAAAATGGATATTCTGCCAAAAGCAATCTACAGATTCAATGCAATTCCCATCAAAATACCAACACAATTCTTTACAGACCTTGAAAGAAAAATTCTCAACTTCATATGGAGAAACAAAAAACCCAGAATTTCCAAAACAATCCTCTACAACAACAGATCATCTAGAGGCATCTCCATCCCTGATCTCAAGCTGTACTACAGAGCAATAGTAATAAAAATGGCATGGTATTGGCGTAGAAATAGAATAGTGGATCAATGGAACCGAATAGAAGACCCAGAAATGAACCCACACACCTATGGAAACTTGATTTTTTATAAAGAAGCCAAATCCATCCAATAGAAAAAAGATAGCATCTTCACCAAATGGTGCTGGACCAACTTAATGTCTATATGCAGAAAAATGAAAATAGATCCATATTTATCACCCTGCACAAAGCTAAAGTCCAAGTGGATCAAAGACCTCAACATAACACCAGACACATTAAAATATATTTCTTAGACCAGTAGCAGGGCAGCCAAAAGCTCGGCTAAATGAGAGAATAGCTCATCAAGTTCCATCCCTAGGTGAGAAGTTATTGATGACTGCTGAGGAGGAAGACTAAGTTCTCTTCAGGGGTGGATCCTTTGTAAGGATACTCATGCTCCAATGGATGGTCCTATATCCATGCACATAAAAGAACACATATCTGAAGATTCAAATCTATCATCCAGGTATGAGAGAAAGCATGCAGTGTTTGTTTTTCTGGGTCTAGGTTATCTCACTCAGAATGATTGTTTCCGAATATATCCATTTGCCTGCACATTTCATAATCTCATTTTTACATACAAATTATTGTATTGTATATACATAAAGGCAGCCCTAAGTGGACTCAGTGAGTCTTTTTCTTTTTAAAAATATTTAAATGCTTAAATATTTATTTATTTATTTATTTAGACAAGGTTTCTCTGTGTAGCCCTGGCTGTCCTGAAACTATCTTTGTAGACCAGGCTGGCTTCAAACTTACAGAAATCTTTCTGCCTGTGTCTCATGAGAGGGAAAGAGGGTGGGACTGGGAAGAGATGAGGGAAGGGTCTACAAGGATGTAAAGTGAATATAAATACATGAGAAAAAATACATTTTGGCATGATTTGACCATGTCTATCCATCTACTTTATCTTCTTTATCTCCATGCTCTTCTGTGCCCTTCAGTTAAGCTTCCATCGTTTTAGAATGTAAATGCTTGCACTACATGTCAAACTTTGAACTACTTGCTCCATTTTTTAGATTTCCTGTTATTGGAATAACTGGTTCTCCTGTTTCTAGTCTCAACCTAAGGGACCTTTCATGGGGATACTTCTTCCATCACCTTAAATGGTTTTACTCTCACTTTAAACTGATTGTGTTTATTATGGCTGTCCATTGTCTTTCATCCATATCCTCCATGCATGTTCCTGTCAAGACTGTACCAGACTGAGTATGTTTCTAAGAAGCATAAACTGTAGACATTCTATGAATGCCATATAAATTAGAATCATTAAAAATCTGGCTGGCATTCACATCTTTGGAGAAGCTTATCTGTCTCTCAAGATTCGAGATTATATTATTGTAAAGTTATAACTCAAACACAAAATTAATTTAAGATTAAATGGGTCTTAATCTGTGTATGAGGACTTAGATTTTGTAATAATGTTGACAGATGTAACAACTGAAAATTACTGATTATAAGGAAATACTTCTGGGGAAAATATGTAGAATTCTTCAAGGAAATAAGAGGAAATGTTAACATGTTAACACAGCCAAACATACTACCTCAATTGCCCAAATCTATCTTTGGTTGAGGAGTCAGCACCTTCTAAATATAAGTGTGTCTTTTATAGTTGATATGTTTATCTTATCATTGTGATTATTGTATTTCAATAGTTCATAAGTAGAGAGTACATTTCTTTTTAGAGTTTAAACAATTTAAATACATTGAAATTCCTTTTGTATACAAGAGGGTTACTGATTTTTTTGAGTTAATTTTGTATCCAGCCACTTTGCTGAAGTTGTTTATCAGCTGTAGGCGTTCCCTGGTAAAATTTTTGGGGTCACTCAGGTATACTATCATATCATCTGCAAATAGTGATACTTTGACTTCTTCCTTTCCAATTTGTATCCCCTTGATCTCCTTTAGTCTTATTGCTCTAGCAAGGTTTCAAGTCCTATGCTGAAGAGATACAGAGAGAGTGGGCAGCCTTGCCCTGTCCCTGATTTCAGTGGGATTGCTTTAAGTTTCTCTCCGTTTAGTTTGATGTTGGCTATAGGCTTGCTGTATATTGCCTTTACTATGTTTAGGTATGTGCCTTGAATCCCTGATCTGTCCACGACTTTAAACATGAATGGATGTTGGATTTTGTCAAATGCTTTTTCAGCATCTAAGGAGATTATCGTGTGTTTTTTTTCTTTCAGTTTTTTAATATGTGGGTCACATTAATGGATTTCCATATATTGAACTACCCCTGCATACCTGGGATGAAGCCTACTTGGTCATAGTGGATGATATCTTTAATGTGTTCTTGTATTCGGTTTGCAAGTATTTTGTTGAGTATTTTTGCATCAATGTTCATAAGGGAGATTAGCCTGAAATTCTCTTTCTTTGTTGGGTCTTTGTGAGGTTTAGGTCCTAAGGCGATTGTGGCTTCATAGAATGAGTTTGGTAGTGTTACTTCTGTTTCTATTTTGTGGAATATTTTGAAGAAAACTGCAGTTAGCTCTTCTTTGAAGGTCTGGTAAGATTCTGTGCTAAAAGGTCCTGGGTGCTTCCTCAGACAATTAGGAATAGCGCTTCCTCAAGATCCAGCTATACCACTTCTAGGCATATTTCCAAAAGAGGCTCGAGTACACAATAAGGACATTTGCTCAACCATGTTTTAGCAGCTTTATTTGTAACAGCCAGAACCTGGAAACAACCCAGATGGTCCTCAACTGAGGAATGGATACAGAAATTGTGGTACATCTATCTACACAATGGAATGTTACTCAGCAATAAAAAAAAAAAAGAAATCATGAAATTTGCGGGTAAATGGTGGGAACTGGAAAAGATCATCCTGAGTGAGCTATCCCAGAAGCAGAAAGACACACACGGTATATACTCACTCATATCGACATATAAAATAGGATAAACCTACTAAAATCTGTACACTTAAAGAAACTAATAAAGAGGGAGGACTCTGGATAAAAGGCTCAATCCCTATCCAGAAAGGCAAAGAGGTTAGACATCAGAAGAAAGAGGAAACATGGAACAAGGTAGGAGCCTGCCACAGAGGGCCTCTGAAAGGCTCTGCCCTGTAGACTATCAAAGCAGATGCTGAGAATTATGGCCAACCGTTGGGCAGAATGCAGGGAATCTTATGAAAGAAGTGGGAAATAGTAAGATCTGGAGAGGACAGGAGCTCCACAAGGAGAGCAACAGAACCAAAAAAAATCTGAGCACAGGGGTCTTTCCTGAGACTGATACTCCAAAGACCATTCATGGATATAACCTAAAACCCCTGCACACATGTAGCCCATGGCAGTTCAGTGTCCAAGTGGGTTCCATAGTAATGGGAACAGGGACTGCCTCTGACATGAACTGGTTGGCCTGCTCTTTGATCACCTCACCCTGAGCAGGTAGCAGGCTTACCAGGCCACAGAGGAAGACAATGCAGCCACTCCTGATGAGACCTAATAGACTAGGATCAGAGGGAAGGAAAAGAAGACCTTTCCTATCAGTGGACTTTGGGAGGGGTATGCGTGGAGAAGGGGGAGGAAGGGAAGGCTTGGGAGGGGAGTAGGGAGGGTGCTACAGTGGGGATACAAAGTGAATAAAGTGTAATTAATAAAAAATTATAAAAGAAATTCCTTGTATATGTAGTCAAACCCTTCCAAAATTTTTAATGCATCCAATAAGTGCCAGAAACAAAGGTTTACTTGGAAAATAAAACCTTTATATACTTGGTATATTCCTATAGAAACCTTCGTTTGATCTTTTGCTAGTTTGTTAGCTCTTTTTTAAAAAACATGGTTAACTCTTATAGTGAAACATGGCTGTTAGTTCTATGTAGAGACATTGTAATAAGCTTTGACAGCACTCACCAATGTTGGCCTACTTGCTAGGTGTGTTATTTCAGTGACCTTTCGTGTTCAAGTGAGTTTCTCCAAAGAGTAACATGAACTTTCTCTCAGTTGGAATCACAACAACCTGCTGTGAAATGTATCAACGTAAGTACCTCTGGTTCATGACACCAACCAAAGCAATACATTTTTCCAATTGTCACACTGTGAGAATGGAGACAGAATTAGGAGAAGGAACTATAAAACATTGTATAACTCCACTGATTATCTTGCTGAAACAACTCAACATAAACCCGTAGCATGACATCATCAATACATGTTATGGCGTCTGCTTCCCGGTTGGCAGGGCATTGCATATTCTTTCTGTGAGTTATGAGTTGCATAAAGACCAAGGAAAATCTCTTCTCTCCAGTGATGCTCTTGAGTCATCAGAGTGACAGTTTTGATGTGAACCTAGAGAATTTGCATAAAAGTTTCTGCCATGCCCCCTTAACCTCCTTATTTCTTAGGCTATAAATCATGGGGTTCAGCATGGGTGTCAAAATAGCATAGAAAAGAGACATCAACTTCTCTTGAAGGACAGATAGGCTGGAGTGAGGTTGGATGTACGTGAAAATGGCCATGCCATAGCAAAGAACAACCATAGTAAGGTGAGAGGCACAGGTGTGGAAGGCTTTCCTCCTTCCCTCTGTGGACTGTATCTTTAAAATGGTGGAGATGATCTGGATGTAGGACAAAAGAACCAGGAAGAAAGGTGTCATAAGTAAGACAATGCTAGAAACCATGATTGCAATCTTATTAGATGAAGTGTCCACACAGGCCAATCTGACCACAGCAAGGGTTTCACAGGCTATGTGATCAATATACTTATTCTTGCACATAGGCAGATGAAATGTGATGGCAGTATGTACAAGAGAGTTGACAGAGCCACTGACCCAAGATGTGATGACCAGCCTTGTGCATAGCCCTGTATGCATGATGGCTGAGTACCTCAGAGGGTCACACACTGCCACATAGCGGTCATAGGCCATCACTGCCAGCAAAAGGAACTCAATTCCACCCAAGCCCAGGGAAAAAAATAACTGGGCTGCACAGCTCAGAAATGGGATTGCTTTGTGCGCTGCAAGAAAATGAGCCAGTAGCTGGGGCACTATGCTTGTGGCATAAGACACATCGACAAGGGACAGGTTGGTGAGAAAGAAATACATGGGAGTGTGGAGTCTGCTGTCCAGTCTGATCAGAAGAATGATGAGGAAGTTCCCCAGCACTGTCACCAGGTACATCAGCAAGAACAGGACGAAGAGGGAGACTTGAGTGTCCCAATCACTGGACAGTCCCAGGAGGATGAATTCATGCACCCATGTCTGGTTGTCCTGTTCCATTAAAACTATGATCTGCAAAGAGTATCAGAAATAAAAGCACAAACAATCAAAGAACAAGGGACTAAGTTTCTAAGAATAAGCAATGCATGCCACCTGCCAGTCCATTTAAAATATTACATCATTTACGGAACTTAGAAAACAAGCTTGGTTCTAATATGCTTTTTATTGACTGTTTCAGAGATATAGGCTGGTTCCTTCATTGTGACTTGACATGCCTCACAGAATTCAACTACAGCCAAGAGATGAAACAGGGCAGTTCTGTCTACTCTGTCATTACCAGTTATTTTTATTCTCAGACAAGGAAAATATAATATTATAGTTGACAGTGGTCAATACAAGGATAGATGGTTACGATGAGAACCGCACCTTAAAACAATGTCAAAAATATTGACTGCACTCTACTTGACGAAATGCATGAGTAAGCTACAAGAAATGTGATTGTGAATGGGAAAGGGTTTGTGGAAATATCTGGACTCTAGGAACTTCGCTTTATTAGGTTATTTTATTTTATTTAGAAGGTATTTGATTTGTGTTTGGTGATAAGCTTTGTTATATAAAAGTCAACACTTTCCAAGTATTTTAAAGCACAAATGTAAATAGTTCATGAGAGGACTTGTGGGTACTATCACTGGTTGTATATTGTAACTTTAAGGGTGAGGAATGTAACAAGACCTCTTCTAAAGAAGCAAATGAAACTTTCTGTTTTAAAAGTAGATACACAAAAATTGAGAGCCATCAAGAGAAACTTTGGTTTGATGGGCTTGAGTTTTTTAAATTCTTAGTGTTCTGGAGAGAAACAAATATCACGATGGAACCTCTATCTTCATATTTTCCCCTTTCTAATCTGATTCAGTTAAGAGTCCATTGTCTGAAATTGAGCTAAAAACAAAGCAAATGAAAATGAGGTAGTATGGACACCCAAGGTCAAGGGTTAAGTAAAAAGTATCCTTAGTGTCCAAGAGAGGGATAATACATGAACCCAGGTAAAACACTACTGGTAAACAAATTCTCTGTTCATTATTTATGCATAGTTTTCTCAGTAAAAATAATATAGCATGCTATTTAATATCCAGGGCAAACAGGTGACATATTTAGAACTAACTTAACTACTGACCATCTGTCTGTTTTCTAATGTCTTAGTCGCTGGACTGTGTAGTACAAGGGAAAATAGGAGGCAGGAAGAAAAGAATGACAGAACTTCGAGGTCATTCTAGGGTCTCTGAGAGGAACACAGGAAACTTCCTATTTCAACTTTATTACTTAGTAAATGACAAAGCAAGGGTCTATAGAAACACCTAACCCATGCATGGTCCAAAGAGATGTGAATACTTCCCTCACAGAGATCTACAGTGTCTATGAGACTGCAAGTTTAACTTATGCTGTAGAGTGTTCACACAACTCATAATCTAGCCCTGTTCTATTAGCTCTATTTTACTAATTATAGAAAATATTCTCACATTGTATGTTTTATAGCAAAGTATTTTACTGAAGCAGATTGCATATAGGTAAATATAGTTAGCTGATATATTCCTTGATTTAATTCTTTTTATCCTATTGAGGCTACTACTTGCTTATCTGTAAGGCTGTTGCCTGGTTCTAAAACTTCTTTCAAGTTTTTAAAAATTCTGTGTTTTTGAGATAAATTTGTCTTTTTGAGTGGGTTGGCCTCAAGCTCACTCTCCTTCTTCAGTTTCCCAAGGGCTATGAGCATGTGCGACTGCTCCCAATTCAAGGGATTACTTTTTGAGAAAGGATCTGTAGCCACAGCTGTTCTCAAACTCCAAATAGAGCTCAGGATGATCTTGAACTTTTGATCTTTCAGCCTCTATTTCCCAAGTTCCAAGATTACATGTGTATATAATTATACCTGGTTCTTGTGGGTCTGGGAATCATATCCAGTGATTAATGCATACTAGATAAGCACTCTAACAACTGGACTATATTTTCAGACACCCCCTCCCAAATTAATATTCAGTTAAACCCATTTTCTATGCTCTAGAGTCCCTCTTGGAAAGTCTATAAAGAATGCAGAATGTGTGAGTCAAAGCCAAACGAGGGAGTAAAGATGGATTATTCAGATTAACACAACTGTCAGTAAATGCCATCTCAGCATTATATTGGGCTCTCTTAGAACATGGATGAAATTTTATTTTAATGAGTGGATGGTAATATAATCCATGTCTAATTTTTCCCATAAGGAAATAGATCTTAGCCTTTTCAGCTATAAATAATTTGTAGACTTCCGTTTTTCATGAACTCAAATAATTAAGAGAAAACCACTAGTGCCTTTATCCCATTTGTCTGTTTAAACAAGGTAATGAAGATGTCTTTACGGGGAAGCTGATGTGCAATTGATACTGACAATGAGTGTTGAGCAGCCAAGGGTGTGTGCTATCTACTTCAACCTCCTGTATAGGAGAAACTTGTCATTACTTCTCTATCACTGTCCAGAATGACCTACACGTCTGCTTGTCATAAATCTGTGTCCAATGTAACAAACAATAGAATCTCAAGTAATTTTCTTTTGATCAAATATCTTCATCATCAGCAAATTTCAAAGCATACCTCTCTGCTATAAGACATTAAGAAAGAGATATATGATCAAGTAGTTAATCTCCTTGGATATATCACCAGGAAGGAGAAACTTCTGTTTGTTCTATGAGAGATGGTGAAAGTAGAGTGCTTTCTGGCCTTTAATAAGTAAAATACGGCATATTGGAAAGTAATTTGAAATACACCCTAGACACTGACCTCATAATGCTGTTCTAATGGTTGAAGTGTATGCTTATGTGAAACATTTTTTCTTTGCTGAGTATTTAAAAATAAAATAATATTAAATAAGAGGTTTGAGCTTTGTGAATTAAAGGCCCAGAAGCAGCCATTATGCTTGTCATCAGTTTCTGTTGATGTTCCGTTATAGATCAAGGTCCAGAACAAAACTGGAGCTTTACATGACAATGAACCAAAAATGCAGGAAGAGTAGGAGAGGTGTTGGCAGAAAAGAAGTTTTCTCAGTCAAATTGTTACCATTGTTTCACCCTAGAGAAAATTATCTCCCTGTGATTCTTGCTTTATTCAGTAATTACTGGTTACAGCAAACATCAACTCTCAAATGTTCTGTCAAAGACACACACATACAAAGATGTTCAGATTCCTTGAGCAATTTAACATGACTCAATACCTAATTTTAAAAAGTTAAATTTAAATCCATCAACCTCTTCAATAAATTAAATATATTTCTTTCTCCCATGGAAACAATTAAACTTTATAAAAGGTTAGTCTGTTAATGGATTGAATGTCATTTTTAGACATTGTAAGCCTTGATAAATTTGCTCATCGTCCTAAACTTTCTCTTATTTTTCTATTCTTCTACTACCTTATAACTTCTTTAGCTGAAAATATATCACCCAAAGGTCATGAGCATGCAAGGGTATGAGTATGCGAGCAGGCATCAAATCTTAGCATTTTATCTACAAAGAGTAGGTGAAGTTTCGCTTCAAACATTACTGCCTCCATTTCCTAAATCTGTTTTGATATTTTATCTATGAGCCAAATAACTTCCTGTCATATTGTGTAATAAGCCTGATTTCCAGCAAATATGGACCCCACTCGGGAAGTTTTTTTTCCTTTTCCCTATCTTTAAAGAAATTTAATAAAACATCAAGAAAATCTATATCTTAAATCCAGTCAAACATAGTTTCAGTGGAAAGTTCTCAAGGAAAGATTTGGTGATAAAATCTGACATTTCAGCGTCGTGGAAACAGACATTACCCAACGCACTTAGGCAGGATTCTCATTTATGCCAAGCTCTTTAAACCTCTGCATCATTCCTGCAAGGAAGGTGCATAGTTTCAAATAAGAGGACTTTCAAACATGAAGAAATCCCTTACCTTTCTACCCACTCTGACCGTATCAAGCTCTGTTAAAAATGAGACTTAGGAAGAAAGTATAAGCAGCTCAGCATCTGGACGAAGTTCAGAGAGCTGGTCTTCATACACTTACCAACACACCAGCTGAAATGCTCACTTTACTGGCACCACACAACCATCACGTAGGCTCCGGGGTTCTCTTCTGAGGCTGCTGTTTTGTGGTATCTTCCTACCAATTCTTGACCGAACGCAGTTTTCCTCACTTCTTTGTGGACACAGCCCTCAACTGATCTGTGCAAGAAATGATGCACCCAGGGCTTGGGTATGAGGAACCACTTCCAGTTACACCACTCATCCTCACATGACAAGCACCTGCCTCACTGCATACAAGATGCATCTGACTGTGAAAAATAAAACACTTTATACTTCTCTTAGCTATATGACCTGAGGAACTCGTGTTCTCAGCTCTCACTTCACATCAAGGCAAGTAAAATCTTGATTTGGCAGTACCTCCTGGTACTGTGTAGTGTAAAAGGCTTTCTCGGTGTGCCGTCTTTCAGGAATAGTCCAGAGTAACAATACTCTCCATATACAAAGAGTACATGGTCATATAACTTGAACTGGCCTCAATTGTACAATATTTTAAAAGTGAGGTGCGCAACTGAGCCACCGAACATGCTACAGTGACAATGCCCTGTATTGCTTTATGGAAGGTGCCTTAAAGCTAGAGAAGAGAAATACCGAAGCTTTTTCTCTTAAGACAAAGCTTTTACAGCCTTTCATTTTGTAATGCTCCACTGGGTTTTAGTCAGAGTTGGCCTCCTCTTTGGAGATTTCTACAATCTTATCCGAGCCCTGGCTACAGATATACAGCACAGGAGCTACACATGCTAATCTTTCATGCTGATCTAGATAAACCAGAGTCTTACCTTCACACAGTTGAGTTGTCAGTGGAAATTACTCTTTGATTTAAAGGCTCATCTGACCCATGGCTACACATGCAGTGGTTGTTAGGCAGACAGTAGCATCCCCAGGCAGGAAAGTTCCTATCATCCTCGTTACATTCAGACACAGGGACACTTAGGTAGGTATCAAAATAATTTTATATCCTAAAAGCACCAGCATTTCTTCTTCTTTGTTTTTTTTAACCTGAATTTGCCCCTTATTTGTGTGCCTGACTTTTCATATAATCTGAATCTAAACCTTATGTGCCCATCTCTCAAAAGTAGGTTTTGAACTCTCCAATTGCTGACTTATTTTATCATGCTGGGTTGTGTAAATCTCCAGTGGCTTTATACCTTACGTTCCCTATGTTACAGATATTACTTCAGTAAAATGCTTTCGTTGAAAAAGCTTACAGAATACCTTCATACAACTCATTCAAGAGCCAGCTCTGAGACAGGGCAAGGAAGACCAGGAGCTTAAGAGTGTCGTTGGCTACACAGCTTGTTTGGGGCTAGTATATATTACATGAGACTCGGTCTCAAAGGAAAATAAAATGTCCCTAGTGTGAGATCAGGCAACCACAAGGTTATTTCCAGATCAAACTGCAAATGCTATGACTTTGACAATTCATTTTCTCTCACATTTAAATTACTCCTATTGAGGAAAAAGCAAAAATATTTATATACCTATGTTCAGGAAAATATTTGAAATAAGAAAATTCAAAGCAACTAATTGCTTATATTTTATGTAATATTCCCTACTACGTAGTCATGATTGTCTATAAATATTTACAAGTTTTATTAACCTATGCTTAGCCCCTAAATATTTCCTCATAAAAGTCAAGAAGAATTTATTTATAATATTTATGACTTTCATGAGTAATAGTTCTCTTTCTCTAGCCTCTGTTCACTCTTTCTCTCCATCAGCTCTAAAGTTTCTGCTTAACATACTCACATAGTGACAATGTACCTAAACCCTACTAAAGATGAATCGTTTCATTGTGTTTGCTATAATTTTGGAGGTGAGAGATTTTCAGTATTAGCAGTTCATATGTCTGATTCATAGACCCCAATAAATCAGTCACTAATGGTTCTGGCTACCTATCTGCTTCTGTTGTATATCCTCTAGATATCTGTGCCCCCTCTTGATATCTGTATATAAATTCTCTAGTGTTAGTGCCTGGCAGTATAGCCTGTGTTCTAAAGGATGCTTCCTATGTGGACACAATGGTGGATAATACCGATCAGTACCCCAGGTCTCCTGGGTTGTGTGACCTAGAAATCCCCTGGAACGTGTTTACAAAATCTTCTGGAGGGAAGCTCAGGGACATCCCAGTGGGTTCCATTGCTGCACTAATAAAGTGAGTCAGTGGCTACCCTGGTGACCTAGAGTCAGCAGAGTCCCTCAGGAGCTTTTGGAACTGGGGTGTCAGTGGTTGTCACCACTCCCAAATCTCAAAGGAAGGGCTACTGTGCTGCCCTTCCTCTCCCTGAGGAAGGCTGTTCTTCATCTCTCCTTTCTAAAGTTCCCTTGAAGCTTTAGGTAATTTAAGTAAATCAGTTTTATGACATTTTTGACGGCATCCTGAAACACAAACAGATCATTCCAGAGTGCTTGTGTTCTGTGGAGGGATTCCTGGCTCCAACTCAAAACCAGGTGAAAAAATACAGCATTCTTCAATTATCTTTGAAGGCCCTTAACCTTCTGGAAGCACAAATCCCATCCTCTGTTCTGTTGAAGGGCGTGCAGAGCTTACAACTGGCTGCTGTGCTAACGGATGATCAGTAAATGTCTTGTGGCACAATTTAAGTCCAAAAATAATGGCATTTCATGAGAAGATTTAAGGCTCTGAATAAACCACAAAAATAGTCCTATGCTTTATATGAAAAAAAAGAGAAATAATTATATAAAATATTGTTTTTCCTTTTTTCTTTTTCTTATTTATTTTAATTTTATTTTTATTAATTAGTTTATTCACTTTGTATCCCCTCTGCATTTCCCTCCCTCCACCCCTCCCAATCCCACCCTTTCGCCCCCATCTCCACCCATGCCCCTCCCCAAGTCCACTGATAGGAGGGAGGTCTTCCTCTCCTTCCTTCTGATCCTAGTCTATCAGGTCTCATCAGGAGTAGTTGCATTGTCTTCCTCTGTGGCCTGACAAGGCTGCTCCCTGCTCAGGGGGAGGTGATCAAAGAGCAGGCCAGTCAGTTCATGTCAGAGACAGTCCCTATTCCCATTACTATGGAACCCACTTGGACACTGAACTGCCATGGGCTACATCTATGCAGGGGTTCTAGGTTATCTCAATGAATGGTCCTTGGTTGGAGTATCAGTCTCAGGAAAGACCTCTGAGCCCAGATTTGTTCGTTCTGTTGCTCTACTTGTGGAGCTCCTGTCCTCTCCCTATCTTAGTATTCCCCCCTTCGTTCATAAGATTCCCTGCACTCTGCTCAAAGTTTGGCTATAAGTTTCAGCATCTGCTTTGATACCCTGAAGGGTAAAGCCTTTCAGAGGCCCTCTGTGGTAGGATTCTGTCCTGTTCCCTGTTTTCTCCCTCTTCTGATGTCCATTCTCTTTGCCTTTCTGAATGGGGTTTGAGCATCTTAGCCAAAGTCCTCCTTCTTGATTAGTTTCTTTAGGTGTACAGATTTTAGTATGTTTATCCTATATTATATGTCTAGTATCCACTTATAAGTGAGTATATACATGTGTGTCTTTCTGCTTCTGGGATAGCTTACTCAGGATGATCATTTCCAGTTCCCACCATTTGCCTGCAAATTTCATGATTTCCTGATTTTTTATTGCCGAGTAATATTCTATTGTGTAGATGTACCACAATTAAGAGTGTATTTAGGGATGGTGGAAGCATCCTTAGGAGGTGGGGCTTGCCGAGAGGAAGTGTGTCACCGGGCAAAGACTACACCTGAGCTCCATTCTCTCACCATCCTCCCCGAAATAATCGGTGTAAGCAGCTTCCTTTCCTATGTGCTTCCACCGCTACGGTGCTCTGCCTCACCACCTTCCCCGAAATAATCAGTGTAAGGATTATGACTGAAGTCTGTGAACTGAAAGGTGGTAGGCCAGGGATCTTGTAACAGCATTGCAAAGTCTGACTAGAACAGACTCTGATTCCATATCTCAGCCAAAGTAATGAAGAGCATCAATGCTCCTTCCATAGGAACACTTCCCTACACAAACACACACAAGCACACACACATGCGCACATGCTCACACACTTACACATACACACACCATACACAAATGCACATACTCACACATACAGACACCACATACACACTTACACATTCACACATACACCACACACACACACACACACATACAAATACTACATATGCACTCACACACACTCCTCTACACACACAAACACATAAACTCACATACACACGCACACACTCTCTCCACAATTTTCTCTGTTCTACTTACTTTTAAAAGTTACTCATTAAATATCTACCTAGAAATTGCATCACTTCCTTCTAGGAGTATTTGTTAAATACAAGCTACTATTTATTCATGTGTTTGGCATTGCAAAGAATAGCATTAATGTGACAAATACTTCTTTTAGATAATTATGTATATAATTTTAATAAACTGCTGTCAGTGAAGTATTGGTTTTTAGAAAAATATGAAGACAATTTAATGGAGAAAATACTGACTTTTGAGCAGTAGTAACAAATATCTAGACAGCCCCTTGCAAGCTACAAGCAAGGATCCTAGATTCTGACCATGAACAAGATATACCACATACCTCAGAATGCCTCAGGCAGATATAATGGACAGGATACTGGAATAGAGACTTACATGCTGTTGAAATGTGACCTTGGATTAGCCAATCATTTGCCAAAAAAGACATCAAAAGTAAATCAAAAGTGAATCAAAAGTGATCAAGAGTGAAACATATGCCTACCCTTTTCAGAATTAAAACCCCTAGAGCTAGAAAAATGGCCCAGCAGTCAAGAGCACTGGCTGCTCTGGCATAGGACCTGGGTATGACTCCCTACACTTACATGGTGACTCATATCTATCCGTAACTTTAGATCCAGGGGATTCAGTGACTTCTTTGCTAGTCTTGCTGGACACAAGACACATACCTACTGCACAAAGATGTACAGGCTGAACACACACATAAATACAAGTAAATATTTTAAAATTAAAGTTCTTCTTCCTGATCCTTTTAAAAGAATGAGAAGACAAATCACAGATCCAGTGAAGATTCTGCAAAAAAAAATCATATCTCATAAAATATCTTGTCCAAAATATCTAGTAACTTCTCAAAACATAACAACAACAACAAATAGTGAAAACTGAATGAGAGATTTAGCAGACATCTCAAAGGCTTACAAATAGGTGAGGAGGACAGAAAAAGAACGCTCAACATTAGCATTCTTTAATCACTGCCAATAAAATACTCAAAGAGAAGCTACTTGCCACTTTTAAAGAATATGAAACTGGCCTCAACAGCTGCTGCAAAGGGTGTAGGCTAGTGGTTGCTCTCATAGTTAGCGCATACATTCTCAGTTGGTGCAAGCATTTTTAAAAATAGCTTAGCACTCTTAATGCACTTAAATATTCCAAACAAACTAGTCATCACTTCTTATGTCAGATTTTAGTTCATCCCACAGAAATAAAAACAGTTTGCTGAATGCTTTTAAAGGTTCTTTAATTACTGTTAAGTGTTAGGAAAAATCCTAATATTTTCTGAAACAGTAAACTGACAAACTATGACACATCAATGTAATGAACTATTATTCAGCAATAAAATTCCAACTACTGCGATTTGCAGCATCAATATATGAAATCAGCATGCCAACTAAAAGAAGGCAAATGCTGCAATAAGATTCTATTCATACAGTATTTTACAATATTTAATTGCATGAACCTGATACATCTGTGGTTTCCAGTGCGTGTTGTCCAAAGGTATGTATGGCATTTAAAAAAGAATACAGTATGTTTGGAGGAATAAAACATTCCTATACCTTTGTCACAGTTATTATACGTACAAAACTTTGTGCATTTTTCAAAATTTGTAAAAATGTGCAAGGCCGTAATGATAACTATGTGCAAAGCAATACTAATGAAATCATGTTTAACCGGAGTTGTCTTCTGTTATTTATTATAATTTTAATAGTATTCAGAGTAGAAAATTCATACTCAGTAAGGAATTAATACATCTGTTGACTATAATTATAATGTATTACAAGGCCATGATGCTTATATAATTTTAAACAAAAAAGCTAAAAACGATCGTAAATGCATTGATAGTATTTACAAATTCCAAGTTACTAAAAGTTGATTCATTTGTGAGCTGTTGGAAAGCAAAGGACATCTGTTATCTGTAAATAGCACAGTGCACAGAACATGCATAGAAGATATTTTTGAAATGAGTATATCCAAGCAATGATCTCAGGACATGATCAAAGGTAGACTAATCACTGAAACAAAAATCCCAAAATAGTAATAGCTTACTAGACTGTTTTTCTCTCATTTATGAAAAATTCTCATGTGGGTAATTTGAATGAGGTTTGACATATCTGAGCAGCTCTTGTCCAGTCAGTGTCTTAAACCTAGAACTCTCCACCAACAGGTACTCAGCTCCCTGGACCTAAGCCCTGAACATTTCCCCACAGTTAAAGTTCCCTCTCCCTTTTCCATTCCCATTTACCTTTTATAGTACCTCTGTCCTCTTATAATGGACTAGAGGAGGGCCTTAGGTGTGGGTGGGTGTCTCCCCATAGTATCTCATCTATTGAGTAAATATAGAGAACAATATAGTCAGAGAGAGACAGAGACAGACAGACAGAGAGAGACAGAGAGAGAGAGAGAGAGAGAGAGAGAGAGCTTCTCTCTTGTTCTGGTGGGCAAAATGTTCTTCTTGTCTGCAGTAGGTGCTGCCCAGTATGCAAGGATAAACAAGAAATCACATACTTTCCGGGGACACCCAGTAAGGAATGCAGCCCCGTGGATATCTAAATTTCACCCCAGTGGAATCCATTATCTCCAAAATGGTGAGGCAATTATTTTATATTGTTTTAAGTCCCAAAAGTTATGGTACATTCTTACAGCAGCAGTAAGTAAGAAACTAAAATAGGCAGATATTCACAGAATCTGATAAACTTTGACAATCTATAAGGACAATAATAGGAATATGTTGAGCTGTGTTAGCTCAATTTACATGAGTAAGCTCATAAAGACAATGAAAACACAGGTTTCATTTGATATATCAAATGATAAAAATTATGGAGAAAGGAGAAAAGCAAAAATTTGATTCATCATTCCCTGAACCACCTATGCATTAGGGAGGTAAAATAATGCTGAGGAGGTAGTTGCTGATTTTATTTTAAAGGACAGGTTTCTCACCTGCTTGCATTCCCTAACAAATTGTTGGAGCTATGTTAGAAGTTCCCCTTAAACCGTCATTTTTACAATGTCTGGCGGGAGGGGAGTGCAACTGCTGTCTAGAGGCAAGAAGTCAGAAATGCTGCTGAATATTGTGCAAGTCACAGGTTAGCCCCAACAACAAAGCACTATTCAGTCCAACAGGTTAATAGCTACTAGTTTGTGTTAGGAATCAATGGGTTACACTGATATAATAGTGGCACAAATGTTTTGGGAATAACTAAGCATTTTCTAATTGGATTTTAGATACACTTCCCAAGAAAAAAACGTGTGCCTGACATTATTAACTGGGACAGTAACTCATGACTAGGTCGACCATAGGCCTTGGGGAAAACTTATTACACTTATTCAGCAAAAAGGAGATAGAATTAAACTACACCTTAAATATTTCTCTTTACACCCATAAATCTGTGCAGCTTTTCAACTTCATTAAGGAAACATCATTCTGCAATAGATGACTATCAGTACAGGAACTCACAACTGATAGAAGTGCAGAGAATTAATGACGGTGAATTGCTCAGGCAGCAGAAGACAACACAACACCAAGTTTGAAGCACAAAAGAGATTTGTTTGCCCCAGAGGGACAAAGGACAGGGAATAAGAGACAAAGACAGGAGATGTAGGACAAGGGAAAAGGAACAAGAGAGAGGGAAAAGGGACTTTTGCCCTGGAAGGACAAAGGACTGCCTCCAGAAGAGAGGAAAGAGCCGTGGCCCATAGAAAAAATGGCAGTTTATAAAGGGAAAAAGGAAAACCCATATTAGGATGAGTTGATTTGTTTTGATTGAGTATGTTAATTAGGGTAACCAAAAGAGGGAGCTTTTCGTTGCTGGACTTCAATACTTTGATAGCTGGAACTTGGTAGTCATCCTCAAGGGGAGGAAGTGGCCAAATAGGGAGTAGACCTTGGTGGTTAGGTTTAGAAACGTAATCTAACAGGTCTTTTTTTAGCAAGGCAAAGGGAATGGGGAAGGACAAGGCCGCCTTGTTTGCCATGCTCAGGTCTACTAGAGCCCTTCAGAGCCCAGCAGAGCTTCCAAGTATAACAGGTGATACAGAGTCTGAAGCGCGTAAAAGAAAATGTACACACTCAGTATGTCATCTTTTAAAAATCCAGACTGCATAGGAAATTCAGCTGAGGTGAACTGTGTAGTGCTATTGGAAAAACAATTCCAGTGGTAAGAAATGGGAATTAAGAGAAATAATATAGTTTAAAAGATTTTCAGAGACTTAGTCCTACATGTGTCTTATTGAGATTTTTATTTGAAGAATAATTTTATGTACATTGTGTTTTTTAAAGAAAAACCCCATGTGAGATTTTTATAGTTAATAATCATTAAATAAAGTTTTATTTTGAAGTAACTTTTAGTGTCCAACTTTTTGAAAAGTTGTGTTTAATGACTATAAAAACACTGTTTCATCTTCTCACTGAAGCAACAATATTTTCTCCTTCTACTGAGAATGTCTTTCACATGCTCCTAAGAGCTGACGCCTCAAAAAATTTAATGTACCCAAGGCTTAATCCACTGAGAAAGTATAGTCTTAAAAGCTATATAAAACAAAAAGAAAAAATATATAAATCGAACAGAATATACGACTGTGATAGTCCTTTCCTATATAACCTATGTCCTTACTATCTCTGTATCCTAAGTAATAAAAGTTGAAAACATCTTCGCACAAAGACCTCAAACAAAGTGAGGGGTTGCTGTTTAAGGATAAAGATGTCACAAAATGTTTAGCCAACCCTTTAACAGGTGTCCAAGGGGACAGAGTCATAGTTGGAAGGACACAGCATCTTCCTGTATCTTCCTCTGTGGTAATAAAATGTAATTATTATGTAGGTAATATAATTCTTTGAATCTGGCAGAGACAACTTTCCTTTTTCAGATATTGTCACTGAGATCTTACAGATTTAGTCATAATTTATGTTTGTATTATGCTCTTAGTGAAAGGACCTGTGAGTTTCTTAGAGATCAGTCCAATTCAATATTTTATTTTGATACCTTATATAGATACAATAGTCTCTTTGGAATTGGTTGAAGGCTGTCCATTAGTACCTAAAAGTTACTGTTTTCTTTAACTTTATGGTAACCTAATATATTAAAATCTTTGCTTAAATCCCTTTAAATATGAAGAGTTTCATTTTATCTTTCTGTAGTTGTTTGCGTTAACAGGAAGCCATTGGTGCTACAGCCATTGCTATAGTCTGTTGTACACAGTAACGTTGTAAAGGCTCAAACAACAGTTTCTTTCACGTGTTGACTCACTCAGTAGCTGTCTCTGATTACATAGAGCATGCATTAATTGAGTCTACAGACATGAAAACGCATTTTTGGCTCCCTGGAAACAGTACTATTTTCTGAAAGGGAATTGGAATAATATTTAGACAGGATACCTTGTGGGCAAAATAGGATTCAAAAACAGGTTCATGACATTAAACTATGAGAAATATTGGAAAGGTTACTGGTGTTTTTTAAAATTGTCATACTGTAGAAATGAAGATTGAGTAATGGTGGGATCTCAGTGACAGTGCTACTTAGCTCCACTGTATGTGACATAAAGATACACCATTCCCCACGCCCCAGCACAGTCACCCAGACTCCTATATAACACTACCAGTCCTAATGTGTCAGCTCCACCTGTGTCTCCATGGAAATGACTGTCACATCTGAGTTGGGAGCAGAACACAGAAGCAAAGTCTCTTTCTCCAGTGATGCTCAAGATTCATTAGGTTTTCAGTTTTGATGCGAGCCCAGAGAATTGTCCCTGTAGTTTCTGCCAGGCCCCTTTCACCTCCTTATTCCTGAGGCTATAAATCATGGGATTCAGCATGGGTGTCAAAATTGCATAAAACAGAGAAATCAATTTTTCCTGAAGGACAGAGGGGCTTGAGTGGGGCTGTATGTAAGTGAAAATAGCCATGCCATAACACAGGGCAACCACAGTGAGATGTGACGCACAGGTGTGGAAGGCCTTCCTTCTTCCCTCTTTGGACTGGATCTTTAGGATGGTGGAGATGATCTGGATGTAGGATAGGAGAACCAGGCAGAATGGGGTCATCAGAAGAATGATGCTTGATGCCATGATGGCAACTTCATTGGTAGCGGTATCCACACAGGCCAGCCTCACCACAGCAAGAAGCTCACAGGATATATGATCGATGTACTTGTTTGTGCACATGGGCAGCTGGAAGGTGATGGCTGTCTGCATCACTGAGTTGACAGAACCACTGACCCAAGATACAATAGCCATCCTACTGCACAGTCCTGCATGCATGATGGCAGAGTATCTCAGCGGATTGCACACTGCCACATAGCGGTCATAGGCCATCATTGCTAGTAGAACAAATTCAATCCCTCCTAAGCCCAGAGAAAAAAATAACTGGGCTGCACAGCTCAGAAATGGGATTGTTTTATGTGCTGCAAGAAAATGAGCCAGCAGCTGGGGCACTATGCTTGTGGCATATGACACATCGACAAGGGACAGGTTGGTGAGAAAGAAATACATGGGAGTGTGGAGCCTGCTGTCCAGTCTGATCAGAAGAATGATGAGGAAGTTCCCCAGCACTGTCACCAGATACATCAGCAGGAACAGAACAAAGAGGGAGACTTGAGTGTCCCAGTCATGGGATAGGCCGAGGAGGATGAATTCATGCACCCATGTCTGGTTGTCTGTTCCCATCGAAAAATGTCAATCTGTACCGAAAGCAAAACATTTTCATCAGGAAACACAAAAAAATAATCTTTATTCATCTGTGTATCTGCCCCATCTGCCATCAGGCACTTTGAATCATGTTTGGCCAAGATGATGGACCTGATCCCAGTGTGTTTTCTGTTTACTGTGCCTCAGAAGGACAGACAGGGGTCATCGTGTGGGTATGATTTGGTATCAGGGAGATCAGCTAAAGCCTGAAGATTATGTACTACCATGCCACCTGCCCTATTACTTTATTAACTCATTTCGTGTTCTAGGATAAGCAGAGAAGCCGATCAAATGATGAGCAAAGAAGAATGTAATTGAGCTTTTAGGGAAGAGCCTTAAGCACATCAACTAGACTTGTCTCAGTGAAATGTGTTCATCTATTACACAAGGAAAGGTTTGGAAGAATTAAGGCCTGCAGAAAGCATATGTTAACAATTTTATTGAGTGGGAGCGGGAGGTTGGTTTAATGATAAACATACACACAAACTATTCAATAACACAAATCTACATGTAGACTCATGTGTGACTCGCACGGGGCAGAAACTCTAAGCTATCAGTTGTGGAACAGCCATGGTTACGTGGGTGTCAGTAGCAAAATGGCCTGTATGTTGGGGAGCAAATATCATTTTCCATCACGTGTCATCTATGAATCCAGGCACAAATATCCCAGGAAGCAGACTTTAATGCACTTGAGAACTCACATTGGTTTGAACCTTAAAGACCTGGAAACGCACTGGGGCCAGTGGTTTTATTTGGGAGCCCGTGATCTCTTCAACCTTTAGTTAATTTGGGGAAAGGAATGCAATTTTTCTTTTCACCTTTTCAAATTGTTGTTCTTATGAATCTATCCTTTTTGGGGCTCAAGAGATGGGTCACCATTTTTTGCTATTTTGGAGGATCCAGGTTTGGTTTCCTATACCTAGCTAGTAGTTCACAACTCTCCATAATTCCTGATCCAGGGTATTCAGTGACTTCTGACATCTGCAAGCACCAGGCATGATAGTCTTGTGGTGCCCATATATACATATATACAAAACATTCACACACATAAACTAACTAAATAAATCTTTAAAAATTATTAAAACCAGATATAATATTATAATATTTTATGAAAGCAAGATTGTAGATGCTTAGACCTAAATAAAAGGAAATGAATAAATAAATATATATTCACCAGTCTTCATTAATAAAGTATGAATTTTGGTGTTGGAGAGAGATTCCCATCTTAGCTGGGAAGAAACCTTTTCTGTAACCTGCTATGTTAATATGAGTGTGGAAGATTCTTGCTGCATGCCTGCCTATTTACTGACATTCAGTTCATCAGCACGGAGATGAGAGGGACTGAGGACAGGGAGAAGCTGGGCCAGAGGTAGATTCCTGAGCTGGGAGGATGAAGTTGTCACTGCTTCAAATCTCCTACCAGACAATGGACAAAAGAGAGCAACTTGTTTCAGGAATCTCTGTGTTGTACATGGTTTACACAACCATGTCTTTTTCATTCCTCTCAAATATCCTCCCAACCTGACCTGTCTTTCAGCAGCTCCTTCTTTGCTGCTCAGTCCTGTTCCTTCCCCCGGCACCTACCATGTTGTTTTTCTAAAGTCACAAGCAGCCTGAGAAAGCACTTAACTGTTGTTTTTAAAATCACATTCAATTTGGAATTTAAATTCTAAAAATCTTTTAAAAAATAGTTCATTAGAAACAAATGTGTCAGCAGGAGAGTGATGAGTATGTAGTCAATCTGAGTTGAATGGGGCCCTCTTCTTAGGTTTATCTTACAGAGTCATTTATCACCACTCTGCCAGCAGCCGGGATTTCAAGGCGAATACCACCCTCCCCATCACAAACTGCAGAGCAAGTGGAAGGCAAGTGACAGAATCAGAATGGAGCATTGACTCATGGATGGTACCCGCTGCAGTAGCCTGAAGACCAGGCAAGCATTTAATTCATGTGCTTCTCTTGTCCACCCCCAGCTCCAGCTGCGTCATTATTAATGCATCTCATATCCCTTGCACCCTTGTAACTTCGTCTCTCAAGGGCCAGCAGGAAGCTACATAGGCTCCTAGAGTGTATGCACACGTCCTCTGGGTGGCTGAAAGGATCATTGGTGACATTAAGACTGGGAAATGAGCATGCATAGAGTTCCTGGACATGCATGAGCCTGTTATTAGTTACAATAACTCATCTTGATTTCCTGCTCTCTACCTTCTTCAGAATCTTCTTTTCCTTTCTCTTTATCAGCCTCGGGTTTCATTGCGCTGGAGTAGGCACTATTTCCTTCACAATTCTCTCTCATTATACAAAGTACACAAACACAAACCCATGTTTGGAAAAGGATGTTTATCACTTATGTATTCTAGATTTAGCTGCAACTCGTGAATGGCCTCCACTTTCCAGATCCACACCCCACTATTGTAAGCTGGGGAAAATTCTACTCATTAACTTATAAAAATTCTAAGCTTATAATAACCTGCAATCATTAGGTCTACAGACTCTTGTTCTATGTTTAGTCTATTCTTAAGCAAATCAGCTCTACCCAATGCTCCTCTTCTGTTCTGCTTCCATTCTAATCTTCCTCTTGACTTAGGAGTAAATTCTTTAAATTCTTCTGCAGGGTTACAGTGAGCATTTTCCAAGATTGTGTGTCCAGGGCTTGTACTCTTCTCTTTTCAGTTATTTATTGGATGACTTGTTGGTTTTACTGTTTTTATGATCTAGCCTGTGTAGCTCAAGTTCAGTTAATTCAATTAACTCTGTAATAATCTCCCAAATGTTTCCCTAAAGTAGATCAAACAGCTTAATGAATACTTTCTTTTTTTTATTTTTTATTTTTTTAATTTATTTATTTTTATCTCAATCACAGGTTAGGTACTTTGAATCCCAGGCATAGCCCCCTCCCTCAGTCCCTCCTACCCTCCCACTCCCTCCCTCATCTCCCTCCTCCCC
>CM053763.1:3867334-3927000 GCA_028658305.1 Pachyuromys duprasi
GTATGAGACAGTTTCTACAATCAAGGACCTTGTGTGGAGGTGGCCTGGAACCCCTGCACAGATGGGGCCCATGATAGCTCGGTGTAGGACTGAAGACCCTAGTGAGGGAAACAGGGACTGTTTCAGTCAAGATCTTGATGGCTGACTCTTTGACCCTCCCCCATACAAGCTGGGGAGTGACAGACTGGCTAGATCCCAGGGAAGGACATTGCAGCCAGCCCTGAGGAGACAGGATAAGCTGGGGTTGGATAGAAGGGGAGGAGGTCCTCCCCTGTTGGTGGACTTGGAGGGGGCGGGGAGGAGGGAGATGAGGGAGGGAGTGGGAGGGTAGGAGGGAAAGAGGGAGGGGGCTACATCTGGGATTCAGAGTACCTAACCTGTGATTGAGATAAAAATAAATAAATTTAAAAAAAAGCAAGACTTCCAATACCAGGACAGGTTTGTATTTAGTTGAGTTGTTGGCTAAGGGTATCCCATTAAAATACTCCCAACAACCCAGGCTGTTGTCTGGACAATGGTTTGCTCTTGGCTAACTGACAGCAAAGCCCTATTGCTGAGGACAACATCCAAACAACTCATTGACTACATGGAACCTTTATCCCTGTGTTCTAGTGTCATTGATGTGGGAAGGTACATTGTATGCTACCAATAGAGAAACTTAAAACCAACCCAGCTACAAATCTTTGAATTATAATCTGTCCTGCTTGTAAGATACAGTAGGGTAACAGTGGCACAGAAATTGTGAGAGTAGCCAATCAATGTCTAATATGACTTAAAGCCCACTCCACAAGAGAAACCAATACACACTACTGCTTGCTGACCCAGAACAAGAGACTACAGAGCAAAGAGACCTAGAGTAAAACCAAACAGTAAAGTAACAATAAAATGATTCCTAATAATATTCTGCTATATTCATAGATCAGTGCCTCATGAGAGAAGTGTCCTCCTTAACAGATGGGAACAGATACAGAAACCCACATCCAGATACTACACACACACACACACACACACACACAAAAAAAAAAAAAGAAAGAAAAGGAAAAAAGAAATTTAATCCTTTGTGTAATACAGTCTTACATGATAAAGTTTAAGGAGCCCTTGACTCTTTGAGCTCTAGAGCTCTGAAATTACCTGAGACTTCTCTAGATTTAGAGGAATCCTTTGGAGAGAAAGTTCATAAGTGACTTTTAGTTGGCTCAAGTACAGATCTCAAGGAATGAAGTAATGGCTGCGTTACTAATGTGGGACTGCCAGAAACCCCTCAGGAACCTCCATTACTGTTAATTGCTGTCACCACTCCCAATATTCAAGAGGAAGACTTCCATGTTCCCTTGTCCCTGTGGAAGGCTATTCTCTTCAATTCCCTCTCCCCTATACCTCTCTGTTCCTAAATGCCACTGAAGAGAGTTTTTTTTTTCCTACAAAGTCACAGAAGCCAAATTTATGGGGTTTTAGGATGTTCTCTGATAATCCAAGTTTGAATTTTAGTCCTCCTGTGATAGTTTGTGAGTTCATCCTGCACAACTGCCTGGTGAGCCAAGCCAATTCTCATCTTTGACTACAGGATGGCTTTATTTATCCTCCTATATAGCAGAGAGTTGTTCTTCAAACTCTAATGGCATATGAGAGAGAGAGAGAGAGAGAGAGAGAGAGAGAGAGAGAGAGAGAGAGAGAGAGAGAGAGAGAGAGAGAGAGAACTGTGTCCATAAACATCTAAGTGCATTTTCATAATACTGTTTACATTCCAAAATCAGTAGTCAGTGCTCAGCAAGTTTCATCCCCTGCTCATGCTATTGGCTGTCTATTAGCTCAATACTCACATGTTCATTTTCTCCCCTGCTCATGCTCATGCACTCATTGCTAAATGCCATCATCTACATGCCACAGTTTGTATACTCAGTCTTAAATTATTGTCCTAGTGGTGAGATCAGTCCCTAGGCACCAAGGAATAAACAAAGAGACTCTAGATAGAATCTAGCAATCCTTGGTTTTTAAACCCTGTGCCCACAGCTAGTTCCTCTCCTTCCCTCTCTCCCTCCCTCTCCCTCTCCATCTATATCTATATTTTTATTGCTTAATTCCGACTATTAACCTAGCAGTTTGGCTTGGACCTAATCTTTTTCCTTACTCTGATAATTTTCATGCAAGGCTTTCATCTTCGTCTGTGTTCAGGACTCAATGCTTTCTCTGTCCCTGTGGAATTCGTTTTGATAAGATCTAGAGAGCCTCGCCTAACATGCTCACAACAGCACCATTGCCACAGTTTAGTTAAGCTTTGTCTAGTATCTCAGGGCTGTTACTGAAGCAGCAACTTGCTAGATTTAGTCCTCTTCTGATGAGTTCCCCTCTAGCTCATATGCCAGGGCAATATTCCAAATGTTAAACTTAATCAAGCCATAGTTCTACCTCAAAACCTTCACTACCTTCCCAATGCCCTCAGGATGAAGTTGAGTTACTAGTAAGTTGGCACTCCACAATCCGACCCCTATGGCCCCATTCCACTTCCTCAAGACTCACTCTACCAGTGCTTGCTCCACATACATCTGGTTCCTCACACTGTTTTCCATCATTATAATTGGGCACAGGTTTTTCTTTTGCTTATCTTCTAGATTTCTTGGTATTAGTTTTCTGGTTTAAGCCTCATCACTTTCAAGACATTTCATGTGCTCTTTTGAGACACACATTTGCTATATTATCCAGGTTGGCTTTGCATTAGTTAATTTCCCGTTGCTGTAAGGAAATACAATGACCAAAAGCAACTTACAGAAGCAAGAGTGTGTTTTGGCTTAGAGTTCCAGAAGGGAAACCCATAATGATGAGAAAGGCATGACCACAGGCAGCTGGAACAGGAAGCTGGCTGATCACATCTCAGCTGTATCCAGAAAGCAGAGAGAGAGAAAACTAGAATTAAAGTGAGGCTACAAATTGGCAAAGCCCACTCTGAGTAACATATTTCTTCTGGCAAGGCTGTCCCTCCTAAAGGTTCCATAACCTCCCCAAATAGCACCACCAACAAGGGACCCTCAGCCTCTCAAATTTTGGGACTACATGTCATCAAAACTGGCTCTTGAGGTCTTTTAAACAGGAAGATTCATACATTGCAGGTATAGTCTGTAACACTTGAAACACCACTATATCACTTCATTGTTCATCATCACTGCCCTGGAACCACACCCATAGTTTTCAGGAGTTGCTAACTATCAAGTCTCCTAAACCATTCAGTGTGAGCAACACGCAGTAGATAGTCTACTGGCATTGCTTGAAGTCCAGCCAACCAAAACTTAGTCTGCTGGCGTTGACATCTTTTGAGATGTCCACATTTCTTGCAAAACTTAGAATAGAATTACAGTTAGGGAAAATTCAAGTGTCAAATGGTCTTGGGATTACATGAACTTTAAACTTTGTACCTTTAAATTCTTATCAAGACACTTACCATGACCATCTAATTATTAGATTAATAATATTTCTGATATTCAATAATCATTTAGTGTCTAAGATGCCAATATTTTTTATGAAGAGAAAGGTTGTGAACATTTTAGTCATCAGAAATGTTTGCTATTTGTTTCTTTTCAGTTGATAAATAGTAATTATACATATTATGGAGTACAATGTGCCATTTTAATGAATGTATGTGACAACTATTATGTATTCAGTAAAATTCCTCTCAAACTGAATACTGATACTATCTAAAACTCAGCATTCCCTTAGATAGTAATAATCCCGTATGCAAACATCTTTTCATTATATCCTTATCAGAATGAAGTAAGACTCCACTTGAACCTTCTGCATTTATTCTTTCTTGTTCTTAAGCAGACATTATGTACGTAAGTACTGAGAACCACACAAAAACATTTTAATCATCCTTGATAAAAATATTCTCTCCATCATATTGACTCATGCAATTATTGCATGTGAATTCCACATTATTTTTTTAAAGCCTTCAAAAATAAAAGTGCATTTCGCTCTTCATTGAGACACCAAGATTGTTTTCCATAATTGGGTACAAAAAGAAAAAGAAAAAAGGAGGCCTCATCCTACATAACACTAACCAGGCCCATGATTACAGACAATAAGATGAATCAATTTCTATCAGCCATAAAGTGCAGATGAAGTGCAGGAAGTCCTGTCATAGCCATGATTAGCTCCACATTAACTCTTCTGTGACATAAAAGTACACCCACACCCCACACCCCAGCACAGTCACCCAGCCTCCTGCATAACATCACCAGTTATCATGTGTCAGCTCCACTTCTATCTCCATGGCAATGATTATCACATCTAACTTAGGTGCAGTACACAGAAGCAAAGCCCTTTTCTCCAGTGATGTTCAAGATTCCTCTGGTTTTTAGGGTTTGTTTGTTTGAGACAGGGTTTCTCTGTGTATCCCTGGCTGTCCTAGAACTCACACTGTAGACCAGACTGGGCCTCAAACTCAAAAGAAGTCCACCTGCCTTTGCCTCCCAAGTGCTGGAATTAAAGGTATATGCCACCACTGTCAAGCCTAGGTTTTCAGTTTCGATGTGAACCCAGAGAATTGTCCTACTAGCTTCCCCAAACCTCCTTCACCTTCTTATTCCTTAGACTATAAATCATGGAGTTCGTCCTGGGTGTCAAAATCATATAGAACAGAGAAATCAACTTCTGAAGGACAGAGGGGCTGGAGGCAGACAGTAACAGAAATGAAAATGGTCATGCCATAGCACGAAGTAGCCACAGTGAAGTGGGAGGCACAGGTGTGGAAGGCCTTCCTTCTTTTCTCTTTAGTATGGATCTTAAGTATGGTGAAGATGGTCTGGATATAGGACAAGTGAGCCAGCCAGAATTATGACAGAGTATGTGTCATCTCAGAGAGACTGAGTAACAACTTAGGTTGTTCAGACAACTTAGGTTATTCAGACAACTTCTGGAAGTTCTGTGTCTTCACTGCCCTAACTTGTGCCTGGAAATATCGAAGAAACAGGGACCAAGAACTTGAGGTCAATTCCTCCTATATTTTGTACCTGAACAACCCCTCTAAAGATATGCACAGCAAAGGCTTGCTTTGTAAGGCAGTCTGGTGAAAGTTATGGAACATTTAGTGGCTTAGGAATACTAGAAGATCCCAGATCACTGAGGTGAGGTATGATTCTAAAAGAAATGTGGGATGCCAGCCTCCTCTTTTCCCTCTTTGTTCTCCAGCTCATAGTGAAAAGCAAAGTCGCTCCATTCAAAATTCAATGACACAAGTTAAATAAAGCCAAATTCAAAACAGTCTAGTGTTAAAATATAGATTTTGGGCCAATTTTGTTCCTAGTAGTTGGTGTGAAAATTAGGACACAAAGCCATAAAACCTACAATAATTTATCAAGAAATATGTAAATTCTAATCTCAAAAAGTACACATGAAGGCATGAAAGTGTAGAGATTCTTTTGCAACCAGAATTTAGCTGTCATCTTGAAGTAGGCTGTCAGGAAGTATAGTGTTATAAAGTGTTGTATGCAACCCTCTGGGTAGCCACAATTTAAAACAAAGCACTGCAAAACAAACAAACAAAAACATAAAGGATTCAAAGACAACACCACAGGAAAACTATCAAACCAGAGATCTGCAATGTGGGAATAATTGACAGTAATAAGTTTTTTATTTCCATCAATAATTACTTTGAATGAAAGTAGATTTAAATGTCTTTAAAAAATATATGGGCTGAACCAATGTAAAAAGAACCAACAATATGCTGTTTATATGAAGACAAACTCACTTTAAATAAATGGACACATACTGACCAAAAGAGAAGGACTGGAAGAAGATATTCCACATAGCTATACTTATCAAAACAAAACAAAAAACTGAGTCAAAAGCTGTAACCAATAACAGAGAACATTCACTAATGAGAAAAAGAGTCAGCTAGTCGGGCAAGCCCTGTCTCCTCTTACACCCCTTCTCATCTCCACTACAGCTTTGTCTTCCTGAAAATGAGTGACAATGGCCTATCCTAGGAAGTCCATGAGCATCAATACTCAATAGTTCTTGCTTAGATCTGCTTCTCTTTTCTTCCATGGGGTGTAAAAGGCTCTACTTAGTCTCATTGAGCTCTATGTTGTCTTCTCTGTAGAATATAGAAGATGTCAGTCTGTTGGATGGGCTGTTAGAGCATTCACATGCATTGGAGACTCAAAAGTTCTTACCCTGGTGACTGAACCAAATCAGCCACTCATCCTTTAATGATAACTGGCTGTCCTTTAACCCCATGCTACTGGTCACTTTCAAAATTTTAGTCCTTTGTTTATTTCCCCCTCTCTGCTATTTTCTTAACTCTTCATTATAGCAGACATACTGGTAATTTAGGACAAGGAATATTCACATATAATTATCCTTCTAACTCTCACTTCCTTTTACATACAACATTTCCTATTGGTTCACATTCCCTTTCTCGGCTTACATTCTACCAACATCAGTCATTCAGGCCATAAAAATCTTCATTCCACTCTCAGTAACTGACAAAAGTTAAGAGTCTCCCAGGACATGAGGGAATCATTTCCAGGGACTTCAGGGTACAGAATAAAACAGTACTTACCAGTACAGTACTCTGTATGTTTATCCAAATACTCACTATCAGAAAACTAAAACTTGATCTTCCCCACTCGAGTGTTCAGGGCTCCTAAAGCTATCTCCAAATCTGCTTTTATTGATATCCACATTAATAAATGCAACATAAAAAGACAGACTTCTGAAGATGGTTTTTGCATCTCAGCACATTAGTAGTTTATTTCTACTAATTCTGTTAGCAGAAATAAACAGTTTTCAACAACAAAGAGCAACAGTCAGTCCTTGCTGAGACCTTGCTCCTGTGCAAACCTGCATTGCTTCTTTTCCATATCATCGTGCTCCTGCTCTTTTCTTTCTGCAAGTAGCTAAATTTTCTCTAATAACCTATAAAGCCTTGTTTTCATTGTTTATGTATCTTCAGCATCATTACATTGAGAGAACCTCAAACTACGTTTCTCAATATGTTTTTGAGCTTTCTTTGTTTATTCAAAACAAAGAGATAATCCATGTTGACCACTAGAAAATGGTACTGAAAAAAAAACTGCATGTCTTCTTGATCCTCTCTTTTAGATTTAAGTACAAAAAGTAAAGACTTTAACACCTGTTTTGTGAATTGTAGTTAACACAGTGTAAGTAACACAGCCATAGAACACAAGAATTACAAGAAAGATGTCATCGATGCATACCACTACAAACTACTATTCTATCATAAATTAGTAACCAGCCACTGACATCTGAAATTCTCATGCTACTAGTTTGTTACTGTCTTCTTTGTGCGCTTTTAGATATTATTCCAAATTGTGTTTTGAAACTGTAATCTTGACCTTACTTTGAACCTTTTGATATATCAGATGAGAGTAGAAAACTGAAGTCTTTGGTATTACAGAGAAATTAGTTATATGCTGCTGACATCAGATATCATATGTTCATTGTTAAAATATTACTTTTTTGACTCACATTAAAAGTATCACAAAATGCCTTTTCCTATGATCCAGTTAATATTCGTTATAGAGAACTGAACCACAATGCTTACTTCCTACAAAACAGAAACAGAAAAAAAAGTTTGTATTCTTAATATAAAACTTTTCATATAACTTAATACAGATATCAGAACATTTAATTTTGTTAGTTGTAATTTTTAATTCACAAAAAATCTGTCTATGTAGTCTCAAATTTATTACACTTGCAGTGGGTTTATAAACAATGTTGGTTTAGGAAAGTGAATGTCCTAAATACCCAAGCAGAGTACATGAGGCATTTTTTTATGCTTGGCAAAGTAAATGACATGGAAAGCACTCCCACCCACCTTTGAGGTTGAAGACATTAATACTCTTAGTAGGAATAAAAGCTATGAGGATATGGAACACTTAAACTCCATTGCCAAATAGCCGGCTCCAATTGCCACTAGTAGAATGAGCTAATCATCAACAAGAAAGTATATCTTACTTTCAAATGTACATTCACCCAGACAGGCTGTGATAGTCAGTCTTGATTATCAACATGGCTGGATCTAAATCAGCTAGAAGACTGATACCACTGAGAGTATCTATGGCAACATTTACACAGAGGATTGGTTGAGAGTAAACAACCCATCCTGAGTGTGAAAACTATGATGCCATGAACTGGGGTCCTGAACAGAATAAGATCAGAAAAGGAAAAGATAGGTGAATGCAGGCATTCCCTTAACTCTGCTTCCTGGGATGCTATGATTGAAAACTTTTCCACCATGCCCTCCCCGATTGCCATGCCTGGAAATTATTACAATCTCTAGCTTAAGAAATAATAAAAAGAACAAATTTAACTCAAACAAGTATACAAAGGGAAAAGTAATTTTACAAACATATTTCCACGGCAGAATAGGAGACATTTACAAACTGATTTGATAAGAAGACATTACTCTCACACTAAAGGAGGAAAAACTAATGTTATGAAAAGAAAAATTGTAAGACAAAATCCCTACTTAACATAGATACAAAATTCTTAACAAAATGACAATGAATTCAATCACAGATTATATGGAAAAGATAATACAGCACGATAAAAAGCTTAGACAAATACTTGAGAACTAATCAGTGTGATTCACTGTCAGACTAAGGACAGACCATATGATTGGTTCAATAGAGGCAAAAAATGTCATCAATTTTTGTCATGAACATCTAGCCATAACAAACATGTCATTAAACAACTTTAGATGAATTTCTTCAACCTGATAAATGCCATTTACAAGAAAACTGAGTCTCATGGTCAGCGCTGTACAGATCAGCTGCTATGCTTCTCTATCTCCTTGCCCTTCCTCTCTGTCTCCATTGGATCATGAAGATCTGCTCTACCAAACTTTCTTTCACCCACTTACTCCCTTCTCCAAGCCCCCAACTACAGCCTGCAGCAAGCATTCCCTAGGAACCCATTGGCCACTCTGGCCAGGGAAGCAGATAGGCTAACTGTATATCTTCACTTCACCCTGACCTCCTCCAAATCCAATGCCCCATTCTCTCCCTGAGAACTGTAGCAAACCAGCTGCTGTGGCCTCACCCTCCTTCTCTGCCTTGTCTCCAGCAGATCACACAGATCTTCTCCTCAAACCCCTCTTTCCGCTGACCCCTGTGTCTCAGTCCCAAACTCCAGCAGGCATTCCCTAGGAACACTGTGGCCCAGCCTGCCATAGAATCAAACAGGCCAACAAACCTTAAGATCTTCATTCTCCCTTCTTTCTCCAATCCAGCCTCATCCTCAGCTCTGTGGCAGACTATCTGCTGTGGCCTCTCCTCACTCTCTGCTTCAGTTCCCAATGGACTAATCAGATACTGATGGAACACTCTACCTTTCTTCCTCCTCTGAATCCCCTCAAACATCCATCATTCTAGCTCATCCATATTCCTAAGTATCAGCTTCTAATACCTAGAAGCAGATTGTACACAAGATCTCAAATGGCTACACCTAGCAGGATCCTAGAAGCATGTTCTCTGAGCAGCCACCCACCCCCCAAGAACCAAAAAGGGCAACAGAAACCAAGGAACAAAATATTCACCCAATAAAAACAAGACCAGATATCAGCACCTAGAATTACAATATACCAAAATCCAGATGCCAAACACCAGTGTAAAAACAAAATCAGTAACTGCCAGGAAAATAAATTCCTGTAGAGTCCAGCAACCCTAACACAGTAGGCTTAAAGAATACAACACAGCTGAAGCTAAAGACAAAGACGTTAAGTAGCCTTTATGAATAACAGAGGTCCTTAAAGAAGAAATGAATAGACTCCTTAAAGAAATCTGTGAAAACACAGAGAGAGAAAGAGACAGACAGACAGACAGACAGACAGACAGAGACAGACAGAGAAATCCATGGTGGAAAGAAATAAATGAAAGTGTAAGTACTGAAAATGGAAATAGAATCAATAAAGAAAAATCCAATTTGAGGGAAATGTAGGAATGAAAAATTTAAGAACCTGAATAGAAACCTTGCAGGCAAGCCTAAGGAATGGAAGAGGAAATCTCAAGCACTGAAGACAAGATAGAAGAAATAGATATTGTAGTCAAGGGCAATTTTAAATCTGAAAAACTCCAGGCACAAACAGGAAATCTGGGACACTATGTGTCTTAGCTAGGATTTCTATTGCTGTGAAGAGGTACCATGACCACGGTAACTCTTATAAAGTAAAACATTTTATTAGGGCTTGTGTCCAGTTTCAGACATTTAGTACGTTATGATCATAGCAGGATGTGTGGCAGCAGGCAGACATAGTGCTAGAGAAGGATCTAAGAGTTCTACATCTGGATTGGTAGGCAGCAGGAAGTGAACTGCCTTGAGTGTCTAAGACCTCAAAGCCCATCTCCACAGTGGCACACTTCCTTCAGTAAAGCCACACCTTCTAATAGTGCCACACCCTGTGGCCTAAGCATTCAAACACATGAGTCTGTGGGGGGCATTCTTATTCAAATGACCACAGTATGAAAAGATCAAACCTAAGCATAATAGAATAAAAGAAGAAGCTGTCACCTGGATCTACCCTCCTTTCTAAGGAAGCCTGCCAGGGGCCTATGGACATAGGGTTCCAGACTCTGCCCCATAGTCCCATCTGCCTTGCTGAGAAATGTTGCCAGACCCCAGAAATATCCAGCCTTCAGGGGATCTAGGAACATATGCTTCCAACTTCTGGCCTCAACCACCTTAACTAGGAGGGCTGCTGGACCCTAGGAATGTCAAGTCTCCAGCCCAGAGACACCTAGCCAACACCTGGGACAACCAGATGTCTAAAGGCCAGGGTAAGAACAAAATCATGAACACAAACATGAGCCAGGGCAATGTGACAGCACAAGAACCCAGCTATCCTACTACAGTAAGCCCTGGATATCCTAACACAACTGAAACACAAGAAAATGACCTTAAATCTATTCTTATGGAGATAATAGAGGCTTTTAAAGACAAAACAAATAAATCCCTTAAAGAAATACAGGGAAACAAAATCAAACATATAGAGGCCTTTAGAGAGGAAATGAATTAATCACTTAAAGAAATACAGGAAAACACAATAAAACAGGTAAAATAAATGAAGAAAACTGTTCAAGACCTGAAATGGAAATAGAAACAATAAAGAAACACAAACTGAGGGAATCCTGGAGATGGAAAATGTAGGGAAGAAAACAAGAACTATAAAGTAAGTATCACCAACAGAGATGGAAAAGAGAATCTCAGGCATAGAAAATACAATTGAAGAAATGGATACATCAGTCAAAGAAAATGTTAAATCTAAAGCGTTCCTGACACAAAACATCCAAGAAATCAGGGATGCTATGAAAAGATGAAACCTAAGAATAATAGGAATAGAAGAACGAGAAGATTCCTGGCTCCAAAGACCAGAAAATATTTTCAACAAAATCATAGAAGAAAAATTTTCCAACCTAAACGAAGAAGCGCCTATAAATGTACAAGAAGCTTACAGAACACCAAATAGATTGGACCAGAAATGAAAATATTCCTGCCACATAATAATCAAAAACTAAGTGTACAGAACGAAGAAAGAATATTAAAATCTACAGAGAAAAAGGTGAATACCTAAAGGCAGACCTATCAGAATCATGCCTGACTTCTCAACAAGAAATTCTAAAAGACAGAAAGGCCTGGGCGGACATCTTGCAGACCAGAAGAAATCACAGATGTCAACTCAAATACCCAGCAAAACTTTCAATCACCAGTCTGGCAGGACTCCACAGGAAGGTGAGTAGCCCTGTGCTGAAGGCTGGATTTTCTGGGGTCCAACAGCCCTTCTTGGTAAGGCAGGTAGGGCTGTGGGCCAGAAACCTGATCATTCAGCAATACAGTTCATCATCATTTGTGAGGGCGTGGCAGCATGTAGGTAGATGCTGGAGCAGTAGTTGAGAACTACATTCTGATCCGCAGGAAAAAGAACCAGATAAGCAATTTAAACAAAACTATAACCTCTAGTGAGAAAAAAAAAATCCCAAAGCCGGATGGTTTTAGCATAGAATTCTACGACTTTCAAAGAAGAGTTAATGCTAATACTCCTAAAATTATTCCACAATATAGAAACAGAAAGAACTTTGCCCAATTCTTTTATGAGGCCACTATCACCCTGATATCTAAACCACTTAAAGACCCAACAAAAAAAGAGAGTGAAGTACAGACCAATTTTCCTTCTGAACATACTGGCAAAACTTCTCAATAAAATACTTGCCAACTGAATCCAATAACACATCAAAAACACCATCCACCTTGATGAGTAGGATTCATCCCAGGGATTCGGGGATGGTTCAACATAAATTGATAATTGATAAATATAATCCACCACATAAACAAACTTAAGCAGAATAACTACATGCTCATCTCATTAAATGTAGAGAACACCTTTGACAAAAATCTAGAACTCCTTCATGATAAAAGTCTTGGTGAGATTAGAAATAGGAAGGACATACCTCAACATAATAAAGGCAATTTACAGCAAGCCAGTAGCCAATGTCAACTTAAATGGAGAGAAATTCAAGCAATTTCACTTAAATCAGGCAAAAGACAAGGCTGTCCACTCTCTCCATACCTGTTCAATATAATACATGTATTTTTAGCAAGAACAATAAGAAAATTGAAGGAGATATGTGGGGATACTAATTAGAATGGAGGCAGTCACGGTATTTGTATTTCCAGATATGATAGCATACATAAGTGAGCCTAAAAATTCCACTGGGAGATTCCTTCAGCTACTTTCAAAAAAGTAGCAGAATTCAAAATTAACTCCCACAAATCAAGAGCCCTACTATATAAAATGAAAACTGGACTAAGAAAGAATTAGGAAAATAACAACTTTGACCATAACCTCAGAAATATATAACTCTTTAGAGTAACTCTAATGAAGCAAGTAAAAGAATTGTATAACAAAAACTTTACCGCATTAAAGAAAGAAATTAAAGAAGATATCAGAAGATCGAAAGATGGAAAGATGTCCATGCTCATGGATTAGTCTATATGGATTAGGATTAATATGGTTAAACGCCCATCCCACCAAAAAATTGCTTTTTCAATTCCCATCAAAATTCCAGCATAATTCTTTGCAGATCTTAAAAAGTCTATTTTCAGCTTCATATGGAAACGCACAGAAAATGAAAAAGGAAAAACAAAAAACCCAACTACATCACAACAACATAACAAGATAGCTGAAACAGTCCTGAATATTAAAAAAACAAAACAAAAACAAACAAACAAAACTGTTGGGGGTATCACCAGCCCTGACCTCAAATTGTACTACAGAACTATAGTAGCGAATACATCATGGTATTGGCACAAAACAAGCAAATCAATCAATAGAATCAAACTGAAGACCCGGACATATCTCCACATACCTGTGGATACCTGATTTTTTAAATAAAGAAGCCAGAAATACACAGGGGACAAAAGACATCTTCAACAAATGATGCTGATTAAACTGGAAGGCTTCATGAAGAAGAGTGCAAATAGATCCATATTTATCACTCTGCACAAAATTCAAGTCCAAATCAACATAAAACAAGATACACTGAACCTGATAAAACAAAGTATGGAATTGCCTTGAACTCATTAGCACAGAAAAAAAAAAAAAAGACTTTCTGAACAGAAAACTGTTAGCATAGGAACTAAGACCAAATAGTAATAAATGCGACCTCATGAAACTGAAAAGTTTCTGTGTGGCAAAGGGCACCATCATTAAGACAAAAATGGCATTTTACAGAATGAGAAAAGGTTTTTTACCGAATACAAATCCTACACATCCAATACAGAGCTGAGATTCACAGTATATGAGCAACTTAAAAGTGGATAGCAAGAAAACAAATAACTCAATGTAAAAATGGGTACAGATCTGAAGAGAGAATTCTCAAAAGAGGAAGCACAAATGTCAAGGGAGTATTTAAAGAAATTCCCAACATCCCTAGTCCTCAAAGATATACAAAACAAAAAAAAATTTTTGCAGTATCTTCTTACATCAGTCATAAAAACAAAGATCAATAAAACAAATGACAGTTTATGATGAAGAGGATGAAGAGAAAGTAACAACATGACCTAGCAATTCTGCCCCACATATATATCCAAAGAAAATTAACTCACTATCTCAAAAGGATATGTATACAACATTTATTACATCTTAGTCATAACAGCTCATCATGGAAATGTGTCTATGGGTGGATAAAAGTAAGTAAAATTATGTATGTGTGTGTATAAAACCTACAATGGATATTACTCAGCTTTAGAAAAAAGGGACATTATCTTGCCATACGAAACAACATGGATGAACCTAATGGTATGCCAACAGAAATGATCCAGACACAGAAAAATCCCATGATTCCTATCACATGTCTCATCCTTTAAAAACAGTCAGCTAATAGATTAAAATAGTCTCTTCCAAGTATTGAAGGTAAAGGAGGAGACAGTGGTCAAAAAGCACAAACTTTCACTTAATAAAGAATAAATTAAGAATAAATTCTGCAGATCTTCACACATGGTGACTGTAGTTAATAATGTACTATATAATTAAAATTTTATGAGTATAGTCAAGTGTTCACACCCAAAATAAAAAGCAACTGTGCAGTATGATAGAAAAATCAGCTTGAGTTAAATAATTTCACAATGCGTGGTTGTGCCAAACATCATGCTTTATACATTAAATGCACAGACTTTTTCCTTTATCAAGCAGATCTCAATAAAATCGAAAACAAGGAAGGGAGAGAAGTAGGGGGGAGGGGAGCGGGAGGGGGAGGGCAGTCACTGGCTTGGCTGCTGCTAAAATTGATTGACTTAGCCTTGTATGCATGGAGATTCACAACAATTTCTTCTTTTTTATGTTTGTTTAATCAGGAACAGTTCGTGTTGATGTGAAAACCAGAGGGAAGCCATTCTTTTATCTAACAGGGAAGAATCAGTGGATTACATATGTTGATGAGTTTTCTGAAGTAGTCATCGAGCAGTTTGACTATGAGAGTACCGATTGCAAAATTTAAAAAATAAAAATAAAAATACAACCCCATAGCTGTGTGAAGGAGACTTACAGCTACTGTTCACAAGTTTTGCCAGGCAGTTAACTCACAAGAAGTTTTTTTTCAATGTCTTGACTCCATCTCTGCTAGGAGGTTTCCTTAATAAAGTTTCTTCACCTCTCTATGCCTTAGGCATTTCTATATCACTGGGTTTAGTAGAAATGCCTTTCCCATGGGGTAATGATGAATACCAGAGTTAACACGTGAGTAGTGTTTCCAGCCATGCCTTGTCAAACCATAGCTTTACTAGTTTTGTTCAAAAACTAAGAAATTATCTAATGTATAGTAAGTCCACAAGTCTTACCAAAGAATGTGTTCCCCTGGTGGAATGATCTGTCGCATAGTTAGTGTAATACCCCCAGAAAACACTATTTCTGAGTTGCTTTCTTGTGCAAGCACTGATTGTCAGGTGGAGGTGATTTTGACTCCAAGGCAACATTTGGCAGTAGCTAGAGACATTCCTAATGTCTGATGGGGAGAGAGCAACACTAAACACCTTGCATGACAACTCCCCACAGCAAAGTATTGGCTCCAAAGGCTAATGGAGCCCAAAAGGAGAAAAACCATTCTGTGGCCACAAGAACAGCTAGATCCATGTTCTACAAGAAAAATTTGATGATAGAATTTTTCACCTACACCCATTTTCATTCCATTGCAACATAAGTAATCTACCAACATCCTTCATTTACCTTGATGTGTGAGAGAAAACTGAGTAATTCGGGATAGTTTTCTGAGGCTTTAAAATTATACATATTGGGTATTGCTAACCACGGTGATCAAATGTCGCGATGATGTATGCAAATTAAAATAAAAAATCCAGAGCCCTTAAAAGGATTTTAATATGCACAACTTTCAAGGGTGACTTTATGGTTATTAGTTTTTTAATTAGGTTTTTATTCTCAGTTTCTGTCAGTGTCCAACTCTGGAAAACATTTTTAGAATTTCAGCATGTGATGCCTTTCTCAAGGCAGTTTTGCTCTCTCCTGTGGGCCCATGCTATTTTTCACAGGCAGTTACCCAGGGTCACCTACTGCAGCCTCACGGTAGCACACAAGAATTTGGTTTACTGGCACTGGTGAAGAAAATGTTGTCCTCAGTGGGGATGGGGGGAGGCAAATGATAAAGCAAATGAGAGAAAATAGAATTTGAATAGATTATGAAGTACATGATTTCAGCTTCTACAAACTCAGTTCAGTGCCCACTCTGATATTTCTACTTCCTTGGAATAAAGATTTGGTTAACTTCAAATGAAGAATCCAATTGCACTGAGGCGCTAGGTCCTAGAGAAGGGAGCATGTGATGGTTGTTGTAAAAAAAAAAAACAAAAAACAAAAAAAAAAAACCATAAGAATGGGGATGGCATGACCAGGGCAATTAGAATGCAGAGTGAAAATATATTTATTCTTCCTTGGTGAGTCATATGTACATTTGCACTTTTATTAATTTTTTTCTTTTGCTTTTTGCCCTTACTAGTTTGTTTGGGTCTATCTGTCTATCATGGTGTGTTTTTAGGATTAGCCCACAAGTTATTGAACATCCATAAGAGTTTGGTATCTACTAAAGAGATCCAGTCTCAAAGAAGTGACAGATGAATGTTCAATACCTATGCAAGGACAGCAACTGCTTCCCAGCAGTGTTTTGCTTTGGTAAGAATAAGGAGTTAGAGTGAACGCACTAGCACATGCCTTTTATCCTAGATTTTCAGACACAGAGAGAAAAGACCTGAGTTCAAGGCTAGCCTGTTCTACACAGTAAGTACCAGGCTAACGAAGGCTATGTACTGACACTTTGTCTCAAAAAAGGAAGCTAGATTAATTTGAGGATAAGGGTGGTTCATCAATATCTGCTCTTTCAGAGAACATGCATTCCATTCCTAGCACCCTAGTGGTGGTTCACAAACACCTGTAACTCCAGTTCCAGGAGATCTGATGTCCTCTTCCAGCCTTTGTGTGCATGCATGTATGTGCGTGAGCATGTGCACACACATACAAATAAATAAAAACTTTAAAAAAAAGATGTTAACAAGGAGGAAGTAAATATATTGTTTGATGCATGAGGTGGGGGTGCACGCCTCTAAGCCCAGTACTCTGGAGGCAGAAGCAGGTGTATCTGTGAGTTCAAGGCTATAATTGTATCCAGAGTAAGTTCCAGGACAGTCAGGGCTACATAGAGAAACCCTGTCTCAAAAAACAAACAAACAAAAATCACAAAATAAAGCTGTTTGATATAGCCAACAGTGTGCATCGTAGAGATGTCTGTCATGACCCTGTTTTCTTCCCAGCATCTCCCTGTCCCTTTACATTTGGAGCTTAATTCTTAGGACAGGATGAAATGTTTCAGCATCCCTTGTAGAGGTGCACAGGTCCATCAAGTCTCTATCACTCAAGTACTTTTATGTCAGAATTTGGAACAATGCCTTGGAGACACGCAGGAGCAAATTCTCAAACTGATATTTCTGAGGTTGGTACAAGAGGCAGCAGACAGCTACACTTCCAGATTTGGTAAGGATGCTAGGTTTGGGAGTAGCCAGGGTAGCACCCCATTACATTGTGATGTTCAGACCCTGAGTACCACAGTGAGGTCTCCACAGAATCAGTGCTACCAAATAAATTTTCTACATTTTCCCAGTGTTGATCAACTCAGAGGCTAATTCTCAGAGACTATATAGGTTTTTTAGTACCTCTTAGGAATGTATTTTCTGCTCAGATTAGCCTGTGTTTGCTTCTGTGGCTTGTCACCAGGAATAGTGGAGGAATAGTGATGGAAACGTGGGGTGCAAACAAGTGGGATTTTCTTTTTAATTATTTTAAATTGAACTATCATAGCAGAAGTTTAAAACCAGAACTTTTATTCTGTTTATTTATTTTTCATCTGTCCATCTGAATTTTATTTGAAAGTGTGGCATAAGATATAACCACAAGGAGAAGACCTTCAAATGACAATTGCAAAACTCAGCCCTTGAACTTTTTCCCAGGTATAAAGCTGAGCTGTTTGCCACTGCAGCTGCTGGTTCGCATCAGCCTTGCCCTAGAGATGATGACTCAGGCCAGATAAGCTGCACAAGGCCTCCCATGCTGTCAGCAACAACCTCTCTGGACAGTGTTCCAAGTCAGTCTTCTATCCCTTATCCAAGCACTTAGCAGCAACTTACAGAGACACATTATAGAGATTTCTCTTGTGGCTGTCTGTCTGTATTCTCTGGAAAATCTTCAGTCCCACCTGTTTTTCTCGGTTTTCTCAATCTTTTCCTTCTGCTTCCATAGGAAAGTTTCTTAATTTTGTAAAATTATACAATTCCTTAGAAAACAAACCCAGTTCTTTCCCAACCTAAAAGTCTGTGTGTTTTCTTCCCATTTCTTTCTTTTCTTGTAATCATAGATTCATAGGCCTCAACAAAGGAGGATGGAAGAGGAATTTGTAGAAGACCATCTAAGACTAGTTGGAACCGAAATAGCCACTGGAGAAACTAGAGCTAACTCTTTTGGCTGTTTTAGAAACAATACTTTCTTGATTATTATAACTAACATATGCATAAAGTACAAATTTTTCAAATTTGTCCTTTTTCAAGTGAGTTTTAGGTATTGTAAGTTATTGCAAAGCATAAGAATGTAATATAGCCCTGTGATAGACTGCCCTCTTACTAGTCTCAGGATCCAGGGTTTAATCTCTTGCTCCTATGAAGAGCAAAAACAAAATAAACAAAAACAACAAACCACACTCAAACACAAATCATCTTTGTTATCTGTCATCTTTGACTGTCTACTGGGAACTAGCTTCCAGACTAGATCACTAGACATGAACAGGACAGCATAGCATTTGCATGTAATTTATGTATGTCCTCTGTTGTGCACTTTGTGTCACCTCTACAGTCCTTACAAGATGCAATGCCAATGGTAAGTTACTGCTACATGACCTTGCTCAGGGAGCAATAGCAAGGAACAAAGTCTGAAAATGTTTGGATGGATGTACTTTTTCCCAAATATTTTCAAGACTCGTGGGTTGATATCCCTGGTTGTAGAAGCCTGTAGGTGCAGAAGGATGGCTTCACAACAAAGGGCCAGAAGAAAACTCCTGAGCCACTGTATAGATTGACTCATTTTTCTTTTATAGTATTGAATATTTAGGCTAATAACCAAGCAGAATAAATCCTATGATCGCCCCTCCCACCTAATAAATCTAATTAGAAATATCTAAAAGGATGAAAATAGTTCTTAGAAACTTAACTGCGACCCAGAGCAAAGCTCACAGCAATGTAATGGATGTCAAGAATGCCCAGCTCTGAAATAAATATAAACCAAAGGGACTCAGCAACTATATATACAAAGGGGCAGGATAATGTGATCAATTTTATGGAGAGAGAATAAAAGATCAACTAATAAATGTCTTAGAACTTACAAAATAGTATTACATGCTCTGCCATAAACCCACAAGACAGGAATTGCTTTTTAAAGCATTACCTTGCTTAGCTTGTGTTCTGGAGAGTCACTACAAATTATGGTATAGAAATTAAAAGTAACATTTAAAAAGGGCTGGTAATAGCATGGACATAGAATATTTTTGCTGTAATGTTTATAAAATTGCAAACTTATACACATATATTTTGCTTTATAGCCTCGAATTAACCATTTAGTCACTACAAACCTTTATTCATGGCCAATGGTGGCACACACCTATAATCCCAGCACTTGGGGAGACAGGGGCAGGCGGATCTCTGTGAGTTCCAGGCCAGCCTAGTCTACAAAGAGAGTTCAGGCCAGCCAAGGCTGGACAGAGGAACACTCTCTTAAAACACAAAATGAAATGAAAAACCACCTTTATTCATGTAAAATGTAGACACTAGTATCTGGTTCATCTGACTGTACAAGCAGAAGCATCAGCTGTACACCTGCTCAATTCTTCACAATTGTTGTAAATACCTATTTCTTCACATAATGCTCATACCTTAACATATACTAGTCACATTTTAGATTATTTATTTTCTGTCTAGTTAGATTGGGGATGTAGTCACTGATATAGTCCTATTGCCCAGAACAGTGTCTGGCCTACAATGTATAAAAATTTTATCTTTAGGGATGTGTGTGACTATAAAGAAGTATATAAGGGAGTCTTGTGATGGACCAGATCTAGGTATTGGTTGATGTTTACACAAACCTACTCACATAATAAAATGACATAAAATGACACAGTTATATATACAAAGGAGCACATTCAATCCACTCTGCAAAATATACTAGATCTGATTCCTGCTTGTAATAAGTGAAGTTACATTCAGCATTGTTCGTTCTGCAACTTCCTCGGAATTGCTTTTTCAAAATTAAAAATTTTGAATGTTTCTATATTACATCTTATTTATAGTTGTATGCACACACATGTGCCACAGTGTCCATTCAGAGGTCAGGGGTCAACCTGTGATTGAGTCCTCTCCTTCTACCGTGTCCATCCCTGGGTTTCTATCAGATTGTCAGACTGGAGACAAATAGCTTCACCCACTGGGCCATCCTGCCAGCTCTAAAAATCTTGAAAAGTTTAAATTAACCAGTAAGGCACAACTTAGAGGTATTTTTCTTTTAATTAAAAAATTTAAAGTAAAGATAAATACTTAATAACATTGAGCAGTTTTCTCTTACAATGAAGGACATTTATCTTTGTGGTTAAACTCTTAATGGAAAAAGTGTAAGAGACTCTGACTTCTATTTGTTCTTTGGTTTTCATTTAACTATACAGCCTACCCTCTTCATAGGAAGAACACTGAGCTAATCCTTGACATTTAAAAGCATCTACTTCTCCAGCTCCAGCTTCTGAGGCCAACCTCTTTAGTCTGTGCTGTGGTCAGAGAGAGGCTGGATAGCATACCGAACCTCATTAGTTATTAGGGAAGCAGCTTTGACATTTTCTGATATAAATATCCTGTCAGGAAAGCATTGCCTATCTTCCTTCTGCCGTTGCCATAATCTATTTGTCCAACATTTAAAGCTCACTAGACAATCAGATTTGGTCATTTTTGGCTACTTTGCTAAAAGGAAATATTTCTTCTTGCCTCACCCATCTGAAGATGAGGAAAAATGATCTCTGTCACTGGATCCTAATGGCCTTGCAAGATCAAGGCTCATGATTAATGTTTTGCATTCAGAGAAAGAAGCTCAGCTTTTAACGTTGTGTTTAGTTAGTTTAGTGTACAACCGCCTGCCTTTCTCTTTGTGTATGCTTCTTTATCGAATAGCCACTTGTTGATCATTTTCAACAGCCTGTCCGAAATAGAAACTTCTAAGGCTGTATTAAAAACTGCTTCGTAGAGGAGACGATGTCAGATTCAATACCTCAGACAGAACTTAATATTTTTAAAAAGTATAATTTAACAAAGCCAATAGAATTCTAAGCACTTTCAGTTCAAAAAACAAAACAACCAACCAAACAGCAGCTCAGCTGTGTGTTCCCTACACATAAGAGCTGCTATAAACTTCCTGCCATCAGAAACACCTCCACCACACAATGCCAGTCCTTCCCATCTCCCATCATGCCTCTGAAATGCATCTCATATAATTCCTGTTCTGACAATGAAGAGGAAGCCTTACTTTTAGGCTAAAAAGTAATAATCCTTCACTGAGAATATGTAGAATCTTTGAAAGTGCCAAGGCTACCAAAGCCAAGGAAAGACTGAAGAGATAAGACAGTCAAATACCACAATCAGCTCTATGCCTTGCCATCATAAATGCCATTTGAGGGACAGCTGACCAACCTCAAATTGGACCTGAAAATTAGATGTTAGTAATGTAATGATTATGAGCATTTTGTTGGTGATTATTTTGTGTTACTTATGAAAGAAGGACTCTCTTGATACTCACAGGGGATTGGAACATGGTCTTAACAAATTGATCTCAAATGCTTGGGTATAAGTATTCTCTGCTCTTTAAGCTTTGTTACAATTTTGGTGGTTTTTAACAGCAGTGTTGGCTTCTACCTGGGCGGTTTCACATATTCCTTTTTCCTCCACCTCTAACAAAATGTTAGTTGATTTTCTCCACATTCAAAAGCATCTGTTACTAGACTATATCTCATAATCAGTGTCTAAAGAAGCAACTTCAGGCCATTGATTCTGTGTCTCCCTGGAACACTGTCTTCTAGAAACATCACAGTGTATTATCATCAAAGGGTCACTGTTCCTGCCCTTATGTGAATTTAGGGGGAAAGGCTGGCCTCTATTGTTTGTCTTTCTAACTGAATTTTTCACGAAGACAATAATATGGATAGTTTATTTTGAATCCAGTTTTGAAGCTTATTTTGTCCCTAAAATTCTTAGAGATGTTACTCTTAAAACTGATTTTAAATAACAGTTTCAATTTCAAAATTAATACAAATTGAAAAGAATGTGATACCTATGATTCCAAAAATAATAGCCTAGGGTGGGGAAGGAGGAGTTGTCCTTCAGATTTTCAGAGAACAATTGAAAGAGTCTCAGGTATGCATATGTATATGTGGTGAGCATTTGTGTGTATGCTTACAAATAGATAGAAATAGTCATGAAGACACTGATTAAATGAAATCTGTTCTTACAATTGTGGAGGCTAGAAAAACTCAAGGTCATCAAGGCTTGTTGATAAGCTAGAGACCTAGAAGAGCCAATGGCTTGGTTCAGTGACTATCCATTGGCCTGAGAATCAGGGGAGCTGAAGTCCCATCAGTCTGTCTCAGGAAAGCTTTAGTTTCTGTCCCCACCCAAAGTCAAGATAAAACCAATGTCTCAGATTGAGTGGTGGTGCACAGGGAAGCAGAGGCAACTGTCTCTCTGTGAGTCTGAAGCCAACCCAGTTTACATAGTGAGACCCTGTCTCAAAACAGAAAGAAAAAAAGAAAAAGAAACTAAAAGCCAATGTTCCAGTTAGAAGGCAGTTGGAATAGAAAGAATGTCTTAGTTGTGAGGAGGTCAGCATTTTTCTTTGATTTAGGCCATCGCTAGGAAGGATATTCTGCTTTCATTACTCTCATAGAAACATGCAGAATGGTGCCCATCCAAACATGCAAGTAGTGCATGCCCAAGCCAAATTCATCTGCAGCATTACCCATCATAGGGATGAAACTGCAGAAAGAATCAAGCTATTGCTAGCACATAGCACAACGGCTGTGCCTCACTCGCCACCAAGCTTCATTGCCGCAAATAGCTCTAGATGCAAAATGCTTGTGCCCTGGGACACATCTAACTACCACCTGCTCCCTAGTCCTGGGGTGAAGTATTTGTCTAGTGACAGTCACTTGATCCCCAATGTGAGCTGGGATCCAAATGAACAACTGTGTCTCTTACTCTAAGAATTGCGGACTGTGGTATTAGTCCCTGCCACCTACTTCTTCTAGTGTGAAAAGCACAAGGAGTCATCACAAGATGCCTCATCCTTAGCTTTTCTTTTGGAGACCTTCCAAGTGTTTTGCAATTCTGCTTTCCTTTCTCAATTCAAGTTGCCACAGTGCTGGGATTGCCCTTTACCCACCAAAGGGGACATAATGCAGAGAACCATTAGGGATATGGTTACTAATTCAAATGCCTTCAAAGGTCAGACACTAATATTTATGGCCACCATGATGAGAGCTGCAGGGGTCTGGTGTGTCTGTGGAGCAGAACTGAGTGTGTGAAGGGAGTTGTGGAAATAGGTGGAGTTTGGCGATTACCAACTGTTTCCAGCAGAACAGGGCTCCTTGCAGCTGAGCTAGTGTTTGCCTGCCAAGACAGCTGCATTGTTCTCTTGCCATAAGCCTCCTCCTCTCAAAGCAAACAACCAGCAGGATGCATGCCTGTAAATTTCTCCTCACATACACCAGGAATAAGAAATCATTTTCAGTTTGTGTTGTTCCTCTGTAAACAAAGGAACTCTAAAATACTGGCAGCAGAAAGGATTTGCACAGATAGAAATAGAGTATGACAATCAAAATTAGGTGTTAGTGTGCATGTTGTGTGTGTGTGCGCGCACGTGTTGATGTGTGTGTGTAGGTGGAGGCCAGAGAGAAACCTTGGGTATACTTTTTCAGGAGCCATCCATCTTAGCTTTGAATTTATTGTTGCTGCAGTTGTTGTTTAAGTTTTGCTTCATTTTCTTTGAGACAGTGCCTCTCATTGGCCCAAAGGTCACCAAGAAGACTGGGCTGGCTGTCCATTAACCCACAGAGATTCACCCGTGCCTGCCTCCTCAGCAATGGGATTATAAGTTGTACCACCATACCCAGCTTTTTGCTTGGTTCTTGCGTTCAAACTCAGTCCTCCACACTTTTGTGGCAAACAGATTGAATATGTCCTCCTCTCTCCAGCCTGCAAATCACTAGGCAGGCACCACTCTGCCCCCTCCATTTTTTCCCCACCCGCTCTCAGCATGCTGGGGATGGGGGTGCACAAGCACATTGCTACCACTTAGAGACATCCCTCCCTCCACTCAATAAGGAGAAAAATAGAGGCTATCTTGTCCTCTAGCACTAAGGCCCTTGCCATAGCCCATCCTCTCCCAACTCCAGGGCTTCCTCTGAGTGTTACATGCTCTTTTGCCAAAAAGTGCTGGGCCCTGGGAGAAAAGAGGGAAGAGGGGGGATATCACTTGGCTCCCAGGGTAGTTCTGACAGCCACTAGCAATTCTGGAAGACTCCTCTCACACATTATCACGGTGAGTTCAAATTATGAAAAGCAGCAGAATTTTAAGTGGTACAACAGGGCCAGTGCTCTGTTGATATGATCTACCCACTACACTTTTTTCCTATAGAACGGAACTATCTCAGGAAGGAAGCTGAACAATCCAGGGGAGAAAAGAGGAGTGAATGGCATGAGAGGCATGACCTCAAAAAGAAGGTTGAGGAAGGGAGGCAGCTAGAATTGGGGTAGAACAGGACCAGGCTATAATCACTCAGGTTACAATATTAGCACACTGTGACAATGTGTGGGAAAGTCTCCTTGAATTCACAGTGGCTGTCAGAAATATCCTGGGAACCTGGTGCTGGCTCTGCTCTTACCTCTTGTTCTCCAGGGCCCAGCACTACTTGGCAAAGAACATGAAATTAACATTCAGTCAGAGGAAGAATGGATACACCAGGGGCTGGATGAGGATGGATTGGCTGTTGAGTCAGGTACCAGCAAGCTGAGGGTCACTGTTGAAGGGACCCAAATTGCATGGGGGATGTCCTACTTACAGTAGAGTAAGGTCAATGTGACAATATGATGCAATCACCCATGACTAGAATTACCAATCCCATTGAAGGTTAGAGCAGACATGTGGATACTCTTTGTCACGTGTACTAATAAAGTCCTGTTTTAACCCTGATAGAAACAAGTAACACCCAACAGGACAAAAAGAAACAAACATACTTTTTGTGAAACACATATGGCCTCAGAGAAACCATGCATCGTGCTAGAGCCTCTTAAGGATGCCATGTTACAGGACCAAGAAGTAATGGTGCAGATGGAATTAGGCCTGCTAGTTACCTGACCTTGAGCTGAGAGGTCATTCAGATAGAAACAGTGGAATGGATACCAAGGTCCTCTAAGGACCTGAGGGCAGCAGGAAGCTGGGGAGATGCAATAGCAGAAGTAAAGGATGGAGTGATGAGTCGACTGTCTCTATAGATAGGTAAGAGCCCCGAGCAGGGAAATTCAGGCAATCTGGGGCATTCTCTGGAAGCTGGAGAAGGGATAAAAATGAAGTCTCCCTTTGATTTTTTTTTTTTCCAGAAAGAATGTCAGCTTTGCCCAGTGAGACCTGGACCAGGCTTTGTAAGCATAGAACTATAAGATGTGAAAACTGTGTTGCTTAATTCACCTTCTTGTGTGGCAATTTGTTGTAGCAGCTGTTATAACACATACACTCTCTAGTTTATGAAACCAAAGATGAAACAGTTTCAAAGTCCAGATGTTTGGGACAGTGAGACAGCTCAATGGTGAAGGCTCTTTCTGCCGCGTCTGACAACCTGAGTGTGGTCTCCAGGAAAGAACTGATCCCTGCAGGCTGTCCTTTGGTCTCCACACACATGCTGTGGCATGGCACCCTCCCACCTTAAGCACACGCTCACGTAAAATCCAGCCTTTTCACTGGTTGGCCTAACTTGTCACACCACACAGGTGCCGTTTTATAGTAAGTCAGTGGTTGTGAATGCATGAATCAGGAATGTCTTCACACTTAGTCTTCCTCTAATGTAAGACATAATAAAGTGTAATCATACTCTCTTCTAACAAAACTTGACTTTTTAATGAAATTTAATGTAGGACCCAGAGATTTTGCTCTTCTCTTAATATAGTTATGTATTATTTCCCATAAAGATCTATTGTTTTACCAATGTCCTAGTTGTTCATAGTGTTAAGGATTATTTATTTATTTGACAAATTGCTCAGCTGCATATCCAAGGAGTTAGAACTTCTGCTCCATCCCAAATATAGGGTCGCATCTTTGAGGAGAAATTGACACAAAGGAGGGCCTCTGAGATCTGGGGGCAGGGAGCTGAGCACCGCCCACGTCTCCCGTGTGGCCAATCAGTTCCCGCGGCCGGCCCACTGCACGGTCCCCTTCTCTGCCAGTGACTTTCCACGTCCCCCAGCCTCTGGTCCACCACCCATTCTCTTCTAGGCCCGAAGCTTCTTCCCGTTGGGGACCACTGGTGCCCCCTTCCTAGCTGCTTCTGCGTGCCTCCTAACCTGCACTCCTGGGAACAGCGAGGCAAAGAGTGAGTCGGGGTCAGCGACCGGGTCTGCACCTGGAGAGGCCTGCGTTGACAAAGGCCACTGCCAGAAGGGTGGGTTGCCTCGCGGGAAATGGGGCAGGAGGTGGCGAGTGATCCAAGGACTGCGTGGGGAGGGAGCTGGTGTGGGCACCGAGGGTGTGCCGCGGAGACTGATGTATTCCACAGCGAGACCTTGCTCTGTCCGTTTCTGAGCTTTCCACTGCTAGGCACCTCCTTCATTCTCCCTGCGTTGTTATCCCATGGGCTGCCAGGAACCCCCTCCCCGCTGGCCCCATTTCCTTGTTGTGCGGTTAGTCTTCAGCAGGGAACCCTTGGGATTTGATCAAAGGAACCTCTGAGGTTCCGGGGGAGGCTCTATACAGCATTCTTTTAGGGCCACAGCCTGTTTAGCCTCCTGTCCCCGCCCCGAGGTAAAAGTCCTCTCCCTAAGTACCCGGGGGACTGGAGTGAGTTTGCGCTGAAAAGTGGGTGGGAGGGTGCAGGCAAGGTGCTACTGAAATGGGTGTGGGGATTCCGGAGAAAGCCGGTCCGGGTTGCCTTTGGCCTGCAACCGTAGGGGTGGATTATTAAGTTGGCACTGGAACACCCCTCAGCTGGTCTCCCAGGTTGGCCTAACCCGAGGTGAAGGCAGCCCCAAAATTCAAATGGAAGAGGGGAAAAACGGATCATGCCGATTAAACAACCATGAAAACTTGGAGAAGAATCCCTTAAATAGATGTAAAGAACAGAGTACCTCTTGACTACAGGCTGACCAGCCAACCATTTGTCCATTAGTTTGGAAATAGTTTGGAAACTGATTTGCGTTTCAGCTCTTAACTTTCTGTTTTGCCTTGCTTTACAAATTTAAGAATAAAAAGAATACATAAAATTCCAAAGTGGTCTAGACTAAAAGATAATGAAAGAAATGCCCGACCATCTTGCAAGTGAAAAGTAAAGCTCTCTGGAACCTTGAACGCCATATTGGAGGGGCTCATCTCTGAGACATGGCATCTTTCGCAGTTTCCCTCTTAACTGTTTCCTTTGCTGTTTTGCATAGTTCTACGTTTGTGTTGCGTTTATGTTTTTGTCTTACTTTCTTTTTTATATAATTATTTTTATTTTTATTAGTTACCCCACAGGGAGGGAAACAGCTTTGTCTTACTTTCATGTCATGAATATTATCCTGCATGGTCTTAGGTTTCTGAGATCCACCCTTGTTTACGCTTCTTTCATTTTTCTTTCTTGTGGTTTAATACCCTATATTTCTTCTACTGTTGGGCATTTGGGTTTCTATCTTGGGAAATGTATTCATTGTTTATGTGACAAACCCTCCTAACCCATAACAGTATAAAGTCAACAATAAACAACAGCAGAACCACTTCTAATGTTTCCTTGCCAGTTCCCAGTTTCTGTGGATGTGGAATCCACTGGTGGCTGTGCTGGAGTCTCTGTAAGTCTTCACATGCTGTAGAAAAGGGGTATTGTCTCAGGCTGAAGTCACTTCAACGCTCATAGGAGCTGACTCAGGATTGCTATGGACTTGGAACCATCTTGACCTTGGCTGGGCACGTCTTTCTTTGCAGTATGGACCTCTTTATAGAGGTTTGTTATAACATAACGTCTGTTTCCACTACCCCCAATCCAGACTGAGAATTGGAAAGAAAGGTAACAACCAGCTTGTTATTATTTTTTCTTTCTTAGTCTCAAAAACTACATCTCTTTATTTTTATCATTTTTCTCTTCTCCCCAGACACACTTAAGGGGTGGATTTCACAGGGGCATGGATACCTGCAGGTGAGCATTCTAGAAACTACCTACTATAGCAAGCAGATACTGTCTTCCAACATCTACTACTATGTGCACACGTGCTTCTTTAGAGCATGCATCTAATAGCATAAAAAGTAGATCATATGATTTTATATATTCAACTTTATTAGGTCATTTCCAAGCTCTTCCTCAGGTGCCAAGCTAGTTGGCACTCCCTCCAGCAAAGGACCAGAGATCTTGGTGCTCCACAGACTTGTCATACCAAACTCCACTTTTAGTCTGGCGAGTATGTAGTGCTAATATTCTGCTAGGATTTTACTTAGCATTTCCACATAGCTAACGAGGCAAGCTACTTTTTCTTTTATATGCCGATCAAAGGAGTCAGCTTTCTCTGTGCATTTCTGATACCTAGTTTGTACATATTCTCCTAAGTTGTTTGTCTGTACCTAGTTGACTCATTGGAGTTCTTTCTTTATATAATCCACCTCTCAGTCAATACCTAATTCATTGTATGTGCTGCAAATATCTGCTTCCAGACTGCTTCTGAGATTTCTTCTCTCTTTATCTCTCCATGTCTCTTAGTGAGAAATTTAAGTTACTAGTACTTTCTTTTAAAGTTTGTCTTGTTTAAGAATTGTATCTTCAAAAAATGTACCTTCAAGGGGCTGGAGAGATGGTTCAGTGGATAAAGACCCTGTCTTTATCCAAGTATAGGAATCAAAGCTGGGTTACCAAACTTCCATGTAAAACTTGGGCAGGTGTGGCAACCCACCTGTAATCCCAGTATAGAGAAGACAGGGGACCCCAACCCCACCCCAAAAGAAAGATTACTAGCTAGACTATCAAATTCTTAATTTTGGGTCCAGAGAGAGGCCCTGCCTCAGTAAAAAAAGTGGAAACAATTTCATCAATTGTTTCTCTGGCAAAGTATTGTGTAATTCATGGGGCTGAGAGATGGCTCATCTGTTAAGGGTGTGGACTCTTCTTGCTGAGATTGGCATTCAATTCCCTGCACTCACAGGTAGTTGACAGCCCCTGTAATCAACCACATAACATCACTCTCTGGCTTCCACAAGTGGGAGCACACCTGTACATGTAAACCTATATGTAAGTGCAGCCATACACATACATACATACATACATACAGAGGCACACATATATACACACACAGAGGCACACGCAGAGGACACAGTTGTGTCCTCAAGGTTATAAATTAACTTACTGTATTGTCTTTAAGTGGTTTCTAATCTCTGCCAGTGGTTTTGAAAACTGATTACTTTGTTGTTTTTTCCAGGCAGATGATCACCTGTCCCCATACCACTGGTCTGCATGAACCAAGTTTTCCATATGTGTATTAATTTATTTTAAGCTCCCTATTCTCATTAATATACTCATCTTTATATATTAATTGCCTGTCAATCAAATTTAATAGAATCAGTCATTTTTTTTACCAGTCAGTACCTGCTTTTAAAAATATCATCTAAAATGCATGACAATTTTGTTTCTCTCCTTATCTGCGTATCTTTACTCTTCAGTTTCTTTTGTGTGCTTTCCTGCTTTGTTGAGCACCTTCATGAAGTACAGCACTTAGAAAGGTTTTACTATGTAGACTTTAAACATAGCTTTTACCATGGCTATCTGGTAAATTCTTCATTTGGTGAGTATGTTTATCAGAAGTGAATGTTTCATCAGTTGTTTCTGTGGCTATTGGAGGCATCTGTCATTCATGGTGCTGAGGCATAACTCAGCCTTCAAGCTGTATACCACCCTTGCAGAGGATTAAAGGTAGCTCACCAGCCCCTGTAACTCCAGCACTGGAAAAGCTAACACCTCTCACCTCCATGGAATCCTGCACTCACATGCATATACCCACATCTATACACACATATACATAATATAAAAATAAAATAGGCCTTTTAAAAAAGAGAAGGTGTCATGTAACTCTTTTTCTTTAAATATGTTTAGGTGGCAAAGCATAGCATTTAACTTTTAATAGTAAGTTTGCTGATATCTCTAGAATAAACCCTACTAGTGTATGTGCCGTGGCATTTATAAATAGTATACAAAGATAAGCATTATTTATTTAAGTTTGTTACGTTAACATTGTTCTGTAGGAATGACTATGCTGTACTGTCCTAATCTGCTGTTGGTATCAAATCAAAATAGCATGGGTAGTCTTCCTTCTTTGGCTGTCTTAAAAAGTCTGCACAGTGTTGCAATTATTTAGTCCTTGAATAGTAAAACCTTCTGGATTTAGAGTTGAGGGGACTTTAGGGTTCTTGGCTCAATTACTTTAATAACTATACTGAATGCCTTTATTAAGCAAGCTGCATGTTTTTTATATTAATCATAACTTTTTAAATTAACAAGTAGTGAACAGGACACTTTAAGATTCTGTTTACCATATACTGAAATGAACAACTGTTGTAAATTGAGAAACCCAAACTTTTACAGTAAAATATGCTTATACATAAATATGATCAAATTTATTTAAACCCCCTGATAGGTCCTAAATACATGCAGTTACCATGTAAAAACAAGACCATGAGTTGATGCAAAAAAGAAGGACCATGCATGGAGAGGACCTAGACCCTCCGCTCAGATGTAGCCCCTGGCCAGCTCAGTCTCCATGTTAGGGGAGCAGGGGCTGTCTCAGACATGGACTCTGTAGCTGGTTCTTTGATCACCTCTCTCTGGGGGATGCAGCCTTGCGGGGCCACTGAGCAAGAGAATGCAGCCAGTCCTGATGAGACCTGATAGGCTAAGGTCAGGTAGTAGGAGAGAAAGACCACCCCTATTAGTGGACTAGGAGAGAGGCATATGGGGAGAAGAGGGAAGAAGGGTGGGACCAGGAGGAGATGAGGGAAGGGGCTACAGCAGGGATACAAGTGAATAAATTGTAATACATAATAATAATAAAAATAATAATAAATTAAAAACTAGGATTGGAATGGAATTTTCCTTGAAATTGGAAAAAGGTTGTAATAATTATGTAATATTTATGTGTATACCTTTAAGATTATTATACATTCTAATCCTATGTATCCTCACTAAAATTGTTTTAAATTATTTATTTATGTATACAGTGTTCTCTCTGCACGCCAGAAGAAGGCACCGCATCTCATTATAGATGGTTGTGAGCCACCATGTGGGTCCTGGGAATTGAACTCGGGACCTCTGGAAGACGATCTCTCCAGCCCCCCTCACTGAAATTTTATCTGTAAGGATTATCAAATATAGATTGTTATGCTAAAATTTCTCATTATAAGTCATGATTGCCATTTCTTACTGTAGAGCTACAAAAATTTGCTTTGTACATTTTAAGATATTTTATTAGTTAATTTTGGTAAATTGGTTATGATCCTAGAGTACTATCAATCTTACTTTAAAGGACTATATTTAGGCTGGGTGTGGCAGCACAGGAGGCGAAGGCAGGCCTTTCCTTTGTGAATTTGGTGCTGGAATAGTCTCCATAGAGAGCTTCAGGATGCTAAGGGCTACAGAATTACATACATGTACACTATGTACTTTGATCGCAACCAGCCCATGTCTTCTCCTCCATCTCTTCCTTGATTCTCCGTATGCTGTCCTCCCAACTTCATGTGTATTTTTATACATACATCACACACATATACATATGCACATATATTGATAGACTTTTTCTTTTGTTTTTTTTTCTGTGTACCTCAAAGGAAGCAGTTTTGAATATATCTTTTTAGTAGACATAAATCATCATTTCTATTAAACATACATCTAATTAATCTGAATAGATAATGGCAAACAGGTTTTTGCAAAATGGCCATAGCTGTCTGGTGTCACAAGAAATGGTTTTAAGTCCCACCATTGGCAGACCTTTCTTAATAATAGATACTGTACTACAATTATGGTTAGCCATCTAGGATGGTTATAGGTACCTCACACAGATTTAACGTGCATTATTCTGATGACTTGTTACATTAAACATTTTTTCCTGGCTATTTACTTTTCCTCTTTCATAAGGTTTTTAGCTGTTTTGTTCATTTTAGGGTAAGACATAGGTTTTCACTGTATTCTGGATATACATATGCATTTTTCATTGTATTAGTGAATTTCAAATATCCTCTTCCTTTTGACTTGCCTTTTCATTTTGATAATAAGAGCTTCTAATGCAAATAAATGCTTCACTTTACTTAATTTTAATTATATTATTTTTTAAAATAACATATTTTGAGACAAAGTGTTACTTTGTAACCCAGGCTGGCCCTGAATTCAATAGCAATATTGCTTCCTCAGTCTTTCAAATGCTGGCTTTATAGGTATGAGTCACAGTTAATAACCTTTAACTTTTGTGGTTAAAGCAAAACACTTATAGTTAGTACCTGAGTCCTGTTAAAGAAAACTGTCTACCTAGTTCACCAAATCTGCCCCATGCTTAGTTATTTCTTTACTCACATTAAAGCTGTAGTTTTCACAAATTATTGTTTGTGAAATACCTGAGATGTGAGCTAGTGTTTATTTTTTACACACTTAATCAGTCAAAAATAGTTATTGAAAACATATGAGTGGACTGAATTTATTTGTTGTAACGCAAGTAACTGTACATATATGTATTTCTAGAATTTAAAAAAGAAATGTTGCACCGAGTTTGAGTTGACAATGCTTTGTTTAGAATTTTATAAATTTTGATTTCTGCCTATATGTCATTTACCTTCCAGTTTTGGAAGTGTCAATTTGTAACTGATTGGACCTGTTACTGTTGGGCCATAGAACACATGATAGGCAAAGCCCTTCCCTTTGCTGCTAAGACCAGATATTTTATAGTGTTTTCCCTTTATATTATTTGTGTGGACATGAATGTGTGTGTTATGTGGGTACAGCACACATGAGTTAGGGGAGCTTACTTACATATGCACAGAGACCAAAGAAGAAAAGTGTGTGTCTTACCTTATCACTTTCCACCTTATTCCCTGTAGCAAGTATGACTCACTGAGTGCAGGACTTGCTATTTCTGCTACACTTCCTGGCCAAGAAAGTCAGGAGATTCTCCTGTCTCCACCTCACAGGACTGTGATTAGAGGCATGTGTTCTGCCAGTCCCCACATCCCAGACATTTAAGTGAGTGCTAGGGATTGAATTCAATTCCTTATTGTTGGAGAGAAGTACTCTTACCCACTGAGCCATCTCCTGGTCCCTTTTGGTCCCAGTCCCAAAAAGTTATATTTTTGAATAATATAATTGTATCAGTTTTAATGGTAATTATACATATTATGACCTACCTTACTGTCATTATAACCTCAAATTATTGCTATTACCTATTTTAAAACAAAATCTTAGTCCAGTTAATCTCCATGAATCCTGCCATTCTGATCTTTTAGTTATAGATTTGATTTTGCAAGATCTGATATTTATTTTTTAAAAATCAATACTCAGGTACAATTTGTACATAGTTTACTCTTGACAGTACCTGCTATTTCTTCCCACAGTGTGGTTTGTTTCTCTGGGATCGTTCTGCTTGATCCTGAGCAGCTCCTTTGAGTAGCTCTTTTACTCTATTCTGCTGTTCTCAAATTTACTCAGACTGTGGTTATCTGAAATTGTCTTTATTTTACCTTTAATTTTGAGGAATATTTTTTGCTATGCATTTATTTTACCTTTAATTTTGAGGAATATTTTTTGCTAGGCATGGAAGTGCAAGTTGGCAAAGTTTACCGTTTCTTTCTTTCATTTCTATTCTATTCTGTTCTTGTGTCCATCATTTCTTTTGAAAGACAGCTGTAGTTTTGCTTCTTTGTGAAAAAAGTGCCCTTGCCTCTGGCTGGTCTTCAGCTTTTCTCCATAAATCCTGTTTTCAGCAGCTGACTACAGAGTGTGGATTTCTCTCTATTTACTCTATTTGAGGAATGTTGAGCTCTTGGTTTCTGTTTTAATGGTTTTGATTTGTCTTAGGTAATTCTCAGACATTTTGAACTTTATTCTTAAAGTTGAATTTTCTTTTTTCTTTTCTTTCTTTCTTTCTTTTTTTTTTTTGAGAAAGGGTTTCTCTGTGTTGCCTTGGTTGTCCTGACCTTGATTTATAGACCAGGCTGGGTAGAACTCACAGAGATTCACCTGCCTCTGCCTCCCTGAGTGCTGAGATTAAAGGCATGCATCATCACACCCAGCTTGGCTTTCCTTTCTAAATGTATGTATGTGTTAGACTTGTCTCTGTGACAAAATAACAGACATAAACAATTGAAAAGAGGAATGGCTTGTTTAGGGTGGTGGATTTAGAGGTTCAGTCCATGGTAGACTCACTCTATTGCCGTGTGCTAAGACAAGAATGAAAGACCAGGGGTAAAGCAGACTTGTGTAAAGCTGCTCACATCATCTTAACCAGGAAGCAAAGACAAGTAGAAAGGAAAGGTCTGCTGCAAGCTATAAGACGTGATCGTGCTCATCCAGTGACCCATTCTTCTAACTAGATCCTGCTTCTTAATAGCCCATTCGATTTAGAGTCTCAGGTGAGCACCTTTATGATCTAAGTTCCTGTCATTCAAGAACTGGGAACAAAGCCTTCAACTAGTGAGCCTTTAGGGGTGGACACTTCACACGTAAACCACTGCAATGTAAATATACTCCTTGTTTTAGTTACAGTTCTATGGCTGTGAAGAGAACCATAACCAAGGCAACTCTTAGAAGAAAGAGCATTTCCAGTGACACACTTCTTCCAACAAGACTATATCTACACCAACAAAGTCACACCTCCTAATCCTTCTAATCCTTCTCAAACAGTTCCACTACTTGGTAACCAAGATTCAAATATATGAGCCTATGAGGCCACTGACATTCAAACTACCAAATTTCTACATGTTTTCTTTCCTTTCTTCTTGGGTGTTACTGCATTTGGGTATATTTAGCCATGTTGGACTTATCATTCTTGTAATGTCATAATATTCATTACAAATATACAAGAACTTACATGAACACACTATTGTTGATAGTACTCAGGCAATATCTGGATGGTCCAGTGGGTGAGAAGGCATTCAGTGTCTTTCAGTTTTTACAGTAGTGTATATTTTATTTAGTACATGGTTTTTAGGTAAATATGTGTATGCACTTCTGTTGGGTAAATACGTAACGGTGATTTACAAGTGGCTTTGTGTTTCATTTCAATGTGATACCTTTAACATCTTTTCTTAAATATAAACTAATTTAAAAAGTTATTGATCCTGAAGTTCTTGAAGTTCTTTATTTTCTTGAAGTTCTTTATTTTTATGTGATAGTATTTTTTCTTATGAAAATAGAATCATAAAATGTGTGTTGAGAGAATTTGTGAGTTGTAAGAATTGAGCTAATACTTTTAAATAGTATTTTGTTATGGGGATTGTCAGTAGATGGTTTGCTTACTCTCATATGGCTGGGCACATAGGCTTAATGTCTCAAAAGTTATTTTACGCTTTTCTCTGGCACTGTCCCTTACTCTAGACTAAAGAGGGAAAACACCTTAAGCAAAACAAGAAAACTCAAAGAGTAGAAACAAAAATGGTGTGAAACTTAAAATTGATTTAGTAAAAAGGAACCAGCTCATGTGTTGAAGAAGGCATTGTGAGACCAGAGAGATAGCTCAGTAGTTAAAAGTGCTTGCTGCTCTTTAGAGGACCTGTGTTTAGTTCTCAACGTCCGTAATGAGCAGATGACAGCCTCCTCCAACTCCGGTTCTGGGAGTCGCAAAGCCATCTTTTGGCTTCCACAGGCACGCAAGTGTATACATACTTGAACATGCACACACACGTGTGTACTATGCACAGCTGCTCAATATTAAAATGAAATAAAAGGTAAATATTTTTAGAAGGTATTTGGAGATATATGGAGAAATCAAAGACTTGAGGGAAAAATCAAATGAAAATGAAGAAGAGAAAGTGCATTGTGCAGAAAACTTGTACTGTGGTAACATTTCTATACTTGACAACTGTTGGTTTTGTTTAGGAATTATTCCATACACTTCCTTCTTCACCCCATGGCCATTTATGCTTTCCCTCTATCCAGTGGACACCATGTGCTTTAGTTACTTTTCTCTTGCCATTATAAAATACACTGACAAAAACTTAAGAAAAAGGTTTGTTTTAGCACACAGTTTGCTGAAGTTCCTTATGATGGAGAAGGCACAGTGTCAGGATATTGAGGCAGCTCCTTCCATTGCCTCAGCAACCAGGAAACAGAAAATGGTGAGTGTTTGTGCTCAGCTCACTTTCTACTTTTTATTTGGTCCAGAATCCTGGCTTAGGGAAGGGAGCTTCCCATAGTGGGAGAGTCTTCCCACCTCAGTTAACATAATTCAGATAATTCTTTACAGGCATGCCCAGAGGCCTATCCACCAGGTGATCCTACATCCCACATAGCTGATAGTTGAGATCAACCATCACAATGTGGAACACCAGTATATGGCTTGGGTAAAGTGGGAAACTGTTCACCTCTACGTCCTCTAGATCGGGAAGTTGTTAAAGAAGTCTTAAATGATGCACTGTGACACTTGTGTACCTTTAGCCATGGAGTCTGCTTTTCTGTAAAGATCTAATCTTGGAACGGCCTCTTCCCCCAGGTACTAGTGGAGCAGAGACAGAGAAGTTGAGGGGCGAGAAGCCGGAGAATGCATAGGAGCAGCAGAAGCCTCCTTCAGCCTTTGATGCTCCCCACCCCATGAAAAGGCATAAATGGCTTTCTCCAGGGTTCACCTATTGAAATCACATGCTGCATAGACAGATAAGGTTCAAGCAGGACATGGCACAGAGCCAAGTTGCAGTTACAAGGTTGAGTGTTAGATCCCATCCTCAATTATAAAAAGTCAGAGCTAGAAAGAAAATTTAAAACAAAACAAACAAACAAACAAATAGATACTAGCTTCACAAAGAAGTCACTACCAGCAGTTTGACTAGAAAATTTCAGTCTAGTTTTTAATTGATTAGGTTTATTTGTTTTTTATCACAAATAACAGATTATTATTGAAATGTTAACAAGATACATGAATAATAAATGTTTATGAGTAATAATTATACAGTTACACCAGAAATGGTGATGCACGACTGTAACCCCAGTGCTTTGGAGGCTGAGGCGGCAGGCTCAAGAGTTGGAAGCTAGGCAAGGCTACGTTAACAAGACTAATGGTGTGGGTTGGAGGTGGGAACAAAGAGTAAGTAATCCACTTTCTGAATTAGTCTGAAATAACTAATTCTAATAACTTTGACACAGTTTCTATATCATTTTCATGTTTCTAGCGTAATATTAAAACCATTTTACTATATTAGATTTCTTTTAAAATAATATTTAACAGTGTGCGTGATGGGTATGCATATCATATGACGTTGAAAGACAGTGAAGAAAAGGAATAAAAGAAAGAAGAAATGAAGACAGATAGGAACACGGGTGTGGAGAGAAAGGAGGCGACTCCAGAAGGCTCTTACCTATTGGTCATCTCACAGAGATACAACTCATCCTTGGAAACAGTTGTGTATTATTCAACAGCTGGGTAGGGTGGCATAGTCTAACCCCAGCACTAGAAGGGCAGCAATGAGCTGAAGCTAGCCTTGGCTACATGGTGAGAATTAGTCGTAAGCATCAGCCATTGCTCATCCGGCATTTTAAATGTATTTAATATATTTATTTATACTTTTATGTTGTCTTTTTATTTATATATTTATTCCCCGCTGCACTGCCAGGACAAGCTCCTGGGCTATGTCCTGGGTTTGGGGTTTTAACTAGAGTCAGGAACAGACACAAAGCAGGCCCTAGGCAAACCCGGGCCGCTGGTGGAGCTCCGCCCTCAGCCCCGAAGCGGCCAATTGGCTCTCGGGGCCAGCCCCTTCCTAGCTCCTCCCTGGGCTGCGTGGTTTTTCTGTCACTTCTGCAGGAAGGACACCCTTACTACCTTAGTGGCCCCCCAGCATAGGAATTGCTGGACCTAGGGTGAATTTTCCAACTATGGTTTCTAGAACCAGAGCTTGCCCGCGCTCAGGGGCCGTGTTAAGGGTCTCTGGGTTCTGCCGCAGACCAAAGTTTCTAGTCCCTGGGAGCCGGGAATGCTAAGAAAGCGCCCAGCTCTGGCCTCAAGGCTGTGGGTGTCTGTCAGAAGAGAGGTCTGCTTTCCCACAAATAGTCTGTGGTCTATTTATCTACTTCTCCGGTTCTAGTTCACTGTGTTGATTTCTTCTTCTCTCAAACTCAGTCAACAAAAGTCTGATAATTTCTGCCCTTAAACATATTTCATTACGAAGTATTTCAAAGTGATATACAGAAAATGTACACTTTTTCCGATGCTGACATTTTATCACCTTCGTGTTCTCTGACCCGCTACCACCCCCGTCCCTTTTCTGAAACCTAGCCCCACAGCCCCATACTTGGAGGCAAATTAGCTTGTACCCTTCCCGTATAATTTTTACTTACATAACTTTTATATGTGTTTTTACATAAGCAGCATGCATTTTAATTCTGACGTTTCTCCCCCCCCCCAAAAAAAAACTCATTGAGACGTTTTATCCTGATGTACTGTCAATCCTGACATCTCTGATCAGGACAGGACTCAGCGAGCATGTCAACAGCCTCTTCCTTTAGCTGGGAAGCGTGGGACCTGGACAAGCGAGGGGTTCTACTTCCTGTCTGTTCGATGGTCTTTACCTGGTAGGACCTGAATTTCGGACATTTGCTTTTGTTCTAGCTGGTCCCTCTACTAAACGTTACCACTGAGCTCGCCTGCCCAAGGGGCCTTTGGTTGGCATTAGTAAGGTTTATTTGAGAGAAAAACTATTGAAAGGAAAGGAGGAAAGAAAGTGTATCACAACTCTACTCGGAGGCAAAGGTATATCTATTCCTGAAATGCAAAACACAGAATCTTGGGATGTCTGAATTTTTATTTTGTCAGATAACCACACAGTTTTATGTTATTTACGTCTGGTATGCACTTAAGAACTGTGATATAGGTGTTCATTTATCGTCCCCATCTTGCAGAAAATAAAGGAGGTACAGATTGAGCATCTTACAATCACACAGCTGGTCAAGCGGGGGGGGGGGGGGAGGACACTGAGATTTGAATCAGTCCCACTGCTGACAGTCATTCTCCTCCGCGTTTTACTTGCTAGACCTGGCAGCATAGGAGCTGGAGTCACCACACAGATAGGACCAGGCAATTCATAAAGGGCGGTCAGCTGGTTGTCAGGAAGGAAAGACTTCCCGGAACAATGCGCTTCAGCTGTCTATTGTTCTTTTGAAATGTTATTATAAAATTACCGAAGTCATACACGTAACAGTAAGATCACTGCGGCTAGACAGAGGACCCTCTCCCCTATTCCTCAGATTAAACAGCACTGACAGTTAAAAAGGTCTCTTTCAAAAAAAAAGAAAAACGAAAACATATTCAACAATTCCTGCAATGTGTGTGTTTCCCTGGGCAGTATATCAAGGTCCATCCTTCCTAAACTGAACAGGGGTTGGCGTTCTGCGTATGCATTCAGTAAATCACAGGTTGTACATGCCGAGGTGTTTGTTTTTTTTTTTTCACCTTTTACCTTCCTAGTAAGTAGAAAGAACCTAGAGAAGTTTTAACCGACCGGTCATCCAACTGCTGGGATGAGACCTCCTCTGGGTGTCTCTAACCCACCCTCAATGCCTTGTCACTTGAGCCAGCGACACAAAGAAGCGCTGTCTCCTGCCAAGCGCCGCCCCCCCCTCCCCCGGGCTCCTACTCCGGTCGGGAGGAAGTGGGGAGGAGACTGGCTGGGAACCCCTCCTCTCCTCGCGCTCGGGTCTCCTCCCCGCTCGGTTCAGGCTTTCGGCCGCTGCTCGAGGCGCCTCGGTGCTGCACAGAGAAGCCCCTGGCCCGCCCGCCGGTGCGGCCCTCGCAGCCAAGACAGCTTCCTTGGTGGAATCGCAGGGTGAGTGGCCCGCAGGAACAGCGGGTGGGCAAAGGAGCCTGTGACGGGTCTGGGTCCCGGGTTGGAGGCGGGCGGGGCGGGAGGCCAGGGTTACTAAAAAGACTCTGGCGACCATAGAAAGAGACCTGGGTGCTGCGGGCCTGGGTGTGTCCAGACCTGGGCAGAGGCTCCATAGTGCTTTCTGCCTGCCTTCTTTCTGTGGTATTGGTCTGAGCCGTGGCTGAGCATCCCACCCCCACCCCGGACCCAGCGGTCTTGCTGCTGCTGGCCTGGGACTGACTGTGACGTTTGTGTGCAGCCGCTTTGTATGGTCGAATTCCACACAGGCCCCACCAGCTGCGGCCACATCTAATTCGCGGCTTCAGAGGAGGAGGGGGCTGGGCGAACTGACACAGGTAGCCGGTGATAGAGCACCATTTGGTTCTAAGGCTTCTTGAGCCTGGCAAACAGGGGCACTAGGGCCGGATAGCTAGCCCACTCTGCATTGTTCACAGGGGCCTGGAGTGTGGATGTGTTTAGAGAAGAGGGCAGTCCCTGGTCCAGAGGCCTGGAGAATCCACAGCCTGAGATTTTCCACTTGGCTGCCCTCCTCTGCAAGCCAAACCTCTCTCCTCCTGCGCCCCCACCCGTCCTCTGACGTCACTCACGTACTCTGCGGACTAGCCATTAGAGGGAATGGAAACAAGGAGACAGGGCCTTAGCCAGGCTTCTGCTTAGATGTGGCTGCCCTCCGGTGATTTGGAAAGATCTTTATCACACATTGCATTTTGTTAGAACCCCTCTGGGGCAAGCAGGCCCACAGATAGGAGGGGGCAGCGCCTGGGCTTCTAATGGCAAAGCACAGGTCTCTTCACTCTTGGGTCAGGATTCTCAATTACCTGAGAGAATTTTAGTTACCCAGTGGGAAAAATGAACAAATGTGGTAGTAAGCAAAAACAAAAGTGAAAAAGTGAAGAAGCTTGGGAAAGACAGCCCCGTGGGAGTTCTGGCATGCAGGAGGCAGTGTGCTGAGACAGGAGTATGGACAGTAAAAGCCACGGTTTTGATCTTACTCTTATGGAGGACAGGGAGAGAGCCAAGAGGAAGGCTTGAGAGATACTTCTTTGGGATGTTGACATTGTTAATCTTATCAAGTACATGGAATGTCTAACTTTTTAACTGTTGTATTACTGTTTTATTGTCTATCCTTCCGAATGCATTACACATTCCTTCAGATATGAAACAATTAAACAATGAAACAATTCTTTAAGTTAAAATTAATAAGGGTGTAGTGGAAACTGTCCAGGATGGAATGCGAAAGAAAGAACTGAGTCGGTTTCCGTTCTGATTTAGCAGAATGTGATGGACATTGGGGAAAAAAATATCTGATGTATAAGGGGGGAAAAGTTTTTAGAAGAAAGGGACATGGAAAAGAAAAGACACAAGAATTGTGCCTGTGATACTAATGCCAGGTCAGGCTAGCTGCTCACTAAGAAGTATCCCCTGGCGTGTCCTTACCCTTACACTCAACCTTCACAGCCAACAGTAGCAAGTAGGATATCCATAGAATACCTCTAGGGAATGCAAAGCATAAAGTGCATTGCATAGGTCATATATGTAACTCTGTGTCTCAGGACATGAAACCAAACTGAAATACAAGCTGTGAAAGATCCTTCCGCCCCCTCCCCCAGATGCCCTTTCATACATCTCTCGCAGGGAAAGCCATGTTTGAGTCTACGGAACTGCTTTGAGGTAGGACTAGAATGTCTGCTTTCTCCCTTTTTTACAGGCTGTGCCTAAGATAACTTCTTCACTGAAAGGGACTGTGACAAATTCAAAGGAGGCCACAGTTAGCATGGGGAAAGAGGATAGGAACTATGGGACAGCAATTTAAAGGATGAAAATTTGAATGAAGACAAACTATCTACCTCTTCCCTTCCTAATGTAATGAGGCTACTATATTTAACTGTGGTTTCCATGGACCTATGAATATAAAGAAAAACCTGGAAATTAGCAAATACTGACATATTTTTGCTGCTTAAGACCTATACTCTTGGGTAAAGAGATAGCTCAGTGGTTAAGAGTATTATGGTTTGGTTACCAGAATACAACCCACCTGTGATTGTGTCAAGTTGACATAAAACTGGGCAGCATGTGTGTATATGCACATAAAATAAATACACATTTTAAAAGAACTGTACCTCAGCTTTGTATTTTCCGTATTGGGAGCTCAGATTCACCACTTACCCACAAGTGACAAATTCCTTGACCACCAAAAGATTCGAGGTTTTCCTCTGCAGAAACTATACAGTGGGGATAGTGATTATAGATACCTCATAAGTTTGTCAGAATTTAATAAATTATGTGTCACAGTGTGAGAAATGTGGTAAGGAGTGTATTGCATTACTACAGACGCTACGCTACTGCTATCATTGTATTAGCCACAGAAGACAGGTTCAAAACTTACACAGGAGCTTGAAATTACCACTGAAGATATCATCCAGATCACCCTGCAAAGATGACACTAGATTTATCTCATGCACACACAAACCAGAGAACAACGAATGAGATAGAAGTGTGAATGTGAACCCTCTTCTCTGAGTGCATGAGTGTCCACAATGTGGAGAGTATTGGCGAAGACAGGTGATTCTGATGGGCAGCTCTTGGAGTGTGTGTCAGTGTGAGAGGTAGGCAAACAGTGTGAGCGCTAGGCAAAAGGATATCACTTGGTGTGCAGTGGAATATCGAGAGAGATATGAGAAGAATAAGTATGTCGCTGAGTTTCAGATTCTGAACCCTCATAAATAAAAGTGATCCTCGGAAACTTCCTTGTCTTTGATCTGTGTCCACTCTTGGGTTTCACTTACCGGTGTCCATTTGTAGTTTTGTAGGGCAATCATGGATGTACATCTTTAATTCTGCCTCTCTTATTACAATGGAGTATGGGCGTGTCAATTAATTCATGTTCTTCTTTATCATCCCCATCTTCTCTACCGTGTCTCCTCCTCTTTCTTTTCGTTCATCCTTGATAATCTTAATTATGTCCCATATTTCCTGACTCATGGCACTGATTATTTTTTTCATAGAAAACGTCTTGAATTTTCTCCTTGATGTACACCTTAACCTAGAAAAGTAGAGATTCCATAGACAGAAAGGTTCCAGGGGAGGTGCGAGAGAGGAAGACAGAATCAGAATTGGAATTGGAAGCAGAGCTTGACCTGGGTACTAGTTTGAAGGAGAAAGGAAGATGTAGAATCTGCTCTGTTCTGAAAACTTGAGGAAAGAGAAGGGAATCAGCTATAACCTTGTAGGAGCCTTGTAGGAGCCTACAGAAGTTCAGACAGGTTTTTCTTCAGTGGACACAGGGGAAGCTCTGTGGATTTCTCTTCGAGGACAAAATATTATTAGAGTACTTTCAGAAGAATAAATGTAGGAACAGACTAGAGAGACTTGGAAACCAAATTCCTTCATTCCAGACATGAATTACTAAAGAACCAAACTGGGTTAATCACAGTATGCTGGCAAATTGTCAGCAAGGACACTGACAGGGCTCGTGGCCAGATGGAAAGGGGGAGAAGAGGAAGAGCGGACATTACTATAACTGCACAGTGTGCTGTCCTGGTTATTTGTGGACACTGGGAAGAGAGAGGAAGGATCTCACTAACCGGCCATCGGCTGACTGTATCCTTGAGACATTCTCTGAGATGAGTAGAAGTTAGTGCTGTTATTTAGCACCTTAACGCATCTGATTCGTGATATTTTTTTTTCTTGTGGCAGCATCTCATGTAGCCGAGACTGGCCCTGAATTCCTGTCAGATGCAACCACTGTATCAGTTCCCAGAGGCAACCGTATGACATGACAACACATAGGATGGCTTAAGATAATAGTATTTTCTTTCCTCAGAGTTTGCCTTTACTGAGTGCTGAGACTTCAGAAGTGTGACACCATACAAAGCTCTAAATTTAAGACCTCTGTACTTTAGTGACATGCTACAGGAAGTCACTACACATTTCCAACAGGGACTTTAGTTGATTAGCTACCAAGACAGAGGACATTCCATCCACAGCTGTGGAAGTTTACAGCACACAGGCCAACAACTTTTTCAGGGGTCCAAAGAGATGTGTAAAAATAAATACCATAGCCATTATTACTGATCTTAGCGTTAGCCTTAATATCAACCATGAAACCACAGTCCACAAATACTCATACCAACAACTGGTTAGACTTCTTTGTCTACTTTGTGAGTATTCCATATTATTCACAAACATGAAGTAAATGATTCACTCTTAACCAAGCAAATGTAAATGTATAGTATGTGCACATGACTGAACACTGGTGGAAGATTGCAGAGCAGCACTGAGAAAGTACTCCCAGTCAAGAAGTCAAAGGCGCTTAGGAGAAGACAGGCACGAGTACACCTTCCTCTTGGTGCGGGGAAGAATCCACCATAATTTCATAGCTTGCTACTTTCTGTTTTTCTTGCTGTATGGGATATATATATTTAGCCATAGAAAGCTTTCATGTTCTTCTTATTCCGTTTGTGACTGAGCCAAGCCACAGACCCCTAAATGTTCAGCCTGAGGTTCTAAGTGCTCCAAACTGAGGTGAATAAGACCAGTGAGGAAGCTAAAAATGGATGGGAGTGCTGTAAGAAGAGAGCAGTGTGCCCCACTGTACCAGTTCTCAGAAGCTTCCATACCAACTGGTCACAATTAGAATGGCTAAAAACGATACTTTTTATTCCCTCCGAGGCCTAAAGCAGTGGTTCTCAACATGTTGGGTCATGACTCCTGTGGAGGTTAGAACAATCTTGTTCACAGGGGTCGCATAGTAAATATCCTGCATGTCAGGTATTTTCATCTGATGCATAACTGTAACAAAATTATATTTATGAAGTAGTAATGAAATTATTTTATAGTTAGGAGCATGGAGAACTATTAATGTATCACAGTGTTGGGAAGGTTGAGAACCACTGTTCTGTAAAGTTAGAATTTTAGTGCACAGGCTTAAGCAGTGCTAATTTCTTCTGGAATTTTAGAGATAGAATTTTTTTTCATGTCTTTCCTATAGCTTCCGGATGTTTCCAGAAATCCTTGGTGTTCCTCAGTCTGCAGACACACAACCCCATTCTCTGTCTCCATCTTCTGACAGGAGTCTACCCTGTGTTTCAATCTCTCAATTTCGAAATCTAGCATGACCTTTTGTTAACTTGGTAACATCTCCAGAAACCCTATTTACAAAATAAGTCATATTCATAGATAACATAAGGTTAGGAATTCAAACTGTGTGTTTGGAAGACACAATTCTACCATCATTCCTCCTTTTTAGTATTGTCTCCTTCTGTAGCGGAATAGCATCCTGTATTTTGTAAGTTTGACCACAGGGATGGACTAAATGTGTGGATACCGAGTCTTATCACACAGTGAGGTCATTGCTGTACCAGGCAGAAGAAATACCTTGCTTGGTTTTCAATTGTTTAGCCATTCTTTGCTAAACAGTGTCTTTGCTCTTTTCTCTCTCTACAGAAACCAACAGAACCATGGCAACTCCCTCTGCTGCCTTTGAGGCCCTTATGAATGGAGTGACAAGCTGGGATATCCCAGAGGATGCTATCCCATGTGAACTGCTTCTTATTGGAGAGTCGTCATTTCCTGTGATGGTGAATGACATGGGCCAGGTCCTCATTGCTGCCTCCTCCTATGGCAGAGGTCGAGTGGTGGTGGTATCGCATGAGGACTACTTGGTGGAAAGCCAGCTCTTTGTCTTTCTTGTCAATGCTGTGGGGTGGCTTCGCTCCTCCTCTGAATCCGCCATTGGTGTGCACTCATCTTTAGCACCATTGGTGAAAATCCTCGAGAGCTGTGGAATAGATTCAAAGATTGAGCCAGAGGTGAATGACTCCCTGGGAGTTTACTGTATTGATGCCTACAATGAAACCATGGCTGATAAACTAGTGCAGTTTGTGAAACGAGGAGGAGGTTTGCTCATAGGAGGCCAAGCCTGGGATTGGGCTAACCAGGGTGAAGATGAAAGAGTTCTGTTCACATTTCCTGGGAATCTGGTGACCAGTGTGGCTGGTGTGTACTTCACAGAAAACAAAGCAGACACAAGTTTCTGTAAAGTCTCTAAGAAGATGCCTAAGATCCCCGTCTTAGTAAGGTGAGTATCTTACCAAAGTTGGGAGTTGGCCTCACACTAAAAAGCTGACATGATTCCATCTTCAGTTTGCTTCCAGGTTAACAGAAAAGAACTTGAAACTCAGGCACATTTTTGCCACAGTCAATTAGGTATGTTTAATACTCTGAGGCTTAAAGAGGGACATTGACTGCCAGACCAATTCACTTAGCTCTGTGAGGAGAATTCCGATAGATTATGATATTCCTTAGCGCTTAGTTTAATACAAGTACTGTTGACCTCAACAACTGGCATGATTTGTGTAAGAAGGTTCACAGGAAATTTCCTTCTGGTGAAAAGGAAACTGTTAGGGAAAAACAAACATAGAAAAACCCCATGTGCCAAAGTCTGGAGAGCTGTGGGAAGCATTTTGAAATCTTTATGTGCAGTTAGGATGGAAACAAGAAGCTGTGGATTTGGAAGTGGAGCTAGAAAAGAGGCGATTTTATAGACTAATGCTGGGCTTCAGAGAGGATGAGGACGATTATCTCTGGAGTCAAATGGTCATCTGAGAATGGTGGACCCATGGAGAGTGCTCCCAGTCTGTTTTGTACATGCACAGTGTCGTACATGCAACAGTTAATAAGTATCCACTAAACGTTTGTTAGGTGTGTAGTTAGACTGGTAGATGAAGGGTACTGGTTGCTGCCATCCTCTCAAGTGCAGAAAATGAATCCTAGGCCACTGCCTATTACACATAAAAATTCTTGGCTTTCTTGGAACAAACAACACTGTTCTTTCTGACTGCCAGGAATAAAGTGAGTCTGATTGAGTGAGGAAGATATAATGAGGCCTTTAGAGGGATGATAAATAAGCTAAATTAATAAATGTTCATGACAAATTAACCTGACAGTCCGAGTACTCTATAGTTTTTGTAAGAAGGCAGCTTGTCTCATTTTAACCCAAAAGTGGGGCTTTTTTATTAAATTTTTATTTTTTATATTAATTACAGTTTATTCACTTTGTATCCCAGCTGTAGCCCCTCCCTCATTCCCTTCCAATCCCTCCCTCCATCATCTCCTCCCTGCTCCTCTCTAAGTCCGCTAGAAAAAGAAAATTGGGGCTTCTACAAGGAGTTCAAAATCTCTTTTTATTTACCCATTAGTTATTCCAGAGCTTATTGAATATATTGTTTCAGATATTATTTCTTATCTTAAGATAAGCTAAAAAGTTATATTTTAAAATGGGTTACAAGAATCCGAGCATGAAGAGCACAGAAACAGCTCTGGTGACAATATCTGGAAGACATTAGAAAAAGCCAAGTAACTATATCAGAGTGTATAATGCATTATAGTGAGAAAGGATCTGGAAACTAGGATCTGAGGCCAGTAACTGTATAGTGTGTCCTTAGAATATCCTTCCAACTCTTTCCATCTGGAAGGGGAAACTCTGGGTTCCCTTTTACAGTATCATTTCCTTCAGGCTATGGATCTTGTGGTCAGTGAGATCCATGTGTGTTCCCAAAGTCATCGGGCATACATGGAAATGGATACTGGATAAATAGTCATGATCTAAACACCCAAGTGCTGTAAATACATTTGGCTAAATACCACATTGAAACTTGAATTATACACCTTTCACATTGATCTTATTCCTTTCTTTTCCAGCCTGAATATTAGTGAAATGATAATGGCCACAGAAAAATCTTTTGACTTTCAGATTACTAAAGAGATGTCAGAATTTTGAAAGTTGAAGATAAACATTAGTTTGTCTCCCAGAGTAGCTTGGACAACATCGGAGCAGGTGTAAATAATTATTTGTAATAAGAATTTGCAAATCCTTAGACGCTGTTGCTAGCTATGTATTGAATATATGTAGAATACATTAAATCAGTAGGACCAATAATTGCTTAATTGAAAAGAATCAATAAAGTGATAAACTGATCATGACAACAAGAGTGAATTAAGAACTTCAAGACTGGAAGGAGAGTCATTAATAAGTGTTTATAGACATTAAAGGCTAATAAGGGAATTGATACAATCCATGCCAATGAATTTGTCAACTTAGATGAAATGAGCAGACTTCTTGATAGACACAAATTAAGAGACTAAACATAAGAGACAATGTAGACTATAATAAATTGAATTCTACTTAAAGCGCCCCAATATTATGTGCAAGGTGGTTTCCTGGATTGGATTCTAGAAGACATTAACAGAAAAGGAAGTAAAATTTATGCAGAGCTTTTTAGGCATGGTGGCATATGCTTTTAATCCCATCATTCAGGAGGCAGCCATAGGCATATCTCTTATGTAGAGAGTTTCAGGCCAGCCTGGTCTGCACAGTGAGTTCCAGGCCATCCTGATTTATAGTGAATTATAGGCCAGCCAACACTACATAGTGAGACTTTGTTTCAAATTTAATAATGATTATTATTATTACTACTACTATTATTATAATTATAACAATGATAACAAAAAGTTGGAGTTTTTGTTCATTGGTTCACTATGCAGTCCAGGCTAGCCTTAAACCACCTTAGCATCCCGAGTGGAAAGATAGAAATTTGCTACCTGTCCGGCTAAGGACTGAGGTTTAGTACTTCACCTGTGTTAAGGTCTCAGTTCTGCCAACCATACCATGGCTGCTTAACATGTTACCTGTAGTTATGTCAAAGATATTAAGAAACTTTCTGTACTATGTAAATTCTCCATCTTTCAAATTATAAAATAAAAATTTTATTTAAAAATCAACAAGAGCACAAACAGCTCTGTCTCCAATAGACTTATGGGTCAGCTTTATCAAACTTTTGAGGAACAAATAATGCCAACTTGACACAGAAACTCTTCCAGGATACAGGAGTAAAGCACCCCCAACTTTATCCTCGGCATTTCTGACATCTAAAATTAGAAAAAGGGCTGGTGAGATGATTCTGTAGGTAAAGCGCTTGCTGTGTGAGCGTGAAGAGGACCGGAGTGGGTTCCCCAGAGTACACGGCGGGGGTTGGGGGGAACCAGCATAGATGTAATCTCGGCACTGAGGAGACAGAGCAGGAGGATGACTCGGGCTGGCAGTCCCGCTCAGTCAGTGAGCTTAGATCCACCAGGAGACCCTGCTTTAGAAAATAAGGCAGAAAGTGATTGAGGAAGGCGCCTAACATAATATCAGCCTCTGGCACTTGGGCATGTCCACACACACAAATGAAATAATGAAATTAAAGACAATTCCAGAAAAAAAAAACCTGTAGAGCAATATCCCTCGTTAGCATAGATGCAAAGTTCTTGATTAAATATTAAAAAATTAAAGTTTGATATATAATAATATATCATAGCAAAATTCAGTTATTCTGGGTGTGAATGACTGGTTTAGCAGGAAGCCAAGTTAATTTAGTGTGATAACTGGAAAAAATGAGAACGCCATATAATTCAATAGATGCACACAAAATATTTAACAAGATTTCATAGTCAATCATGATAAAATGCCAACAGACTTAATATAAAAAGTAATTTCTTCAATCAGAGAAGAGGCATGCAGCTAGAAACATTCTCACTTTATTTTGTTTGTTTGTTTGTTTGTTTGTTTGTTTGTTTCTGAGAAAGAGTCTCGTATCACACAGGCTGGTCTTGAACATACTATTCAGCCAAATCTGGCCTTGAACTCCATAAATCCTGCTGTCTCCACCTCCCAAATTCTGGGATTACAAGTGTGTGTGTGTGTCTTTGTGTGTATCCATATATACAATACATATAATCAATATATATCATATATATTACCTTAGAAATGAGAAAAGGCAAGACTAATACTTGCTGTCATTCTTTCTCTTCAGCGTTGCATTGAAAGCACTCACCAGTGCTGTAAGTCAAGAAAAAGAGGCACAGAGATTAAAAATTATAAACTAGACTTTACTATGCATACCTCAATATATTCAAAGCTAAATTTATAAATTAAGTACATTATAAGTATAATAATAGCTATTAATAAGGCTTTAAGAATTGTACACTATAATGGATTTTGAATGTGCTCTATCACAAACTATCTTTTTAAAGTTTATTATTATGTGTATGAGAGAGATGTGGGGTGGAAAGGCATGTACACAGCACATGTATGGAGATCAGAAGACAACTGACTCAGTTCCATTTATTTGTCCTTTACATGGGTTTGAGGAGTTGAACTAAGGTGTCCAGGATTGTGCAGCCAATACATTCATCACTGAGCCATCTCACGTGCCTCTCACAGACTATCTCACTGTGCCATGCTCACCCTGCTGATGAATGTATGATACAATGCCTGTAATGAGGTGAAATAAACAATGTGATAGAAACACTGTAATATTGCCATAAAGGTAGACAAATCGGTCATTGAAACAGCCTGCATAGCTCAGAGAGATTCACTCAATGAGGAAAAAGCAGTGTTTTCAATGTGCAGTTCTGGAACATCTGGATAACCTTATGGGAAAGATGAACTTTGACCCTTAACCTATTTCATACAAAGTACTCAAAAATGGGTCTAGACCTAAGTACTAAAGAAAAATGGAAAAACTTCTAAATGATAGCACAGAAAAGAAAGGAAGGAAAAAAGAAAAGAAAGAAAGAAAAAGAAAAAGCGCCTGTAACCCTGAATTAAGCAAAGATTCCCTGTGGAGGACAATGTACGGGACCACAAAATGGAAAGCCTGTAGTGTCTCAGCTGTCTGCTTCCTAAGTATGACCCAAGAGAAATTAAGTCACGCCCTCTAAGCTACCCTCTCACCACTGCGCACACTGAGGTTTTCTTTCTTATCTTGGCTATTGCGGGAGAGTCTCTGAAAGGGACTGATCTCATTTTCTTCGGGTACACATGCAATGGAGGATTGCGTCGGTCATGTGGTGGTTCTATTTTAGTTTTTCAAGGACCCTCCAAACCATTTTCTTTAATGGTGCTACCAGTTTACATTCCTACCAACAGTGTGAAAGAATTCCCTATTCTTCACATCTTCTTCAGACTTGATGTCTGACATTTTGATAACATTCATTCTACTAGATGGGGAAAGACACCTCACTATGGACGTGTTTTCCATGTCCTTGATGAGTAGTGGTGGCAGACACCTTTTCATAGACCTTTTTATTACCTGAATCTTATGATATGTAGCACACTGTCCGTTGTAAAGTGCACTGGAATTCTGGGCTGATCTTACCTGGTTCCTGTGATATATTTTCAAATGATAATCCTGGCCCTTTTGTTTCTCTATTTTCTCTTACTCACATGCATTCCAGATTCTTCTGTTCTGATTCAGCTGGTTCCATCTACACTGTGTCCTATATAAATACCCTCTCTCCTTGTTTGCTGATTATGCCCTGTGATACTTCAAGTTTATCTTTATTTTAGTAACTTCAATCTCAGAGGAGTGTGTGAAAGACAAGTAAAATCGAGCCCATAAGAACTGATTAAATAATTTTTATGGTTGCTGCTTCAAGGAAGGAGATGGCCAGTCTGCTGCAAGGCCCTAGCTCTATACAGCACTGGAACTGGAAATCCATTGTCTACGTGACAGACATTTTGTATTTCCTTTATGCTGCCTCTTGACATGTGATTCTCATAGCTTAACACCTCACAGAAGTTACAAATTCAGTTCTGGAATGGCAAATGTGTGGAGGTCATCCTAAGTACCAGGACTCAGTCTCCCTTTGGTGTTTATAGATGGCTCGAGGTGCTCATCAAGGGAGGGAGGGGGTGGGTGGACTGTGCATAGGAAATTCGCTGGTGCTGAGCAAAATCCCACAGCATGCAGCACTCCTGTTGGGCAAGCAATGGTCAGGTGAAGGCAGTGGTACATCTCATTAAGGATCCACGGGTCTCATGAGAGTTGAAGCTATGGACTGCCTCCTCCTTCTAAGATACTGACTATTCACTGGCACTGCTGCCTACTTTCCACGGAATTTTCCACTATCACATTGATGGTGTCAAGTGTATAAATAAGACTCATTATAAGAGTATAAACATAATTCCTCACCTAATTCTTTGCAGACTAGAGTACATGGATGAAATGAATATGAACTTAAGTCTAGAATGTTCTGTCAAGTATAGTATCAGATAAACACAGCAAGATTTTCCATGCAATTTCCTTTGAGGAACTGATGATTTGAAGATTGAGCACAACAGAATTAATGTAAGAATTAATTAACCTTGTGTCTCCTTCCCAACAAATTTTCACCCACTGTTCGTCCAAATCTTCTACAAAGACTGAAAAACAGTAATATTAGTTAAAGTAGTAGTACCCTTGTGTAGCAGGAACTGACTATATGTAGAGTGTCCCTCTAGTCAGGAGTGTGTGTGTCTTTTGCAGCTGTGAAGATGACCTCTCAGAAGACAGAGATGAGCTTCTACGCGGCATCTCAGAACTGGACATCACCAACTCGGACTGTTTCCCATCCCAGCTACTAGTGCACGGGGCTCTGGCTTTTCCTCTAGGCCTAGATACCTATCATGGCTGTGTGATAGCGGCTGCCCGCTATGGCCGGGGTCGGGTGGTTGTAACTGGTCATAAGGTACTCTTCACTGTGGGTAAACTCGGCCCCTTTCTACTCAATGCTGTCCGATGGCTGGATGGGGGCCGCAAAGGCAAGATTGTCGTGCAGACGGAGCTGAGAACACTAAGTGGTCTGCTCGCCGTAGGGGGTATAGACACCAGCATTGAGCCCCAACTGACCAGTGATGCAAGTGTCTATTGCTTCGAACCCACGAGCGATGTGGGGGTTAAGGAGCTGCAGGAGTTTGTAGCAGAGGGTGGTGGGCTGTTTGTTGGAGCCCAAGCCTGGTGGTGGGCCTTTAAGAACCCAGGAGTGTCCCCTCTGGCTCGCTTCCCAGGAAACCTGCTCCTCAACCCCTTTGGCATCAGCATCACAAGCCAAAGCCTCAACCCAGGCCCCTTCCGTACCCCTAAAGCAGGAATAAGGACCTATCACTTCCGTTCGACCCTGGCAGAGTTCGAGGTGATAATGGGCAGGAAGAGAGGGAATGTGGAGAAGGGCTGGCTAGCCAAGCTGGGACCAGATGGGGCAGCTTTTCTGCAGATCCCTGCTGAGGAGATCCCTGCTTACATGTCTGTGCACCGACTCCTGCGGAAGCTGCTGAGCCGCTATAGGCTCCCCGTGGCAACCAGAGAGAACCCTGTCATCAATGACTGTTGTAGAGGGGCCATGCTTTCCTTGGCCACAGGTCTGGCTCACTCGGGAAGTGACCTCTCACTTCTAGTCCCAGAAATTGAAGACATGTACAGCAGCCTTTACCTCCGCCCTTCAGAGTCTCCCATCACTGTGGATGTCAACTGCACCAATCCAGGTATGGCAGGAGCATGGGAACTTGGTCGTATGGGCATCTGCAAAACTTCATAAGGTTGCTGTAGTGTTGGCAGGTTTGGTCACCTGCAGAGGGTCTTTATTGTCTTCCTCTTCAAGAAGACAGGGATTGGGCATTGGGCAGTGTTTGGAAGGGTCAGAGCTTCGTGGCTGGGCAAGGAGTGGCTGAAGTCATGCAGCACCGTATGGAGCAAGGATGAAGTCTGCCCTTCCTGTGTTTTGGCAGGCACGCGATACTGCTGGATGAGCACTGGACTCTACATACCTGGAAGGCAGATTATAGAAGTGACCTTGCCTGAAGGCTCTGCCTCTGCTGATCTGAAGGTAAAGCCTCTCCCCATCTTAACACATGTTGGAGAATCCAAATGCACTTGCCATCCCACTTGGCATTGTATGTGGTGTGCATAAAACCCTACTGGCAATTTAGGGAAGTTTTTAAACACTTTTTCCTTCTTAATGATGACAAAACTGTTTTGATATATAACAAAATATACCAAAATGATACATTTTGGAGCCCAGGCCTCTATGTCATCTTGCCTCAGAATAGCAATCTCTACTCTTAAAATTTGTTCTTTTAACTTATGTCATACAGTGAAGACTAAGAAAATCCTTAAACAGAAGGTTCCCTGATATTGTATAGGTATTTTGTCTGTGAATATTAGTTTAATTTCCATCCCATAACTTAGTACATAAAAACTCAAGAAATGCTATGATTTCATTATTATCATGGGGTCATAGCCTGGTGTCCCTTCCTGAGTCTACCTCCAATGCTCTCTCCTGCCACCCACACATATTCCATGTTATTTCTCTGCTCCAGATACAAATCGGCTGTCATACTGATGACCTGACCAGGGCCAGCAAGCTGTTCCGAGGCCCCCTGGTGATTAACCGGTGTTGCTTGGACAAAACCACAAAATCAATCACCTGCCTCTGGGGTGGTCTCCTCTATATCATCGTCCCTCAGCATAGCAAACTGGGTTCTGTGCCCATCACCGTGAAGGGGGCTGTGCGTGCTCCATACTACAAGCTAGGTAAATAGGCACTACAAGGTGCACACTGAGAGATGGGAGACGTTGAAAATGTCTCTGGGGCTACTTAGTACGGGAGACAGGGGCAGGCCGGTGGAGGGAGGTGATTGGTTTCTGTAAGTTCTGCTTTGTTGCCAAGAGAAAAAAAAATCGAATCACTTTCAAAAGGGTTTCCATGAAGGGTGTGGAAAAGGGATGTGGCTGTTTCTCATCTTGGGGTTCTCATCTGGAGCCCATGTTGTATGCATGTCTTAACTTAAAGGATTTGGACAAAGGACATTTCAAGGTATATTGTCTCTCCTCTTAGGAGAGACATCCCGGGAAGAGTGGAAGAGGCGTCTCCTGGAACATCCTGGTCCCTGGGGAGAACTGGCCACTGACAACCTCATCCTGACTGTGCCATCTGCAAATCTCCGAACTCTAGAGAATCCTGAGCCACTGCTCCGCCTCTGGGATGAGGTGATGCAGGCCGTGGCGAGGCTGGGAGGCGAGCCCTTCCCTTTGCGTCTGCCACAGAGGATAGTAGCTGATGTGCAGATCTCAGTTGGTGGGTGTCCTGAGTGGAGCTCTGTGTGTGATTCCTCACGTACCTTTCTTTTTCCTACAGCCATGTAGCTGGGAGGCAATGAGAGCAGAAATGTTTTCCTAACAAGACATGTAGATATGTTCTTTGCTGTTTAAATGGAAAAGGGAGAGATTACACATGAAATAAGCTGTAACTTAAGTTAGAATGTCGAGAAATGTCATCATCGACATCAAGAGGTGTCACCTGAGTTCTGCTAGATGCCTCTCAGGAAATTTTAAAAAGTGGGAAAATATAGGGTCTTGACCTAGTTACGAGTTCTGGAAGACTCTGAACAAAGAGCTGTTAGAAAATGAGCCAAGAAGCCTAAAGGAAAGGATAGGCACAAACACAGAGGCACCATGAAAACTGCTTAGATCCTAATTTTTTAAAAAAGATTTATTGATTTAATATGTATATTTATTCTGCCTGCATGTGTGCCTGCACACCAGAAGAGAGCACCAAATCTCATTATAGATGGTTGTGAGTCACTATGGAAATTGAGCACAGGACCTTTGCAAGAACAGCCAGTGCTCTTCACCTCTGAGCCATCTCTCCAGCCCTTGGATCCTCTTTTTTATGTTGCATGAATAAATCCTATAATGTAGTGTCAACGTAGGTAATTCCACGTAGGATGAAAGCTCCTTCAGAAAACTTGAGAAAGGGATATAAATTAACCAGCCTTATATGGATACCACCACCACCCTGTTCCCAAAAAGCAAGACAAAAAGCAGCATGAATGGCCCTTAGTGACATGTTGTCCCCAGGATTGAAGTCAGAAGAAAGGTAAAAAATGTCACTGCAGAATGAGCAGAAGGGTAGCCTGAGAGCGTCTTGGATAACCTCTTGGAACAATAGAGGTGTTAGAAGGAGGCTTGTGGGCAGGGCCAGGGGGGGTTCTTGGGGTGTTTTGGAAAAGAAACGATTCAGAGACAACTTTACTGATGAGATGGGAGGACTCTAACCTGCCCTCTTTCTTCTGCATCCCCAGGCTGGATGCATGCAGGGTACCCCATCATGTGCCACCTGGAGTCAGTGCAGGAGCTCATCAATGAGAGGCTCATCAGAGCCAAGGGGCTGTGGGGCCCTGTGCATGAGCTGGGCCGCAACCAGCAGAGGCAGGAGTGGGAGTTCCCACCACACACCACTGAAGCCACCTGCAACCTATGGTGTGTTTATGTGCATGAAACGGTCCTAGGCATACCTCGAAGCCGTGCCAATATTGCCCTGTGGCCCCCTGTTCGGGAGAAGAGAGTCCGAATCTACCTGAGCAAGGGGCCCAACGTGAAAAACTGGAATGCCTGGACTGCCTTGGAAACATACTTACAGGTACGAGGAGGGTGATGGGACAGGTGTGACCACCAAATCCACATGGTTAAATGATAAGCTAGTGACCCTGGAGATGACCCACTGCATCTGCCTCCCACATCAGCTACACAAGATGCTGAGAGAGACCAGGTATAACAGCGAGTAGTGATGTCTCTTGGTACACTATTTTGTATGACCCTGCAAAGTGCACAGTCCTGCACTGGCTTAATAATGTCAACCATACCCTCATCAAAAGACACAAGAGAGCATAACACTGAAAAATCTTAAATCTGATTGGGGCACATAGACTGTGATTACCTACACTGACACTATATATAAATGCACTTTGCTTTCTGTGGCTTTACCGCCGGGCATACCAGTGACGAAAGCCAACCTCTTCTACTTAATAGCTATCAGGTGACATCCTCATACATTCTATAATGGGCAATGATCCAACTTTTTCTTAGATGAGTCTACTATCTCCTTGCTATGGCTTGGCTTTGCCACAAATTCCACTACAAGTAGGCAATCTAGGATTCCTTGGGTCTGGAGCTTCACCTTGCCTCTGAATTGTCATTCAATGCACCACTTTTCAGCCCCAGTACTTGGACCAACCCCTAGATTGTTCACTCTGGGGAGTGACATCATGTTGGATTCAAGCTAGGCATGATTCATTCTGATTACACCACCTGTTCAAATCCATCTCTGTCCATGATCACTGCTACTTTTTCCTTAAGTGAGCTCCTTTGCTTATCCATGAAGTAAAGACGTGTTGGTTCTGTTAACTACCATATGGCCCTTTAACTTCAAAGCCCTGTAACCCTGGCTAGCATGGGCTTTTTCCAATAGTCTCATGAAGTCTACTGTTGAAGAAACACTGCAATTCTGGCTAGCATGGGCTCTTTTCTTTCTTTTCTTTTGTTTTGTTTTTTTTAATTTATTTTTATTATTAGTTACATTTTATTAACTCTGTATCCCAGCTGTATCCTGTTCCCTCTTTCCCTCTCAATCCCTCCCTCATCTCCTCCCTGCCCCTTTCCAAGTCCCCTGATAGGGGAGGACCTCCTCCCCTTCCATCTGACCCTGCATTATCAGGTATCTTCAGGACTGGCTGCAAAGTTCTCCTCTGTGGCCTAGTAGGGCTGCTCCTCGCTTGGAGGGTTGGGGGGTCAAAGAGCCCGCCATTGAGTTCATGTCAGAAATAGTCCCTGTTCCCCTTACTAGGTACCCACTTGGTTACTGAGCTACCACAGGCTACATCCGAGCAGAGGTTCTAGGTTATATCCATACATGGTCCTTGGTTGGAGAAACAGTCTCATAAAAGACCCCTGTGCCCAGATATTTTTGGTCCCTGTGGAGCTCCTATCCTCTCCTTGTCATATTAACACCCCTTCTTCTGATTATGAGTCTTAGTATTGGCTTTGATACACTGCTAGGTAGAGTCTTTCAGAGGCCCCCTGTGGTAGGCACCAGTCCTGTTACATGTTTTCTCCTACATCCAATGCCCATCTGACCGTGGGTTTTCTTTCTTGTTTATCTTCTTTAGGTGTATAGATTTCAGTATGTTTATCATTTCTTAGGTCTAAATAAGTGAGTATATACCATGTGTGTCTTTCTCCTTCTGGGATACCTCTCAGAATGATCTTTTCTAGATCCCATCATTTTCCTACAAATTTCATGATTTCCTCTTTTTTAGTTGCTGAATAGTATTCCATTGTGTAAAAATACCACAATTTCTGTATCCATTCCTCCGTTGATGAATATCTGGGTTGTCTCCAGGTTCTGGCTATTACAAATAAAGCTGCTACAAACATGGTTGAGCAAATGTCCTTGTTGTGTACTTGAACAACTTTTGGATATATGCCTAGGAATGGTATAGCTGGGTCTTGAGGAAGCGTTATTCCTAATTGTTTGAGAAAGTGCCAGATTGATTTCCAAAGTGGTTGTACCAGTTTACATTCCCACCAATGGAGGAGGGTTCCCCTTTCTCCATAACCTCTCCAGCATGTGTTGTCATTTGAGTTTTTGATTTTAGCCATTTTGATGTGCATGGGGTAAAATCTCAGGGTCGTTTTGATTTGCATGTCTCTGATGACTAAGGATGTTGAGCATCTCTTTAAGTGTTTCTTTGCCATTCTATTTTCCTCAACAGAGAATTCTCTGTTTAGCTCCATACCCCATTTTTCAATTGGATTGCTTGATTTATTGCTTTTTAACTTCTTTAGTTCTTTATAAATTCTGAATATCAGCCCTGTGACAGATATAGGGTTGGTGACGATCCTTTCCCAGTCTGTAGGCTGTCGTTTTGTTCTGGCAACAGTGTCTTTTGCTTTATAGAAGCTTTTCAGTTTCATGAGGTCCCATTTCTTGATTGTTGCTCTTAGATCCTTTGCTGTTCTGTTCAGGAAGTTGTGCCAATGAGTTCTAGGCTCTTCCCCCACTTTTTCTTCTAACTGATTTAGAGTATCTGGTTTTATATTGAGGTCTTTGATCCACATGAACTTTAGTTTTGTGCAGGATGATAAATATGGATCTATTTTCATTTCTCTGCATGTAGATATCCAGTTGGACCAGCACCATTTGGTGAAGATGTTGTCTTTTTTCCATTGAATGGTTTTGGCTTATTTGTCAAAAATCAAGTATCTGTAGGTGTGTGGGTTCATTTCTGGGTCTTCTATTCGGTTCCATTGATCCACTATTCTGTTTCTATGCCAATACCATGCAGTTTTTATTACTATTGCTCTGTAGTAGAGCTTGAGGTCAGGGATGGAGATACCTTCAGATGATCTGTTGTTGTAGAGGATCGTTTTGGAGATTCTGTTTTTTTTGTTTCTCCATAGAAGTTGAGAATCTTTTTTTCAAGGTCTGTAAATAATTGTGTTGGTATTTTGATGGGAATTGCATTGAATTTGTAGATTGCTTTTGGCAGGATGGCCATTTTCACTATGTTAATCCTACCAACACATGAGCATGGGAGATC
>CM053763.1:3927100-3975806 GCA_028658305.1 Pachyuromys duprasi
CATCTTCTGCTATCTTCTTCAATTTCTTTCTTCAGAGACTTGTAGTTTTTTTCAAACAGGTCTTTCACTTGCTTGGTTAGAGTCACCCCAAGGTACTTTATGTTATTAGTGGCTATTGTGAAGGCTGTTGTTTCCCTGATTTCTTTCTTGGCCCTTTTGTCTTTGGTATACAGGAGGGCTTCTGATTTTTTTTTTTTGAGTTGATTTTGTATCCAGCCACTTTGCTGAAGGTGTTTATCAGCTGGAGGAGTTCTCTGGTTGAATTTTTGGGGTCATTCATGTATACTGTCATATCATCTGCAAATAGTGACACTTTGACCACTTCCTTTCCGATTTTCTCCTTCAGTTGTCTTATTGTGTTAGCTAGGACTTCAAGTACTATGTTGAGATATGGAGAGAGTGCGGAGACTTGCCTTGTCTCTGATTATAGAGGGATTGATTTAAGTTTCCCTCCATTTAGTTTGATATTGTAGGCTTGCTATAGGCTTGCTGTATATTGCCTTTACTATGTTTAGGTATGTGCCTTGTATCCCTGCTCTCTCCAAGACTTTAAATATGAGTGGGTGTTGGACTTTATCAAATGCTTTTTTGGCATCTAAGGAGATGATCATGTAGTTTTTCTTCTTCAGTTTGTTTATGTGGTGGGTCACATTGATGGATTTCCGTATGTTGAACCACCCTTGCATGCCTGCGATGAAGCCTACTTGGTCATCTTTGTTGTGTTCTTGGATTCGGTTTGCAAGTATTTTATTGAGTATTTTTACATCAATGTTCATAAGAGAGATAGGTCTAAAGTTCTCTTTTTTTGTTAGGTCTTTGTGTGGTTTAGGTATCAAGGTGACTGTAGCTTCATATAATGAGTTTGGTAATGTTTGAAGAGAACTGGAGTTAGCTCTTCTTTGAAGGTCTGGTAGAATTCTGCACTGAATCCATCTGGCCTGGAAGGGAGACTGTTTATGACTGCTTCTATTTCCCTGGGGGATATAGGTCTATTCAATCTTTCTACATGATCTTGACTTAATTTTGGTAGATGGAATCTATCAAGAACATTGTCCATTTCTTTTAGATTTTCAAATTCTGTGGCATATAGGCTTTTGTAGTACGACCTAATAATTGTTGGATTTCCTCAGTGTCTGTAGTTATGTCCCCTTTTTCATTTCTGATTTTGCTGATTTGGATAGTTTCTCTCTGCCTTTTAGTTAGTTTGGCTAAAGGTTTGTCTATTTTGTTGATTTTCTTAAAGAACCAGCTCTTGGTTTCGTTGACTCTTTGAATAGTTTTATTTATTTCTAATTGATTGATTTCAGCCCTGAGTTTGATTATTATCAACTGTCTGCTCCTCTTGGGTGTATCTGTTCTTTTTTCCTATAGTTTTCAGTTGGGCCATTAAGTTGCTTGTATGAGATGTTACAAATTTCTTCTTGAAGGCACTTAGTGCTGTGAATTTACCTCTGAGCACTGCTTTCATTGTGTCCTATAAATTAGGGCATTTGTACCTTCATTTTCATTGAATTCTAGGAAGGCTTTAATTTCTTTTTTTTTCCTTCTTCCTTGATGTCATTGAGCAGCAAGTTGTTCAGTTTCCATGTGTGTGTAGGCTTTTTGTTAATTCCATTGTTGTTGAGGTCCAACTTTAGTCCATGGTGGTCAGATAGAATACAGGGGATTATTTCAATCTTCTTGTATCTGTTGAGGCTTGCTTTGTGACCAGCTAAATGGTCTATTTTGGAGAAAGTCCCATGAGGTGCTGAAAAGAAGGTATATTCTTCTGAATTTGGGTGAAAAGTTCTGTAGACATCTATTAGGTCCATTTGATTTAGGACCTCTGTAAGTGTCTTTATTTCCCTATTTGGCTTCTGTCTAAATGATCTGTCCCTTGGTGAAAGTGGGGTGTTGAAGTCTCCCACTATTAAGGTGCTGGGATTGATATGTGTTTTAATAATGTTTCATTTATGAATTTAGGTGCTCTTGTTTTGGGGGCATAGATGTTCAGAATTGTGATGTCTTCTTGGTGTTTTTTTCCTTTGATGAGAATGTAATGTCCCCCTCATCTTTTTTCACTAATTTTGGTTGAATGTCTGCTTTATTAGATATTAGGATAGCTACCTCAGCTTGTTTTCTGAGTCCATTTCCTTGAAAAACATTTTTCCAGTTCTTTACTCTGAGGTAATGTTTATCTTTGTTGCAAAGGTGTATTTCTTGGATACAGCAGAATGTTGGATCCTGTTTCCGCAGCCATTCTGTTGGTCTGTGTTTCTTTATTGGAGATTTGAGTTCACTGATGTTGATAGATAATAGTGACCAGTGAAGGTTAGTTCTTTTTATTTTGGGATTGGTGGTCTTACTGTGTTTCTCTGCTTGTTTTCTTTTAATTTTTGTTGGGAATTTGTCTGTATGCTATGTTTTCTTGGATAAAGTTGTTTTCATTGGATTGGAGTTTTCCTTCTACTATCTTCTGTAGGGCTGGTTTGCTGTGTAGATATTGCATAAATTTAGTTTTGTCATGGAATATTTTGTTTTCTCTATCTATGTTGATTGAAAGCTTTGCAGGGTATAGTAGCCTGGGTTGGCATCTGTGGTCTCTTAAAGTCTGCATGGCCTCTGCCCAGGCCCTTCTGGCTTTCATAGTTTCTGCTGAGAAGTCCCGTGTGATTCTGATAGGTCTACCTTTATATGTTACTTGGCCTTTTTCCCTTGCTGCTTTTAATATCTTTTCTTTGTTCTGTAGATTTAGTACTTTGATTATGATGTCATTTAATGTGTTTCTTTTCTGGTCTAGTCTATTTGGTGTTCTGTCAGCCTCTTGTATATTTATGGACATCTCTTTGTTTAAGTTGGAAAATTTTTCTTCTATGATTTTCTTGGAAGTATTTTCTGGACTTTGGATGCTGGAGTCTTCTTTTTCATCAATTCCTATTATTCTCAGATTTTGTCTTTTCATTGCATCCTTGATTTCTTGGATACTTTGTGTTTGGGACTTTTCTGATTTTACTTTTTCTTTGAGAGAGTATCAATTTCTGCGAGTGTATCTTCAGCACCAGAGATTCTCTCTTCCATGTCTTGTATTCTGTTGGTGATACTTACCTTTGTGGTTCCTGATCTTTTCTCTAGGTTCTCCAGCTCAGGGTTTTCTCAGTTTGTGTTTTCTTTATTGATTCTAATTCTGTTTTCATTTCTTGCACCATTTCCTTCATCTTTTTGAATGTGGATTCCTGTTTCTCTACGATGGTCTCTATTTTTCTGTTCATTTACTCTCTATATGCCACTAATTGTATCTCTACTTGTGCCTCTATTTGTTTTGCTATATTTGCCTGTGTTTCTTTGAGAATTTTGTTCATTTCCTTTTTCTTTGCCTCTACTTGATTGGCCAAACCTTTAATAGACTTGTTCATTTCCTCTTTAACTGTCTGTATTTGTATGGCTATTGCTCTGAGAGATTTGTTTGTTTCCTCTTTATGAGCCTCAAATAATTGGGTAAGCATAGCTTTAAAGCCATTTTCCTGTGCTTCTGATGAATTGGCATATCCATCAATTTGGGGGGTTTCTGGTGAAGCCATGATGTCCTGATTTATGTTGGATGTGTTCTTTCACCGTCCCCTGGCCATTGGCTTAGCTGTATCCTTCCCTGTTTGTTCCTGGACTCTGTAGTTCAAACTGGTACTGTCTCTCTCTGGCATCTGGAGAGTTCTTCAGGAAGCTGAGAGAGGTCTCATGGCCTCAGTGTGTGCGTTGGTGCTTTAGCTGTACCTGTGGGAGGAAAGTCTCAGGGCGCAGAAGGACAAATGTGTGTGTGTGTGTGTGTGTGTGTGTGTGTGTGTGTGTGTGTGTGTGTGTGTGTGAATGTGCATGGAAGTGTGCCTGAAGGGACAGAGTGATAGAGAATGCTGAACCCTTGAGTGTGTGGAAGGGGCTCTGCCTTGCAGGCTTCTCGGGGGCTACTTGTGTATATGCTGTAGATGTAGCAGGCGCTGGTGGTAGTCGAGGCACAATTTCCGGAGTTGGAAATTTTTCTGCAGTTGGACCCGCAGAGCAAAGGCTTTGATGTCCCAAGGGATCCTTTGTTTCCCACAGTGGGTATGTGTGTGTGTTGGGGGTGGGAGGGGGTCCGATGCCTGGCTTCTAATTTAGAAGGACCCTGGATCTGGTGCTCTGCAGATACTCAAGGGCACACTCATTCTCAAGCAGGTCACATCAGCAAGGATAAGGGTATCCCAGGCTCTCTACCCTCTGGTTTGGCCCTGCTTAGCCATATGCAGGAGGATTGACAAGTTCCACCAGCTCAGTGCTGCTGCAGCCGCCAGGTTAGGAAGTCCAGCTGCAGCTGGAGACTGCGATGCCGGTGCAGATGCCTTCTGAGAAGTCCTGGGGCCCCTCCACTGTGATCTCCAGACCTGGGAGGCCCGGCTCCTGGTGTGCCTACTTTGTTTGGTGGGTCTGCTGGACTTTGGTGGCTATATAGCGGTATTATCTGTCACCGAGGGTATGGGCGGGCCATACAGTCAGTGGTTGGGAGACCCTGAGGAGTTAGTAGGGCCGCTCGCAGATCTGGGACCCTGGGAGGAGGGTGCTGCGGGTCTGGGACTCCAAGGCAGGTAGGGCTGGCAGTTGCCGCTGAGGGGCCAGTGGCTCTGTCTCAGCCACCTCAGTCCCCAGGCAGTGCGCTCTGAGCTGAGAATCTCCGTGAGCTAGCCAGCTGTGTGGAGCAGGAGGGAGACCCGAAAAAGGGGAGTGCTGGAAGATCAAATGATCGTTTCTCTCCTTCCCTAAGCAAGTCCATAGGTGACCTGAGACCAAAGTTCTCACCTCGTGCAGTGTTCCCTCTCACTTAGAAAGCCTCGTTTCCCTGGCTTCAGTAGCCCTTCCACTCGTCAACTCAGGTTCAGCTCCTCTGCAGCTCAGAAACTGTGCGTGCTTGTCGCCATCTTGGCTCAACCCCTCTTAGGGGATCTTTTCAATGGCCCCAAAAGATGGTACCTTCTACTACGAGAGCTCATTCATTTTTCTAATAAACTGGACAGTCTACAGACTACTATCTGATTCACTTTCTTCAGCAAAGGCCATGTTTAATAGCCTTGTGAATTAGTGTCAGGATGAGTGAGGGTTGTGGGGACTGGAATTTAACCTTGCAACAGTGAAAGATAGTGAGGGCTGTTCTACCCCAGCCAGTTTTAAATCCCTATGTTCTTACCATAGTACTCTTTTCATGATCTCATGAATAGATGAAACCTGACGGTGGTGGGAAATGTTGATCTTTGGAGCTGCTTTTCTAACTGTCATTCAGTGAGGGTCCGCCAAGCACTGCGCTAGCCTCAACATTTTCTTAGTATTAGTAAATGGGAGTAGGACAGAAGGTCAGCACACAAAATGGTCACTGGTGGATGCAAAGCTAAAGTTTAGCAGGTTGAGCTCTTTAGGTTCACTTGTGTATGTTTACCCTTCTTTTTGTAGCCTAGATGTCTCACCTACTTGCAACTTTCTCTTTTCAGCTCCAAGAGGCCTTTGGTTGGGAGCCCTTTATCCGTCTCTTCACCGAGTACAGAAGCCAGACCAACTTGCCCACAGACAATGTCGACAAAATGAATCTCTGGGTCAAGATGTTCTCCCAGCAAGTGCAGAAGAATCTGGCTCCATTCTTTGAGGCCTGGGCCTGGCCCATTCACAAGGAAGTAGCTACCAGCCTAGCCTATTTGCCTGAATGGAAAGAAAATATAATGAAATTGTACATCCTGACACAGATGTAAGGAGGGCCCATGAAAGTGGCAGGTAGAGAGGTTGGCAGAGGTAGGGTTTTATTCCTCTACCTCTGTCTTCTAAAGATCTGGCTTTGGCCTCTTAATCTATTGCTCCTGTGTCTTATTACCAACTTCTGTGTCTAGGAAGTGGGTTAAGAACTCAACATAAAGTGAAGCCAGACATTTTTAGGAACACGGCCTGCGTCTATGAGCCAGACCCCTCTGCTTCTCAGTTGTTTGGCAGCCTCCTGACCCTGTATTGACCCAGTGCTGGGAGAGTGGACATCTCTTTCTATCTGGCCATTGGTCCATCTTGATGAGCCATAGAGGGCAGTCCTTCCCTTGGCCTCCTTGTCTTGGGGATAGGTATAAACATCTCTGCCTCTTGGGTGGTCATGGAGAGTATGACTGATGGTTTTAAAGAAACTTATGAACTATATGGTACATGTCAACTGAGTGGTTGTTCCACTTCATACCGGCCCACTCTCTCTCACAGCTCAGAAGTTAACATCAGCCTTTTTCTTAGTAGACTCCTTGTTCCAGATTCTAGATCTTTTATCAATCATTTGTACATTACTGGCAAGATCCTTGACTTCTCTGTGGCTCTATGACCTCGTTATGTAAACTAAGATCTATTTCATATGATTATTGGGAGAACTGAGTTTTGCAATTGTCTCTAAAAGTGATTACAAGAGTTAATGGGTATTGTGAAAATGTCATTTGCCATTGTTTTTTATCTAGTTAACCCAACACATCCTGGAGCTAGACTTTACTTTTAGGTGCTATTAACAAATGCAGTCATAGACTTTTAATTTTTAAAACTGATACATGAAAATATAAAACCTGCATATATTAATGAGATACCATGCAATGTCTAATGTATGAATACATTTTTTAATGCCTGAATTAGGCAAAGCATGTCTGTCTCCTCCAGCATCTATCATTTCTTCAGACCAAACACATACACAATGATTCATATTTTTTTGACATAAAAAGTGAGTAACTGTTATCAAGGGCCAGCCAGAGGGCTCAGTGGATAAAGCTGCCAAGACACAAGATCTGAGTTCAATCCTTAGAACTTTCACACGGTGGAAGAAGATACCCAGTTCTTGGATGTTGTCCTCCGACCTCCACAGGTGTTCTGGGATACACACACTAAGCAAAGTTAAAAGAACTAATTGTTATCTGCCTTCCCCTATCCTTTTCTACACATACCAACATCTAAAATGATTCTGGTACATTGTTTTATGAATCTAAAGGAAGGATTCTAAACTCACAATGGAGTTTTCTGATGGTTGTTTGAGACAGAGCCTTTCTATATAGGCAGGGCTAACTTCAAATGTGATGATCTTTCATCCTCAGCCTCCAAGTGCCTGGTTACAGGTGTGCACGCCATGCCCACTTTCACAATGTAGTCCTTTTTCTTTTGTCATTTATAGCTACTTATGTTTGGTATTTAACCAGTTCTTTCAGCTCAAATTCCTTCCTTGATAAAATCTAGAGCAGAGATAATTGACAAAAGCCAGAACAATCCTAAGATAGTGTTTAGTCTTAGCAAATGGTAGACACCCAACTTTGTAATGGTATTTATATTTCCACGGTGACAGATCCAAGACACAAATGCTGACAAGGGTTACTGATTACAGAATACTTCACTTTGGAACAAGATAATTCCATAGAGCTAACCCAATTTTCATGTAATTACTACAGATTCAAAAATCTCTTTGTTTACCCCATTTATGGTTTCTTTCATGGTTTTAATGACCATTATCTCTAGGATTGATGTTATGCACAACCAGTTTTCTGACTTCTTTTTATTTATTTACTTTAGTCTAATCTGTTTTATTTACATGGCTTTAAGTGGGTGAATGCACAGACTATAAGATTTGTGTGCGTGTCTTTATCATGCAATTTCTTAATCGTAGGTTTATTTCATGAATATCTATCATGTACACATTGTGAACACAAACATTCAATCTTTAAAATAATTTTTATCAATTATGAGGTATTGATCATGTGCCAGGCATTGTACAGGTCCCCACACAACGGTTATGCCATTTAATCCTCCCAATAACCTTATAAAGTACAAATTATTATCACTCTTATTTTAAGAATAAGAGAACTGAATTTTATGGAGGTTAAATTCTGTAAGACTCCACTGCTAATAAGTGATAGCTTTATGATATTGAATCCAGGCATTATGATTGCAGAATAGATATTTATAATTATGGTGCTCTGAATAACCAAACAAAGAAACAAATTAGCAACACAGAAAGTTTATAATCCTACTTGCCAGAGCCTGGGCTCTTTATACTTAGGCCTTACCTAATCTTAGCAAGACAAAAAGATTCTTTCTCCTGACCTCAATGGAGAGGAAAAATTTAAATCAGGCTCCTAAAGTGCTTCCCAGTAGAAATGAGAGTGAACCATTAGCCTCAGGAAACTCTTTTAGGTTCTGATTATTCAGATTGTTTGTCATTCTCCCCTGGGTACCATGAAAGCATTTTTTGGTTTATTGGATTTTGAACTATTTCATTGAAGTACCTGATTTCTCAAAGTCCCAGATGTTTCATGTTCTCAGAGAGAGAATTACGTCCTCAATCTTCTAGAATAAGTTCTTTCCACTCCTGGTCCATCCCTTTAATCTGCTTTCAGCAGTGAAGGCTGGGAGCTTTTTGATAAAGTTATCTATGTTATTCTAGTGTCAAAAGTCTCCAGCAGTACTCTGGATTTGAGATGATGGACTAAATATATAAGTTTTCCTTTCCTAGGCCTCACTGAGGCTGAAGTCAATACAGGGAACACAAAGAAATGTGAGACCTCTAAGCAGAGGAAACTAAAATATTTGCATGGAGGAGAGAAAGTCAATGGAGCTTAAGAATGAACGGGAAATGCGGGTACATCTCAGATAGCGTGCACGCACCTGAGCACTGTAACCCCAGAGACTTGAGCACTAAAAAAGTCCAGCTACTAGGTAACTGTAGCAGTGGTAAATTGACCCCCATCCTACTCAGCCTCAACCCTTGTACACAGAATACAAGAAACCTGCCACTGGTACTAATGAAACTGTCATTGTTATTGTTGTTCGAATTCAGAAATCAAATGAACCACCTGAGGAGAAGTAAGAATTAGTGCTCCAGATGACTTCTTTTCATAGAAGTAAGCAGCCCCTTTGCCTGTCAGGTAATTTTCTTCTTAGAGTTGAGACCTGGAGCTTCTAGTCATAGCAGAGATTTGCAGGAGAAGCAGGAATCTGTAAAGGAGACAATAATTAATACAGGTTCTTAATGTGGATTTTTTGATAGGAATTTCTGTGCATGGAAGGGACCAAGAGAGATGCATAAGAAAAATAACCACTTAGGTGTAAAAAGATTGAAAAAATTATAAACTAAAGAAAACACATTTATACAGGAAAAAAAATCCTTAAAATTCTGACCATCTCTCCAGAGAGATTTGAGGCACATTTATAAAATAACATACTAAGAGACATTCTGAACATTTTTAAAGCAAAATAAGAGTGCCAAAAATATTCAATAGATAGGGTGGAAATCAAAATAGAATGAATCTCCCCAGACATTCAACAAAATGAAATAACAAACTTTAGGAAAGAAGGAAAAATAAATAGACAATCATTGTTTAACCATTATGAGTTCCCAGAAGAAAGGACAGAGATAGCATGGAAAATAAAAGAACAAGAAAGACTTGAGAACACCAGACTGAACACCACACCCAATAACAATGACATATTGTCACAGTCCTAAAAAGGGGTGGGGTGGGGGGACAGTAGGACTAGAGAGAACATATTCAAAGTGCCCAGGGAAGGGAAAACAGCTGAACCGTATCTGGATGAGAACACTCTAGCAGCTTCAGCAGCAACACTAAATAATATGTCAAGGGACCAATGGGTTTACTTTTGAAAACTTCTGTTCCCAGAACTCCATACACTGCACTGTCGAGAGTCATGTAAAAGTAAAGACATCTTTTGGCAGGTGAGTTTTTATAAACTTTCCCTCCCTCCCTTGTACCCTTATTAAGGAAGTTTTCCATATATATGCATACATATACATATTCATATATACATATGTATATATTTTTGTGTATAGAGACATATATTTGTGTGTGTATGTACACACACACATATATGGATGAAATTCCAAAAAAAAAAAAAAAAGGAAAGAGGATCTGGATACCAATGGACCTCACCCAAGATGGCTATGTCTCTACAGTTGTAGTTATGTAATAGACCCATTTCAGAAGAGAGTATTACTTTGGGCTCTGAGAAGAATGTGCCAGGTTATCACTGAGTAAATGGGACATTTGGAGATCTGGAAACCTGGAAGACACACAGTCTGTCTTCCAGATAAACTATATCAAGAAAAAACAATATATCAAGAAATTAAGGCTCAACTGTGAAGGAAAATAAAATGGGATAGGATTCTGAAGACTCGTGAAACAGAAGAAGAACTTTATTAGCTGTTGGTGGTAGGTATGTTTCCATTGGTACGGATATCATGACATTGGGAGTGCAGGAAAAAATACACGTCTTCCACTTGGCTTGGTCAAAAGTATTTTAATAGCCAAAATAATGTAGATGCCACTTATAGATCATTCGTGTTCTGATCAGCCTATTAACAAAGCAAGAAAGGCTTGATAATTCACCCAGAATGAATGTGGAAAGGGATATTGACCAGCTGATGCACAAGAAAGTGTAGGCTGAATTTGTTGGGAGAAGAGAAGTAGAAGGAAGAGTGGGGATATGTGAATATTCAAAATGGGGTTGAAAAGATACTGTCTTCAGTTAATGGAACACAGTTATATTTATAGTGTGCTGGTCAATGCTATTCGTTAAACCCTTCAAAGAGTTAAAAAAAGGACAGCTCTATCAAACATTTGGAGACGGGTAGGCAGGGGAAAGGTGGAGATGGCGTACATTAAATCCTTATCTTTTGTAATGTTGAATTATTAAAGATTGTCTAAAGTTAATAAGTCAAGAGATTATTGCTCAAATATGTTACTTAAAGGTAGGAAGTCAGCCAGCAAAAGATACAAGAATAGATATCGTTAAAAGTATCTAGGAAATGGGACTAGAGAAGGAGGGTGGGGTGGGAAAACATCTTTTAATTCCAAGTTCCTCTGTACTATTTAATTTTTTTACCTTGTGCATGTATTACTTGGAAAAGTTTGTAATAAACTCAAATAAAACATCCTTCAGAGGCTTCACATTGAGTAAGATGAGGTTTAACCAAAACCATTGACCAGCTGCCAAGGCGAGCAAGTACTGGGGCTCATCTGATGTGCCAGGCTAAGCAATCCCAAGTCCTCCAAGACTCTACAGTTACTGCCACTCTGTCTGCCCAGATTCAGGCACAACTTCACCTTCTCTCATTTCTATCGCTATTCTATAAAGATAAAAACAAATACCACTCCCAAATAACAAAAACCAAAGTCTGCTGCTTTTCTTGCCATGTTTTGTGATTAAGCTTCCTGTCTAGCAGGCTTGCAATGTTTTTGGAATCAAAAGGGCATTGGTATTAGATTGTTAACTACTGTACTTCCCCATGGCTCTAGTGTATGAAACACTTCATGAAGAATCAAACAGAATTTTAAGATGTTCAGTTCTAATCAGTTACTAACTTGAACAAGTTCTGCTCTTACATGGTGCCAGCTGGTGTGAGAAGGGTGCTACCCATTTCTCAGTCCCACTGGGGGAGACTCTCCAATAGCAACCTTCACACTACTACATATTAAAATTTCCATTCTCTTACTAGCTATTTCTTCTCTGTCCTCATTAACTTCAGTAGCCAAAGGCAAATATTTGCATTAAAGCCTTTTCTTACCTGAGTTCACCTCTTTCTGTTTGGCATAGGCCAGTTGGATATCCAGGCTGAGACAAGAAGACACATTGAATGAGGGAGAATGGGGAAAACACTGAGGTGCTGTAGGTACCATCATCAAAGCTCTAACCAGAGAGTGCAGAAATACAGTCCAGACTGGCACAAGTTGGAGTTATTTGTTGTAGTGGAGAAAATACACACAGTGGGCATTGTGGGCATTTCCATCAGTGAATACCAGAAGGAAACTACAATGTGACTTGGGCTTTAGTTTGACTACTTTAGGAATGGAAAAACAAAAAAAACAAAAAAAAACAAGACTTTCCTGTAGACTGACTGCTGCCGAGAAGCACTGGCAGTTCTTCAGCCAGAATCCCAATTAACACCATTGGCAAAGAGGCAAACCCAGGTGGATGTAAAGCTCTTTCTACTTTTGAAAAAGTTGCAGCTTCTCACGTTAGAGAAGACAGAAGGCTGTCAGTATTTTGTGGTTTGGTCAGACAACTTATTCTTCTTTCATTTTTATGGTGGTCCCAGAATGACTTAGTCTGATGGTGTGTTAGGAACCTGATTGTCTACAACAGGAAAGTATGGCCTGGCTGAGTGTGCAGCAGAAGTTTCTGAGCACCCAAGGTTTTTACAGAAGAGGAGCCCTTCCTCCTCAGACAGTGGTTCCAGTCTGCATTTCCCTTAACTAAGGACAAAGAACAATTTTGTTTTTAAATGAATATTAGGTATATAAGCTGTGCCCTGGACAAGGACTGTCTGCTTGGTAGAAATGTTTGGTAAACCAAAATGAAACTGGAATCATGTCAGCTCTTCTGAGGCACTTGTTGGATGGTTGTAAGCATTTTCGTGTCCTAAGCACAAATTTTCTGAGCCTTTTCTGGGTAGAACAGGAAGTGCATTGGGGTAAAAGTCTGTGCTTCCTTGGGAGAGATAACTAAGTCATTAGGGTCCATGAACCCTCCAGCCAGAGACTTGTTTCACAAATATTCATAAAATTCCTTTGCAAACTGCTGTAATTAGACCACACTGAAGGAAATGGAAGTCAAAATTAACATTAATATTTGTTTCCATTAGAATATATATATTTATGTTTACATAATATGTCTACATAAATATATATTATGTTTATATAAATATATTATATATTATGTTTATATAAATATATATATATATACACACATGCAGTAAACACTTTCTTCAGTACCCAAGTTACCCCACTAAATTTACAAGCTGTATGACAAGTAAAAGTTTTGGCTTCATTTGACTTTCAACTTCTTTGAAAAACTAAATGAAACCACAAGAATAATTGTCTCCCCATGTTAAGTTGAAACTACTTTATGGGTTGTCTAGAGTGATGTCTCAGAAGTGAGGAGCACTTGCTACTCTTCCAGAAGACCAAAACACCCAGACACATTAAATTTTTTAAATATCCATAAACATTCATAGAATCATCACAAATATGAGGGTTTTGTACAATAGCTATTCCATCATTTGAGTGTCCTGTTTTAGTCTAGCTAGTAAATGTATCCATAAGTATTTATGTACATTTGCCATAATTGTTCTAGGGCCTAGAAATACGCTAATAAAACAAATCCTTTGCTATTCAAGTTTCCTTTTGTTGCTGTTATAAAATGCTCTGATGAAAAACAGCATGTGTAGGAAAGGGTTTATTTGACGTATACTTCTAGGTCATAGTCCATCGTTAAGGTAAGTCAGTAGGAAAACTCAAGCAAGAACCTGAAGCAGAAAGCACGGAGGTTTCTGATGTCTGGCTCCTACATTGGCACATGCTAAGTTAACCTTATACATACCTGGATCATCTACCTGCCCAGGAAGTAAATAGTACTACTCACAGTGGGCTGGGCTCTTTGCAACAAATAATAATAAAGTCTAGTCTGATGCGGGCAATCCCTCAGTTGAGACTCCCTTCAAGGGTGACTCTAAGCTGTCTATAGTTTAGGTAAAATGAGCTAGGACACTGGCCCTCATGGTGCTATGTTCTAATTTGAACACTAAAAAAAAAAAAAAGAAAGAAAGAAAGAAAAGAAGAAGAAGCATTTTGGTTGTGATGCATGAGGTATTATGAAGGAAAATGCTGTAAATATAGTTGGGAAAGTGGATTTCTGGGTGGGGTCCTGTAAATGAGCACACTTGCCGTTTTATGTAATGTGGTCTAAGAAAGCCTCTGAAGGTAATATTTAAGCAGATTCTCTGAAAGAATGATGCAGCCAGCCATGCAATTAACTCAAAACAAAGGAAAGTAAAATTATATGAAGCACACTGAGGAAACACCAAAACAGACACTTTGGAACGACATTCCTAAGTCGCTACATTCCCAGATGTGAACCTTTTTTTTCCCTGCTATTTTATTTTTAATCTATGTGCATTTGTATATATCCGTGAATGTGCACGTGGGAGGGGGGAGGTGTGCTGATGTGTACGGAGGTGCCCAAGGATGCCAGAAAGGGACATCAGATCCCCTGGAGTTAGAGTTACTTGTGAGTCACTCAACATGATTGCTGGGAACTGAATTCTGGTTCCTCCTTGAGAGTAGCAAACATTCTTGCCCTGAGCCACAACCTCCAGCCCCCACCAGATAAAAGTCTTGATCACAGATGTCTGGTGTAACCATTATTAGGATTCACTGACTGCATGGTTTAAAGTATAAATGTCTCTCCCCACAAAAAATAAATTAAAAAAAATCACTCCTGTGTTAAGAGATTGGACTTGAGCTATGGAGAGGTGGTTGAATCTTTAAGAGGCAGGCCATTAGATATTAGAAATCTGACATCTCCCTCTCCCTCTTTCATAGATGCCACGAGAAGAACAAGTGTGTGCACTAGACATTCCGTCATGATGTTCTACCTCATCCAAAAGCAACAGGAAGACAGACCATGGGTAGGAAGGTCTGAAATTTTAAGCCCAAAGAGATCCTTCCTTTCTTCAAGTTTATAATCTGAGGCATCTTGCCACAGCAATGCATAACTGACCACCACACTGACCTCACAAAAACTCAGGTCTTATTGAGTTTCAACTGTGAAACTTCAAAATGAAATCCTACTGTGCTGTAAAACAGTTTGGCCCTCCCCATTACAAAATTACTGTTTGATCAGGGAGCAAAATAGGCTCATTTTAGTGGTTGCTATGTCTTCTACATCTTCTGCCAAGAGTAATGAATGGAAATACAACTTTATACCTTAATATACTAATCTCTGGGTCCTTATCAATGGTCTGATACATTCAGGTTGGTAGAATTTTGAACCAAGTTTGTATGAAAAAGACTGATTTTAAAAAATTGACTCAGTTTGCTCTACAATGAAAGTTTTAGTCTTACTGGTTGAAGCTCATCTAGATTAGAGTACTAGATAACTCAAGCTCTGTTATTCTAGGCTTCTCATTCCATGTTCAGCTTTCATCCTACTAGCCAGAATGGTATCTATTTGGCTTCAGTTGAAGTTAAAAGACACACATAATCAGAAATTTCAATATATGAGAGACCTTGAGAAGGATTGGCTTTACTATTATAAGAAATTTGGGGAGAACAATCAGTAATTGTTATATTTTTAGAAAAAATAAGAAATAAAGGTGCTGGTTTTGTATGCACAGGGATGTTGACTTACCCATTCTCTGCATTAGGACTTTTTTTTTGCAGAGAATCTTTGTTTTGTGGTGCTGGGATAGAACCAAGAGGCTCGAACATGGTTAGGTAAGCAGTCTATCCTTAAGCTACTTTCCCCATCCTTCTTGTGGGGACATTGACTCTCACTGAGTTCTAATTCCCACACTGTAATTCCTCTGGATTCTCAGTATCTTCAGCCTTATAACATCATGTATGAAAACATATATGAAGTTACAGACATCATATTGGTCTTGTGATTAAAGATAGTTTATCTACTGTGCAGCTGCCTAGTGGATCTGATATTTCTGAGTCTGAGAAACATCCAATGTTAGTTTAAGACTTAATTTATTTTGCTGAATCCCAGACAGTTCTTAGCTTCAAACAAAACCAAGCTTTATGTATGACCTAGAGGTGGCGGAGTTTACAGATAGAAGATCACCCTTGTCTCTTACTAGAGGAAGAAATCTAAGCATCACTGGCCCTGCAGCAGTAATGTGCTCTAAAATACTTTTTGTCACTAGAACATTAGTGTGTCCCACCACAAATGTTCCACACACCTCAAATACAAGCAGAGAGAACAACATAGATCCCAGTTCACAAATCTACCAAAGGAGGTTATGAAAGCTTTTCCAACTATAACTTAGAACTGGTCACCTGTCAAAAGACGCAAAGTCCAGGCTCATTATTTTCAATGAAGCAGATCAGTGCTTGCCCTTGGATACAGACTGGGAGACGATCTGAATAAAAGTTAACATAAATCTACCAGAGAACGAAATGTGAAATATTGAGCTTTTCTTGAATATGTTCAAGTTAATAATTTTTCCCTTGCTCCTATTAGAAGACAACTTTAATAAATACATTTGAGTGTTACACTCTATGGAGCTATAATTATAATAGTGTGTGTGCTCACCTGTCCCCACGAGGAGGAAGAAGCCAAGACAGAGGCCAATGTGTTAGACATTTATTAGGGGAGGTGGCTGTTAGAAGATGTGAAGAAGGAGCTAGGGGAGACTGGGAGCGGCCCTAGACTGCAGTGTAGAAGAAAGAAGAAATCAAAGGCTGACCTTGCATGGTCTCAGGCAGTTTCTTCAAGGCCACTGTGGACTTCTTGAGCCAAAATTACCATCATCAGCATCCATCCCCTGTCTTTTAGGAGTGCCCAGGCCTGCTTTACAATCCTTTTACATTCAGTCACTGGCTTGGAGAAGTCCTTGGGCAGAATCGCCTTGGCGCCAAGTGTTCCAGGAAACACAAGCTGAAACCAACTGGCATTTGCTTGTCCTGCAGTTGGGAATCTGAGAGCAGCGTGTTCATGGCCAGCATATTATTTACTCTGTAGACACCTGCTTTGGCACATCTCTGTGGCTTAGGGAGCCGTTCAAGTGACTCAGACCAATAAACACACGTAGGTGGTTTCAGCCAGCTCTTTTCCTAAATTAGATCAGTGCTAACATTTTCCACATTCCTGAGGGCACTTTGGGAAAGAATATACAAGAGCACATTAAGTTAGACTCTAGTGGCTAAAAATAACTGACAAAGGCGAGGGACTGTTGATGGCAGTCCACAATTAGAAAGCATGTCTATGAAGCTCCTCCTTCATTTTGTCTTAGTAAGAAACTGGAGTAACTACAGACTATTACACTTTAGTTGACAATACCATAAGTAACGATAACTATTTCAATTTTCTTTTGTAAGTTGGGGACAGTGACCCATGCCTGCAATCCCAGTACTCAAGGAGGCAGAGGCAGGCAGATCTCTGTGAGTTTGAGCCGGCCTGGACTACAAAGCGAATCCAGGACAGCTGACGCTACACAGAGAAACCCTGTCTTGAAAAAAATGCAAAACAAATTTTCTCTTGTATGTCGCAAAACTAAATCTATTTAATATCTGTATCTTTACTGAGATTTCTATTTGCTATGATAAAACAACCATGACCAAATGCAACTTGAGGAGAAAAGGGTTTGTTTCATCTTACAGCTTACAGTTTATCACTGAAGAAAACCATGGCAGAAACTCAAGCCATGAACCTGGAGACAGGAACTGAAGTGGGGGCCATGGAGGAACGGTACTTAATGGCTTACTCTGTGGCTTCTTCAGCACACTTCCTTATACACTCCAGAAACAAGTGACCCGAGGTAGCAGCACCCCACCATCGGCTAGGTCCATGCACGTCAATCATTAATCAAGAAAATTTATTACAGAGTTCCCTATGATCAATCAGATAAAGTCCTCTTAATTGAAGCTCTCTTTAAGCAGGTAATTCTCTTTTGTTAAGCTGATACAAACTCTAACCAGCACAATTAACCTCTGGTCATCTTGACACACCAATACATTACTACTAAACCATAACCGCTTCTTTCTTATTTATCCCCAAGATCTCACATTTATATCAATATCACAGCACAAGATATGGACACTTTAAGAAACTCCCAGTCTTTAAAATGCCAAACACTTCAAAAGTTCAATTTTTAAAAATATCCATCACCTTAAATTCAAAGCTTCTCTCAACTATCCAAGTCTCTCTTAAAAAATCTCTTAATTGTGTTCTCCTATAAAATCAAAACACAAGTTAAATGCTTTCTTATTCTAACAGAGAATAACCAGGCCACATTTATATTCAAATCAAAATAAAACCAAATCCCAACAATATAAAAATCACAGGGTCAAGCATCTAGGATTCTCATGATCTTCTGGGCTCTAAAGGGTCCTTTCTCTAGCCCTGCCCTCTAAGTACACATGGCTTGTCAGCTACTACTGTCTTTGGTGGAATATAGAATACAACCTTAACTCCTTAATTGAGCAGAGAAAGTCTCTCAGAATCCAGCTAAATAGTCTCTATGGAGCTTCACTTATACAAGGCCTATTGACAAGTTTATGTGATGGTGGTCATGTTGTCTTTCTCAAATGAAGCTTTTCATATCCATCTATCTTTGCTTTTGTAGATCACACTTCCACATTTTCAGAGCATCTTCCACTAGATTACTGGTTTCTGTCTCCCCAAGTTCTTCTCTGATTCTTTTCTCAGCAATAACTGCTTGTCTTTTTTCTTCTCATGCATTTAGTTTGCAGCCAAGTATTGCCCTTTAGATAAAATTTTAGCTCTGACATTGTAGTTGTTTTCATGTCAACTGTCCTCCACTTGTTGACTTAAATATTTTCCTATAGACTTACCAATCCTACTATAATTTCTATCTGACAGAGAAGGAACAGGTCAACTTTCACTGAGTAGTTTCTGTTTAAGCTTAAGTACAGGGAAAATCTGGGGTTTGTATCTTTGCATGAGCAACGCCCCTTAAGTTAGCTTCCTACTAATTTTTAATGATCCTTGTGATGTTTCTATACTATTTTGTTTTCAATCCTCAGGCAGGATGTCATATTGAATGGCAGGTATAGTGGTAATACTAGGCCTGCTTCTGCACTCTGACCCTCAGAAAGTCTTTCTTTCTTTCTTTCTTTCTTTCTTTCTTCTTTCTTTCTTTCTTTCTTTCTTTCTTTCTTTCTTTCTTTCTTTCTTTCTTTTAAGCTAGAAATATAAGGTTTGAAAAAGAACGGCACCCATAGGCTCATATATGTGTATGCTTAGTCATCAGGGAGTAACACCACTTGAGAAGGATTAAGAGGTGTGGTTTTGTTGGAGTGGGTGTGGCCTTGTGGAAGGAAGTTTCAAAGGCCTAAGCCAAGGACCCAGTGGCTCCTTCTGTTGCCTGTGGGTCGAGATGTAGAACTCTTCGCTACTTCTTCAGCACTGTACCTGCCTGTGTGCTGCCATGCTCCCCGCCATGACAGCGAAGATAAGGAAAACAAATGGATTTCTTAGAGGGAATTTTTATCTTTGACAGTGGGACCATTGTGCATTCCGCAAATTTATTTTTTAATAGTTATTTTTTATATATTACAGTTATTCATTTTGTATCCCAGCTGTAGCTCCCTTCCCACTTCCCCTCCCAATCTCATCCTCTGTCCCTCATCTCTTCCCATGCCTCTCCCCAAGTCCACTGATAGGGAAGGTCCTCCTCCCTTTCCCTCTCACCCTAGCCTATCAGATCTTATCAGGATTGACTGTATTTTCTTCCTCTGTGGACTGGTAAGGCTGCTCCCCCATTAGGGGGAGGTGATCAAAGAGTCAGCCACTGAGTTCATATCAGAGACAGTACCTGATCCCATTACTATGGAACCCACTTGGAGACTGTGCTGCCATGGGCTACATCTGTGCAGGAGTTCTAGGTTATCTCCATGCATGGACCTTGGTTGGAGTATCAGTCTCAGAAAAGACCCCTGTGCCCAGTCTTTTTGGATCTGTTGCTGTCCTTGTGGAGCTCCTGTCCTCTCCATGTCTTCCTATCTCCCCTTCTTTCATAAGATTCCTTGCACACTGCCCAAAGTTTGGCTATGAGTCTCAGCATATGCTTTGACACCTTGCTGGGTATAGTCTTTCAATGGCCCTCTGTGGTAGGTTCCTGTCCTGTTCCCTGTTTTCTCCTTCTTCCAATGACTGTGCCATTTGCCTTTCTGACTGGTGCTTCAAGATGCAGCTATAGATCCAAAATATGCTCAAATATACAAGGACATTTGTTCAACCATGTTTATAACAGGTTCATGTGTAGTAGCCAGAATCTGGAAACAACCCAGATGTCCCTCAACTGAGAAATGAATACAGAAATAGTGGCACCTTTACACAATGGAATACTACTCAGCAATTAAAAACAAGGAAATCATGAAATTTGCAGGCAAATGGTGGAAACTGGAAAAGATCATCCTGAGTGAGGTATCCAAGAAGCAGAAAGACACACATGGTATATACTCACTTATTAGTGGATATTAGACATATATAATATAGGATAAACATACTAAAATGTGTACACCTAAAGAATCTAAGCAAGAAGGAGGACCCTGGATAGGATGATCAATCTGCAATCTGAAAATTTAAAGGAACTAATTAGGCCAGAATTCAAGGGGAAAATAAGAACTACATTGTCAATGAAGGCTGAGGCACAATAAGAAGTCACCCATGTGGAAGACATGTGTCTAGGTCAGCATTCCATGGTTATAGAGAGACAATGTATGGCAGCTAATGTGATCAGCACTGAACTTTGAACGGATGGTGCAATGACACTGAGACATTTCCGTGGTGAGAGTGCATTTTACACAAGCCTGCCAATCTGCTGCAGTCTGGATCTTCTAGTAGGTCATTCTGAAATCTTGCTTTATTTGAAATAATTTGGCCATGAACATCTTCTGTTAAATAGCCATTTATACATTTACATGAGTCAATTTCTAAAACTAAGGTTGCTTGGCTATTCAGAAGTGTGTGTGTGTGTGTGTGTGTGTGTGTGTGTGTGCATCACAGTTTAATAAACATCTTCAGATTTTCTTATTCTTACCACTTATATTGCTTGTTCTTTTAAATTTTATTTATTGATTCTTATTGGCAGTACATGAAAGGAGGAAATGATTTGGTTGCAATAGTGAACCTTGCAAATGTATTTTCCACCCTAAAACCAAATCAGTAGCAGAGCACAACTTTATGTATGTATATGTAATGTGTGTACACGTGTGGGGATCACATATGTGAGTGTGCATATGGAGGCCAAATGACAACCAGTACCTTCCTGTGGGATGCTGTCTACCTCCTTTGGAGATAGGCTCTCTCACTGGCCTGGGGCTTGCCAGTTAGGCTAGACTGACTATTCAGAGTCCCAGAGATCCTTGTCTTGCTGTCTCCATAGTGCTGTGCTTCCAAGGGTGAAGCACATACATTTTATTATTTTATTTTGTTTTATTTACCAATTAAAGTTAATAAGAGTTCTTATTAGCTCCTTGAGAATTTTGTAAAGTATGTTTTCATAACCTTCTCTTCAACTTCTCTCAGATCCACCAACCTAGCTCTGTCTCTTTTTTTCCCCCCACTGATCCAGTCCTACTTCACATACAACATTTTAATGCAGGTTCTAGGGATAGGATCTCTGGAATGCAAACATTATAGCAACTGCCACCCCCTCTCCGGTTTGTTCTGGGTCTGTGCAAACCCAGACAGCAATACAAAAATACTTACTTGATTATCCCAAGAAATACATCTTTAACAGTCTGTAACTCACTTAAAGGAAGGGAAGGGCATGTGTATTGCTTAACTAGGACAGCCATAGCTGTCACAGACAGGGCGGTTTGGACGGAAGCACTTCTGGCAGCTCTGGAGCCCAGCAGGCTGAGGTTGGGGGAATTCAGCTGCCTTTATCTGGGGCATTTCTCCTTGGCTTCCAGGTGGGTGGCTACCTTTTCACCAAGTCACCACACAATGTTTCTTCTGCATTCCTGTCTCCTTTTCTTCCCATGACGGTACCAGTTATTTGGCTGGGAGCCCCACTTTAATGGTCTCCTTAAAGCCTTTCCCTGCAAATACAGTTATGAGATACTGAACATTGAAACTTCATTTCACAATTTGGTGGTAGGGACACAAAATATTAAAGTTTAGTATACAAGATCTCAAAGTAGGGAGGCAGCCCTTGACAAAATTTAACTTAACCGAAAATGTTTGATAAAGTTCCAAACACGAATACAGTCAATAGTTGCCAGTTGTAGACTGAAGTCCAGGGGGAAGGCATCCACTCATGGCTAGGGAAGGACCTGAAGTGCTAGCAGCAGAGGCTGTTTTGCAATGTTGACCCTTCTTCTTGGCAGAACAGAGGGTGGAGTGATAGAAAGAACATCCCATGTATACAGAAAGGCAGAGAACAGAGTTTACCCAAGTAAACTGTCAAGAAAATGAAAGTAAAAATACAAAATGATGGACAACTTGTCAGCAAGGTCCTGGGGAAGATGCCATTCATTTATAAAGGGAATGAAGATGGCTTGACAGGACAAAGGGATTGCTGTGAAAATTCAATATGATATTTATGAGAATAAGCACTGCTTTTAAATAATGCAACTAGAGAAGCAAGCACAAGGCTATTAAAAAATAAACACATAATTTTATAAATCTTAATACTGAAATGTATGGCTTGTGGTAGCCCCCACATATCTAAAGCCTCTTTTTAAATATTCTTATTTCTCTCGCTGTTTCATTCCTTTCCTTCGAGAAGCTAAAGAAATCAACACATCATAGAAGTAAAAGCAATATACTGCTATGCAAAGTTGCGCTCAAGCTGATACACTAATCTGCTCTTCCACCTTCATTATTCTGACCCCCTCACCCCAACTTGGGGCAAAAATTCAGGCAGTATCCACTCTATAACTTAAACTTTCGAGATTAGTTTTGCCTGTGTAGATGACGTCACAGCCATGTTTTCTGCCCAGTAACAATAACCCTGAACCAGATTTCTATGCATACTCTCAAGCCAAACTGCCTAGTCTACCCTCCCAGCAGATCCCTACAGTGTTGGCCACGAGGGGGCAGGCCCTACTGCCCGAGCTAGGGGGTGCTAACCGCGCAGTTAGGCCCTGATGTGGCACCGACAAGCTGGAGCCAGATTCCAGATCTGGCGGTGGAGCTGTTAGGTGATTAACTGAAGATCCAACACTTTGGTCTGTCAACAGCTTTGCAGAGATAACTCTCTCCAGGTAGGGTGCGGTCTAGAATCGGGCAGGTCTGCCGCAGCCTACTCAAGGTGAGACTCGCGTCACGTGGATCATTGTTCCCTCCGGGTGCGGGCAGCCTGCCCGGATACTGGAATAGTCCAGCTTTTGAAAGGCCTCGCCTCCAGAACAGCTCCACAACTAACCAGCCCAGTTTCCTGGACAGCCCTGCCCCTGGAAAGAATTCGCCCCTGAGTAGCTCTGCCTTCCAGACTCAAGTTGGCCTTCAAGAAAGCCCTTCACTCTGACAACCTTCTTCCATGATAGCCCCGCCCCGCCCCGGGGCCCCGCCCCGCCCCGCCCCCCGGACCCCGCCCCGCCCCTGGAGCCCGCCCCTGGGCCCCGCCCCGCCCCCGGGGCCCGCCCCCGGGGCCCCGCCCCGCCCCTGGGGCCCGCCCCTGGGGCCCCGCCCACCGGCCAGACCCTCATGCAATCCATTCAATCCAGCGCTCCACTAGTCTTGCTTGTTACTCTCTGCTCGCAACCTCCTTGGTGTGAGTGTTTCAGCCCGGGTTTGTTCTCCCTTGGGGCTGGGTGTCTGAGCGCTTGAACGAAGCCGCGGGGGAACCCTCCTTAAAGTGCCAAAAAGCTACCGGACGCCATTCCCGAAAGTCAGTGTATCTTCTTACAGGTCTGTTTTTCTTTCCGTTTCATTTGACCGGTACACTTTTCTAGTTAACTCAGAACTCATCTCCTTTCTTTAAAAGAGTTTGATAAAGATGTGTGTTCTCGTGTGCAAGCACATTTAGTTACTTACAGTGTGGTGGCATATGTCGTATCGGGGCATATTATCCACGGTGTTTTTGTTTGCTTGTGTGTGTGTGCGCCAAACTAGGGAAAAGTGAGGACTTTCTTCTCAAACGAACTTAATAAGGCATTGAACTTGGGATTCCTGATATATCTGCTGCCTTTTTCCACCGCTAAGCGGAATTTCCCACAATTCACTTTCTTGGGAGCAGTGTTATGAAGTGGGATGGGAAGTGGGGGTGGTGAGGCAAGTACAGACCTGCCAAGGCCAACAGACATTTCATCGCGTAAGAAGTGGCTGTAAGGAGCCTGAAAGACAGCAGAGCTGTCAGGAACAAAATTGAGAGACATTTTGGTGATAGGCACTGAGAGTTTGTAAGACAGCAGAACTGTCAGAGTTAGATTAGAAGATATTTTTAGTAATAGTAATAAATATTACTTTTAAGGCATTAAGCAGTGAAATTAAATAATATCAGTTGACTAACAGACGGCGTGTATGATGTTTTAAAATAAAGTATAGAAGTTAAGGTAAAAGGCACTAAGTAATGAAATCAGGTAATGCCAACTGATTAGCAGTTGGTGCATGTGAAGGTGTGATAAGCTATGCCCTGAAAAAAATGTATAAAAATTGCAGCCTGAGCCTATGTAGTTGTGACGGGCTAAACTCTTAAGTGAGGAAGCCGCAAGATCGCCAATAACCAGCCTATTCCCGAATGGCTGTTTGAAAAGCCCAGACCACCTTAACAAGCCGGCACTGTGAGGACCCCCTTATGAGACCGGCCCTGAAAGGCGGCTCCAGAGCAACCACAGCTTCCTTTACATCTGAGGCCTGGCTGGAGCAGAGAAGCTCCAAGGTCCATCATGTCATCAGAAGACCGGTCTGAGGCCCAGCGGGAACAGTGAAGCTCTGGGACCTAGACGACACTGAAACACCAGAGGCAAAAAGTGTCCGAGCCCGTACCTGCAGTCAGGTTATATCCCCCTTAAGATGTATAACATAATACACTATGCAATGCTTAGATATTTGTGTGGTTCCTGTGATTAAAGCAGCATTCAAAAATCATTTGAGCGTTGGCTTTCATCAATACCTTGCCACCCTTGAGTGGCATCTCGGTTAGCGCTCATGACAGTGGCTGAAACCTAAGGCTTCTGCAGAAGTCTTAGTCAATGATGCTGAAGGTGGGAATGCATTCTTTCTTTTTTTAAATTCACTTTACATTTTTGTTGTAGCCCACCTCTCATCCCCTCCTAATCTCACCTACCCAACCCCCCTCCACTTGTTCTTAAAAAAGGGGAGCTTCCTTTCCCATCCACCCCAGCTCATCAAGTTGCTTCAGGACTGAGTTTGCCCTCTTCCCCTGTGGCCTGGCAAGGCAGGCCCTCCAAGGGAAACTGATCAAAAAGCTGGCAAGTGAGTCCATGTCCAATGCTGTCCCCACTTCCCTACTAGAGGACCCACATGAGGCCTAAGCTGCCCATCTGCTGCATCTTTGCAGGGGTCTGGGCCAGTCACTCATGGTCCTTGGCTAATGCAAGCTGCTCTGGGCCCTGCTTAGTTGGCTCTGTTGAGGAGCTCCTATCCCCTCCAGGTCCTTTTCTCTCTCCTCTCATTTTTCCACAAGATGCCCTATTCATCACCCAATGTGTGGCTGTGAGTCTCAGCATCTCTTTTGAGGTGATCCTGGGTAGAGTCTCTCAAAGGACAACTCTGTCAGGCTTCCCTCTGCAAGTGTAGCAGAGTATCATTCACAGTGTCAGGGGTCTTTCGTTGGGCCAAGCATTGTTTGGTCATTCCCTCAATCTCTGTCTGCTCTATCTTTATCTCTGCACATCTTGTAGGCAGTTTTTGTGGGTGGGTTGGTGTTTCACTCCCTTACTCCTTCTACTAAGAGACTTGTCTAGATAGAAGGTGTGCTCTTCAGTCTCTATGTCCTTTGCCACTAAGAGTCTCTGCTTGAGTCCCTCTCATAGCCTCCCAGGAGCCCACCCTGACTTATGTCTCCAGTTTGTCACAGAGATACCTTCACTTTCAGTCACTCTTTCTCTATAGTCCTTCTGCCCTTGCTCTCCCAGGTCTGTTCTCCACCCTCTTAACTCTCTGTGTCCCCTCTCCTACCTTGTTCCCTCTCTGTAGCCACTAACCCTGTCTATTCTATTCTGAGTGAGATGTATGCATCCTCCCTTGGATCCACCCTGTTACCTGTCTTCTCTTAGTTTGTGCCTCCTATTATGCTTATCCTATCCTATGTGGCTAATCTCCCCAAGAAGCACTTAAAGAAATCTTCAACATCCTTAGTCATCAGGGAAATGCAAATCAAAACGACTCTGAGATTCCATCTCATACCCATCAGAATGGCTAAGATCAAAATATCAAGGGACAGCACATGCTGGCAAAGGGGAACATTCCTCCATTGCTGGTGGGGGCGTAAACTTGTACAACTACTTTGGAAATCAATCTGGTGCTTTCTCAGACAATGAGAAATAGCTTTACTTCAAGACCCAGCTATATCTGTCCTGGGTATATACCCATAAGACTCTCCACCATACAAGGACACTTGCTCAACTATGTTCATAGCAACTTTATTCATAATAGCCAGGATCTGGAAACAACCTAGATGCCCCTCAACCAAAGAATAGATAAAGAAACTGTGGTACATTTACACAAAGGAATACTGTTCCACTATTAAAAACAAAGAAATGAAATTTGCAAATGGATAGAACTAGAAAAGATCATCCTGAGTGAGGTAACGAGGACCCTGAAAAACACACATGGTATATACTCACTTATAAGTGGGAATGCATTCTTCAGACACAGGCCAGGTCAACTCAGCCAGGTTATGGCCATGAGCTAAAGTGACTGGCCTCTGAGGACAGATGAGAGGAGAACAGGCAACATGAGCTGTTAACAGTTCATGAGAACAGGAGGACCAAAGGAGATAGGAGGAACACAAGGAGTCGGATATGTCCAGATTCTCTCCAGAAGCTTATTTGGGAAGAGGCTCTAAAAACCCAGTTGAAGAAAATGGGAGAAACAAAAAAGGAAAGCAGGAACCCAGCAAGGATGAGTGCTGGCTGTCTAGCTTCAGAGCTCAGCCCTTCCAGGGAACTTGTAGGATGCACCCCAGGCAGGCACTGGGCCTCTGTCCATGGCTCCCTCCAGCACCTGAAGCTTACTTAGGATGTCAGCTCACAGCTGTTGGAGGGCTGCCTGTCAGTCAGTAAATGTACAGGAGGTCCCCCATGGAGAGCTACTCAGATGTTGGAGTAGAGAAGTTGTGTAGAGCACCTGCTACCCTCAGGGAACGGAGAAGAGGAAGAAGAGAGAAGCATGCACACTGCACCGTGCTCATGCGTAGTCTAATTTGTAACACAATGGTCCTCGGGCCAGAGGGATTGGTCAAGGGGGAAAAAACTCTGAAGGAGATCCTGGAGTAAGTTTAGCTGTCAGCATACCAGGCTTCAGAAGAATTTGAGAAGATCCCTGGCCAGATAGTCAAAAGCAGGAGCCTTCCCACTAGGGCAGATTTGATCATTTTGAAGCCATTTCCAAAAATGTATACAAGACTGTCAGAATTAACGCAGTTTCTGAAAGGTCATGTGGCCCAAACTAATGCAGTTTCTAGCAGATCATGTGACACTTTTGTCTGAAAGACTAAAACAAACACTAAGTCAACCAGATCCTGTTCCTCTCTGCCCTTGGCTCTACTACTGCACTAGTGTGCTTCTTACCAAAATAAATACTCTTCCCACAGCATTTCAGGTTTCAACTTCAAGGCCTCCTTCTGGCCAAGTCTTTCCTGTCATTCAGTTTAAAGCAGTCTTCCTGTTGACTGGTCTGTATTTCATCGTCAATAGCTACTGGAAACTGCTGAATTTGTATTTACTTGTAAGACTACTAATTTATTGTCTTTACTCTTCTTATATAGAGAGTCATAAAAGTGGGGTCCTTGTCTGTTTCCTTCCTCATTTTATCCTCAATGGGAGAAACTAATATATCTTGCACACTGAATTCGTTTAGTTAACGGCCCTTTTTACTGGTTCCTCAATAGGTTTAGGCCAACCTGAGTCTCTGCTTCCTTTGCAGCAGCTGGCAGAACAATGGCAACAACTCCTGATGCTGCTTTTGACGCTCTCATGAATGGAGTGACCAGCTGGGATCTTCCTGAAGAACCCATTCCCAGTGAGCTCCTTCTTATTGGGGAGGCAGCCTTCCCAGTGATGGTGAATGACAAGGGCCAGGTGCTCATTGCTGCCTCATTCTATGGCCAAGGCCGCCTTGTGGTAGTATCCCATGAGGGCTACCTGGTGCACGCTGGCTTGGCTCCATTTCTCCTCAGTGCAGTGAGCTGGCTCTGCCCCTGCCCAGGGGCTCCTACTGCAGTGCACTCTTCCTTGGCATCGCTAGTTAACATCCTAGGTGACTCTGGGGTAGAGGCCCTGGTTCAGCCAGAACCAGGAGAGGCTCTGGGAGTTTACTGCATTGATGCTTACAATGACACCTTGACTGAGAAGCTGATCCAGTTTGTGAAGCTTGGTGGAGGCTTGCTCATTGGGGGTCAGGCCTGGTATTGGGCCAGTCAACATGGTAGTGACAAGGTGCTGTTCAGTTTTCCTGGCAACCAGGTGACAAGTGTGGCTGGAGTGTATTTCACGGACGTCTATGGGGATAGAGACCGGTTCAAGATCTCTAAGAAGGTACCCAGGATCCCAGTGCACGTCAGGTGAGTGTGCCATTCTGGCCCCTTGTAGATTTTAATTCTTTTTAAAATAATTCTGATATCCCTTTTTCAGTGAGTAGCCTATCCAGTTCAATGTAATTGGTTATTTTTACTGTTTTCTAACTGCTGCAAATGAAAAACATGGTCACTAAAATGCATCAAGGCATAAGAAAAGTTGGTCCTCCCAGCCACTACCTTCTATGGAAAAGCAATCATCCACTTAAGAGAAAAGGCTGATCTATTTGCTATTGCATCTCTGCATGCAGTGCCTGAAGCATAGAATGTTTATCAGTGTCCTAAATATCTCAGAAAACACCAGTCTATGTGAACATCTACAATTGGGCCCAGCCCTGTGCTGGACCCTGGGAATGCAGAAGAAATGAAAACAATGTGAAGCCTACATATCAGTGGAAAAATCAGCAGGTAGGCAAACCAATAGATAAGAATGACAGCAGATGTTGATAAGAGCCAAATGAAGAGAGGAAAGTATGATGTGAGGTATCAGAACAACAGGAGAATAAAGGCTCTTTAACCACTTTGGAGAAAGCATATCAAGTTTGGTTGGAATTCTTTGGTACTTCAAACAGAAGAACCCATTCTTCAAGTGGGAGAATATTAGAAATCCGTGTAGGTGTGGACCTCAGCTCAAATAGCTGAACAAATTGAGGGAAATGGTGGCATTTCTGGGGCCCAAGGTGGTGGACACCTTGTAGATGCTGGACCCATAATAGGTCTACCAAACAGAAGTAAGACCCCAGATGACAGGTCAGTCTGAAGTTAGCTGGAGTCCTGGAGAAGACATGGTGGTCAGCAGAGATAACATCTGAAGTAGCCACCGATCTTAGGGCATTCTTTTTTCCTGCTTCCTTCTGCCTCCCCTGAGACGAACTCAGCAGAATTTAGGATAAAGTTGCACCCAGACTGGATCTGATTTGCTCTACAGTGGCTTTGATTTTTATAGCCAACTGACAAGTTCAGGCCTGTGGGACAGCCCCCTGTTTTTGTAAATCATGTTTTCCTGGAGCACAGCCATGACCATGTATTCCCCAATGCAACATAGGAGAGGACAGAGTATAGACAATGGCCTTGAGTGCCAAGGAGCAAATGAGCAGCTTGGAAAGTACCATTTGAAAAGACACTGGAATAAGGGAATGGGCTGTGCCAGCAACTCTGGGAAGCAAAGGGGAAATCCTTAAACAGAAGCCAGATTGGCATATTCCCAGAACATGGAGGAAGGCAGAGTACTTGGAGATGAGTGAATGAAGATTTCACTGCCAGTTCATCTCAGAACTGACTGTCCATGGATAGAACAACAGGTATTTTAGTTGTGAGATGTAAAGACAGGTTGGAATGTAGAGAGAGGATTGACACGATGCAGCCATTTCAAAAGGAACCCTATGATTGGTGAACAGTGGGAAGGTACAAAGGCAAGGAGGCCGCCTATAGAAGGCCTGAAATAGACCATGTGAGAAATGCCAGTGACCGCCCTAGGATGATGGTAGCAGAGCCACTGGGAAGAGACATAGTTGTAGATGTGCTCCTAAGGCAGAGTCCAGCAGTCTGGGCCAATGGACTGGATATAGAGCAAGAAATGGAAAAGAGGAATTGATATTTTTGCTCATTGTGATTAAAGATGATGTCATTTACTGAGACTAGAGGGGACCAGGAGTTTAAAGACTTATTGTGCTTTTTCCACATGTAAATGATTCACCATAGTGGATTCTGAGTTTATATCTCTTAGGAAGCATGAAGCTCAGTTTTAGGATTGTGGCAGTGTCTCCACAATTTCCCTGTTTCCACTGTGGTTTGTTGCTCTTACCTTCTGTTACAAGATGGCCAGCACTGCTCCAGGCTCTGTAATTAGACCCAGCAATGATTCCTGGAGCAGGCACATTAGCTGGGTCTATCAGTTTTGTTTTGTTTTTTTAACTTATAAGATAATCTGTTTTACTTAATGGTCCTGTCCGTGAAATGGGTCTCCATTGATATTTTAGTGAACAAAACTTAACCTGGTGCTCAAAATGTAACCACCAGAGGATCTGAGGATATTTTTAAATGGGCACCTCTGAAGAAATTAAAATCCTGTCTCAAGGAAGAAAGTGAATGTCAGTATGGTGTGAGCAGTTAGCAGTGCCCGTGGCCCTCAGCCCCAGGGAAGGTACTGAGATTCCTTCCCTACAGAGAAGGTGGGAGAGGGAGTGATAACCAGGCACACCGACATGGATCTTATTTGCTTTAAGCTGGCTCTGATTCCCTGTAGCCACCTGACAAGCTCAGGCTTATAGTCCAACCCCTGCTTTTGTAGATAGTGTCTGAGTGGAGCGCAGCCACGGCATGCTTCCAAACTGTAACAGTCCTTTCAGCAGAGCCCGTGAACCCTAAAGTGTTGACCAGTCCCTTTAAGAAATGTCTCCAGGCGCTAAATCTGAGCACCATAGTTTTCACAATTGCCTTTAGGAAGGCACCTTTTCAATAAAGGAGGCCTGTCTCTCTTCATGTCCACCTACATTTTCCATCTTTGCTACCAGATCTGAAGTTTCCTGTTTTTTTGTTTTCAAGCTTCATTTTCCATGGTACTCAAGTACACACAAAAGAACAGTCCAGTATTCCTCTGGGAAGTTTTGACCCAACACAGAGAATAGTCACCTCATGGTCAGTCTTATTCATCTGCTGCAGGAATAAGTCAGTGGACGAAGGTGGGAAAGCAGATCCAGTTCAACATCAAGATATTGAAAGCAGAATTCATTGGTCTTCATTGGTCTGAGAGGTTGGCGTCTCCAAGCTCTGAAGCTCAGTCTGTGTGGTCTGAGAGACAGCTTCTACACTGGGGAATGCGGAGAGGAAAGGGCTAGATGCAGCAGGTCCATGATCAGATATATGCATAGAATTGCTAAGCCAGATTGCCTGCTTTTACCAGCTCCCGGCTCCAGGCTTTCAAATTCCATAGAAGGCTGGATTTTTGAAGCATGTTTTATAGCCCTGATTTGGAGGTCAGTGGTTTTCCTTTAGTCTAAAGCCTCACCTCAGATTATTTTGAAACAGATATAGGTACATTACATCTTCATTGATATATATATTTCTAGAGACACAAATTCTTAAGAACATAACCACAGGGGTGTCACCAATGCCTTCTACAGTCACTGTCGGGCTTCCTTAAGACTTGGTGTGAGAGTTTATAGGGCACTCGTGTACATTTCCAGTCTAGAGCAGCTGTCAATGATTTCCAGAGGGATTCTGTCCTTTTGTGGGACATGTTTAGTGGAACTAAGTTAACTAGTGTGTATAGACCTTCTCAGTGATCAAATCTAAGAAAGATCTCTCTGTTTTAGGATTAATAAATACATCAACAAGTTCATACTGATACTTCTCATTTGAATTTGGGACCACAAGGATTTTATTTATTCTCCATATTCTCTTGTTGAAATCTATTATTCCCCCATTTTGTAAGGCACCATCATAATGAACTACTCACTTTACCATACTATACACCAAACAAATGTGAAATTCAAATGACGACAGCAAAATGAGGCGGGTTTGCTGAGTGCCAAATTCCATGCAGTATTTACTAGCATTACCAAGTTCACTTTGAAGGTCCGGTTTCCCAAGAAGAGAGATTGAAAGATAGCGATTTCCCCTTCACAGTTTGGGTTTCTCAGGAAACTGACTTGGACAGTCTAGTGTGTGGAAGTTCCTTAAAAAAAAAAAAAAACTGCTCTCAGTTTTTTAAGAAAAAGAAGAAAGATGGAGTAGCAGGAGAAGGTAGTCAAATAGCAACAAATAATTTTTAGCAATAAACCACAGCAACGATTATTTCCTCAAAGCACATGGGGTGCCTGGAAGCACCTAGGGAAGCCTTAGATGCACCTTCGTATTGTAGGGATTTATGGTTAGATTAGTGTCTTTTGATGCCCTTTAGAAAGTTCCCTTTTTTTATGCTCATACCACTGTGTAACAGGAAATGTCCACTCACTTGTTTATTTGCTTTTGCTATTTAACTTTTTTAGAATTGTACCAAATAATTCTGTAGCTCAAAAATAAAATTTAAGACCTGTCTGTGTTCTGTCTCCTTCTCCCCTCCCTGTTTAAGTTCACCAATGCTTTATTGTTTCTTTATTACATGAGCAGGCATACACATATGTGTCAGAATCCTCTTTCTTTGAGAAAGCAGTGACACACTCCATTTTTCTCCACTTACTTTTTCCACTCAATGGTATTCTGGATTACCAAGCTGGGTATGCCTACATAACAGAATGCCAAGATGCCCTGCAAGTTCTATTGTGCATATGCGTAGACATCATATACTCTGTTCTTAAGCTCCTTAATGATACACTTCTGAATTTTCAGGATGAATTTTTATTTTCCCAGTATTTTTACTAACACAGATAGGCTTCAGTGAATACCCTGGTAGAAGTATCTTTGTAACCTTGTGGTGTCCGTGGAGTTGGGATGACTGGTTGATGGAAAACAAATGTGGAATTTTGTTAGCATTGCCATGTTTCAGATTGGATTCCTAAGAAACTGACTCAGAGCCAGAGATGGGGTGCAGGGACCTCATTAAGAAGCATTGTAAATGCAGAAAAAGAAAACACATGGGCAGGGGCAGAAAATAAACTATGAGGCATATATTTTGTACATATTTTTAGCAATATTGTAACTATTAAGTGAAACATGGTAAGACACATAATGTCTGCAACAGAAGACACCATAACTACAGACATGGGGTGAATAATTATGTGGCCATTGAAAGTCATATGTTCAGAGACCTTAAAAGAAAAGCAAAATACTCACGATACAGTAGACCATATTAAGATACACAATTCTGTTAAAAGAATGGCAAACTCATGGAAATAGTACATATGCAGGTAAGAATTTGAACATTAGAAAACAATGTGATAACAGGTAGTATATAACTTGGGTAAGCGATAATAATGACTATTTTCAAATATAAACATTTAAGTCTTCATCAAATTTTCTATAATTACAACATTAATATATTTTAAATAACTTTTATCAAGGCCCTTAAGATTAAGAAAATGCATCTTGATCACATTTAGATGCCCCTTTTACTTGATGTCATGCTGTTATTTGAATATGAAATGTCTTTCACAGATATATACATTAAATGCCTGGGGTTTTAGCTCATGAGGGCTCTGACCTCACCAATATTGATGGATTCATAATTTGGTGTCATTATTGGAAAGCGATAGAAACTAGGACATGGGAAACAGTCTGTGAAAGCAGAACACTGAGGACATTCCCCAGAGGGGCGTAGCTCATTCCCTGCCCTTTTCTTTCTTGCCTACTGCTTCCAGATGCCCATGAGATGAATAGGCTTGCCTCATTCCTTGCTCCCAGCTGGGAGGTTTTTTTCTCTTTTAAATTATTTTCTTCAGTTATTTTATCACAATAACAAAAACCTGGCTAACATAATTTACATTGGTTTTTATGTTTTACTTTTTCTCTTAATATATGTGTTTTGTATACACACACATATATATATGTACATATATAGAGAGAGTATATATATGTACATATATATATTTATATATATGGAGTATATATATATATATGTACATACATATATATATATATATATGGAGTAAAATACAAAGCCATGGTGTATATACATGTATTATAGACCTATGGGATGCATAGTCAAAAGAATTGGCATATCTGTTACGTCATATCATTGCTTGTTGTAAGGACATTTGCAATTTCCCTCTTAGCAATTTTAAAATACACGGAAGTATTTATAATTATTATCATGCTGTGTGATAAACCACTAAAACCGACTCTTGCTGTCCACCCTAAACTTTTATTATTTGGCTAATGAGGATATGACTAGAAAGCTATATTCTGTTTAAGTCAGTTCAAAGTGACATTTGAAAGCACTGATATACAAAAATGCAACTTACCAAATAATCCAAGAATATTATAATTTATGTTAATATAAAATCTGTATATTTTACATGTAATCATATTTTTATATATGCCTATAGAAAATTTTTGAATCTGAATGCAAAAAAATTAAATTACTACATTTAATTAATCATTTTTAATTAAGTTAGAATATACTAATAAATAAAATTTTAAAAATAAAAATGACATTAGGTGTTGTTTTTATAATTTTAGGGAAAAAATGAAACTTTGATAAGATTTAATAGATTTAAGTGATAATCATTGTTAAGCAAGTAAAAATAAATTTCCCTTAACAAACAACTTTTAAGTATAGGTTATTTTCCAATTCATTTCATAAAGATGAATTAATATTAGTAAAAAAATTTTTTTGACTCTGGCTTCCAAAATGTTATGCTTTGCTATGAAGGATGCATTTGTAGATGTGTTACTATGGAGCTATTTATTTATCTGTTGGTCTGTTGGTAGTATTTCTGACACTATCGGACAGACTTAGATCTGAGCCCCAGTTTTTCACTTTTTTTTTTTTTGCCTTGAGTTCATGAGCAAGTTGCTTGGCCTCATTGAGCATCGTTTGTGCAATTGACACCCTGTATCCGAGTACCCAAAGCAATGAAAGGGACAGCAGCAAAAAAGGATGTTTTTACTGTTCGCTTTCTCCAGCACACAGTATCTCTTACATCGTTCACACAGTTTGTTGAATGCCTGTTAAATTCTACACATCATTCTTGGCAATAATATTTAGACCTTAACAGAGATGACTGCTATGAAAATACGTTTTCACAGTGTTAGTTTTCATTACTTGTAAAAACAAGGGGAAAAGCAATGTGACAGAGTAATTGAATGTTTGCAGTTTTCTTGACCTACATGCATCTTTTTAGTCACTCTGCATCCAGTTGCCAGGGTCATTACACTCTCCTACTTCACATTCTGCTTTAAAGTAATTTAATGTTTAAAAAGAATTTCCTTAATGAGAATTTTTAGTCACAGTATAATGTCATAGCTTTCCATAGGTACTTAATAATTTTCTTTTATTGAATGTGTGGAATTTTATAGTTTTGTACTTTGAGGGAGAAAAAAAGAACTTTCTAATCTTTCCATGATCAACTTCCATCTTTAAAATAATTTGGCACTCTCTCTCAATGTAAACACCATAACATGTGGCATTAAATGTCTTGTTTTATCAAAATATTAAGGTATTAAGGTAATTGAAAATCTGTTTATTTAAAAATATAAAATTAATATCAAATAATTGACTTTCAATTTGCTTTTTCTGTCATAGAACTCTCAGCTCCTACGATGCAAATTCATCTTATTCAAATTCAACACTAACACCCAGCTCACAGGAGCGCTCTTCTAGCCCTATTAAAATTGGAGTTTCACTTTACTAACCTTCTCCAATTCCTGAGCACATAGCCTAGCACCATCTCCATGTTAGTCACCTGGTCACTTGTTGATGTCTCTCACCTATGAGAATGGACAGCTTGGACAATGTCTGGACATTATTTCTCCTGTTTCTGTTTCATTTTATTACCATCTTGGGGTCTCGATTGGTTTTGTTTTCTCTGACAGCTAAAAATTAAAAGGCAGGAAAATTTCTAGGGTGACAGCAGCAGGAAAAATTTCAAACATAACAGATGGAATCAGCTGGTGAAGGAAGGCATTTATTAAGAGTGAAAACAAACACATACTCAGAAATTCACAGTAAGAAAGACTCTTCACAAAGAAAAGCAGGGAGGCCTCTCCTTGAGGCCTGCGTGGTTTTGTTGTGTTGTGTTGTGTTTTTGATGTCTTTGAAAGGTCTTTCTTCCTGATTTAGGGCTGGTCAGACTGAAGAAAGACAGAAGAGCAAAGCAGCCCACAGCCATTGGGAAACAGATCCAGATCAGACCTTGAACTTGTTGAGCCAGTCCATCAGCAGGGCCCTGACTAGTGGAAGTAAAAGCCCAAGAGGCCTTTGTTTTAAACTAACACGCCTTTGTCTCTGGGATCTAAGGACTCTTTCAGAGACCTTAGCTTAGATTCTGCCCTATTTCTTACTGACTCCTTGTTGAGGTATTCATGAATCTCCCTGCTAAGAATCTTGGCCAAAGCCCACCTTACCAACTAACCTGGCAGGTTCCTTAATCTCAAATCATTGCTGGAAAGTCCTGAGTGCAAGGTGATGACTGTTCTCTGTGCCACCCAGCTTCATCTGCCAAAGGAAAGAGTAGGATCATAAATCCGCAAAGATTCTCTCCCCTCCTGTTGCCAAGAGCAGCTGACGATGTACCTATTGGTAGTGACTTATCCTCACCACAGTTCTGTAGTGTAATCAACTTGGTTCTTATTTCACAGTTTGGATTTCACATAATCCATAAACATTTTGACCATATCCAGGTAAGAATTTGTGTGAAAGGAATCAAGGTACTGTCAAAAGCCTCACAGCCCACTGTGGTAAAATGAAAATAGCACATAAGCAGGTGGACATGGGAGGTTTGGCTCACGATTTGTACATAGTTTCCTAGCGCTGCTGTAACGAAGGGCACAGTGCTGAAGCAATAGAAATTGATCAGCTCATAGGTTTTGGCACGTGTTAATGAGATCACACTATAAGCTAATCCCTTCGGATTCTTGTGTGTTGATGGCAATCTGTGCTGTACTGTCCCTTGGCATCATCCTAGTGACTTCATCTTCACGTTCTTCTTATATGCATTCTTAATGTTTTGATCTTCATTCTTTTTTATTAATTACATCTTATTCACTTCGTATCCCCCCTGTAGCTCCCTCCCTCCTCCCTTCCCAATCCCACCCTCCGTCCCCCTTCTCTACCCACGCCCTCCCCAACTTCACTGAGATCAAAGCCATAATCTAGGTGCTTTGGTCTAGACTTTGGAGTAGAATGGAATTTATACCGTAACAATGACCAGTATTATGTTCCTTGCTTATCAGACATAAAGTTCCTAAAAATCAGATCTTCTTCATGTATTTATATGCGTTATATAATAACAAACATGTCAAAAACTTACTGTGTATCAGACACTATTTTAGCTAGTAAGCTAATTATCTCCTTTATCTCACAGAAATAAAGGAGAAATGCTGACTTTGGAAAATAGAGTAACTTTCTTATGATTATCTAGTTACTTTGCCAAGATAAAATTAATCACATTTTGACTAATCAAAATACATGGACTGACCCACTCACTGAATCATAGCAGAATCCAAACCTTCAAGTAGCTGATGTCTGTAAACGCCACTCCTTGTGATGAAAGCTTTCTACCAGCAGCTGAGAATTCTAGACGCCTGTGAGGACTTACGGAGAAACGCAGGAGGGTGGCCTGTTTTATTACCAGTTCTTGTAGGTCAGTGACAGCACAACTCAGAATAAAGCTGCAGGGGAAAACACAAAAGTGAACCTAAGCCCACTTGCATGACATTTGCTGTGTTTGTTTGAAAATGAGATGATGACGTTGAGAACACGATATTTCCTCTTTTCTGTGCTGATATGGAATGAAGGAGAAACAAGGCAGAAGAGGTATTTCCTTTCAGTCATGTTTTACTGCTTCAATGAATAAACTAATTTAAACTTTATTTTAAAAATTTAAAAATATTTGACTCTTATTTAAAACTATGTTGATACAATTATATTAAAATTACCTATAACTCTCATAGTCAGGATGATCCCAGAATACATTTTGACAGCTATAGGGTAGATACTGTTTCAATGTCTAGCTTTATAATTTTAAGATTTTAGCATTTAAAAAAATGAAGCAGTCTTTTGGGAGTGTAATTTTTACATTCTATTAAGCCATTCCCAAAACTATCCTATCACTGACTTACTATATATGGGTTTAATGTTATTTTATAACCCATTCCCTATTATTTGATATTCGATGTATCTAGAAATTGTTTTAATTTCTGAAATAGAAAACCTTCTAAAAATTTATTTTATATGTTGGCCATTTCTCAGTAAAACATGATAAATACTATCAGATTTAAGTAAGGATTTAAGATTTTTTCATACTTATTTAGTGAGTGTGTGATGTACATATATGTATGTGTGTGGGAGTCCAATGTTCATGTGTGTGTGTGGAGGTGAGCACACATGCCATGGTCAGAGGACATTCAGAAGTTGGTTCACTCCTCCTACATGGGTCCCAGAAATTGAACTCAGGTCATCAGGCTTGGTGACAAGAGCATTTACTCTCTCAGCCATCCTACCTGCCCTAAGTGAGAATTTCTAAAAGATGGCTATGTAAATTAAATAAAAGTTAAAAAAAATCCTATTTCTGAGCAAGCCTGTAGAGAGTCTAGTGTGATGTTTCCATGATCTTATATCTGAAGACTCACTCCAGGGGAAGTACACTAAGAGGGTTGTCTTTTCCTGCTTAGATGAAGTCTCTGTCCGATATGTTAAGTTGTCCAGCCTTATTTATATTCCTTAATAATGTTTAAAACACACAAAATTCAAGCCAAAATATTCACTTGGATGGTTAATATTAAGAATTCTTGGAAGGGTTCATTTGGAAAATGTGGATTTTAGTATATATGAATAAGAGTGCTACCTCTTTCTTCAAATCTAAGATAGCCTCAGTTATGAGAAGGATTGGTGTTTTGTGTGCTGCTAAGCAAAAGTAAACATGAACAATAATATGCAATTAATTGTGAGACACTAGAAAATGCATTAGGTTGATAAGACACACATTATTAAATCCAAATTACCAAAATATTGTTGGTAAGAAACAGAAGATTATTGTCATGAACCATGTCAAGAACCATGTCATCTTTCTTCACTCACTGAGCTGTAGTTCATGGCTCATTAGTTGAATACAGCTTCTTCATCTCTCTCATCTTCTTTCCAGGTGTTGGGAGGTACTCAGGCGTGACCAGGAGCAGCTTCTGGATGGGATCTCTAAGTTGGACATCAAGACTGGAGGTGTCCCCTCCCAGCTGCTGGTGCACGGGTCCCTGGCCTTTCCTCTGGGGCTAGATACTGACCTTAGCTGCTTCTTAGCAGCTGCCCACTATGGCCGTGGCCGCGTCGTGTTGGCTGCACATGAGGCGATGCTCTATGATTCTAAGATGGAGCCCTTTTTGTTCAATGCTATACGTTGGCTGGCTAAAGATCAGGGAGACAATATTGGGGTGAACAAATGTCTCAAAAATCTGCATTCCCTATTGTTGGAGCGTGGGTTGAAATGCAGCCTGGAGTCCCATTTGGCCAATGACATGTGTGTCTACTGCTGTGTGGCTTATAGTGACCAGGATGCCAAGAAAATACAGGAGTTCGTTGCAGAGGGTGGGGGGTTGCTCATTGGTGGCCAGTCCTGGTGGTGGGCTTCCCAGAACCCAGGCATCTCTGCTTTGGGTGGTTTCCCTGGGAATGTCATACTCAACACCTTTGGCCTCAGCATCTTGCCTCGGACCCTCAGCCCCGCCTGTTTCCCTGTCCTCCCTGCAGATATAAGGAACTACCACTTTCGAAGGACTCTCTCTGAGTTCCAGGCTATGTTGAACCACAAAGGTGGGAACTTAGAAAAGAAGTATTTGGTAAGGTTGAGAGTAGATGCTTCTGGCTTCCTTCAGATTCCTGCCCAGGGAATTCCTGCTTATATATCTGTGCACCGGATCCTAAGGAAGATGCTGCGACAGTCAGGCCTCCCGGCTGTGAGCAAGAGAAATCCAGTTTCCAGTCATTCCTGCGAGGCTGCAATGCTCCATATAGCCACAGAGCTAGCACATTCTGGGACCGACTGCTCCCAGCTAGCTCATAGCTTTGGCACTCAGACTGACTCCTCCAATCTCTGCCCCTCAGAGCACCCAATTACAGTGGAGATCAATGGAACCAACCCAGGTATGGAGTGAGCAGAGAATGCCCAGAGTGTTCTTGGTCTGGGAGAAAGTGGGTTTGGCAGACTTTGCAGAACCTGGAAGGTTCTGATTCTCAGGAAGGCTAGCTCCATGCTTTCCTAGATACTTCTAAGACCATGAGAGCTGGGACTCTACTTAATTGAGCCAAAGAGGAATGGGTCTAAGAAGTGTGGATGAATGATGTGGCATTCGTAGAAGAAAAGTGCCATCTGTAGGAGGTTCCAGGTAGAGTCAGGCCAGGAAGGAAGAGGAACTCAAGCCTTCTCTATGACTTGTCAGGTGACAGTGATGCCTGGATGAGCACTGGGCTCTACCTCCTGGGAGGACAAAGTGCAGAGATCTTTCTCTCTGAACCTGCTGCCTCTGCTGGCCTGAAGGTAAGGCTGGACACCAGAACTAGCACCTCCCCCCCAAACAGCCAAGATTCCCCCACACTATACAGTTGTTCATTCTGCTACTGAGCAAGATCTCAGGGGAGGGTTATTCTATCCCTCTTGTAGATGGACAGCAGAATGTTCAACTTACTAATGACCTAAGCTCATTCCTAACTGATTTCCATGCATGACAACCTTACCTGCTTGGAGGGTAAGGAAGAAGAGTAGCCTTATAGACCAGCACACGCCAGTTTTCCTAGTAGCAGAGGCCTGAGTTTTACCTCTTCACCTTGACATCTAAAGGGTGTACTAATCCCATCATCTGCATCACAACTTCCCTTTAGAATTTAAATTCTTCTGCCTTTTCAGCTCTGAGCATCATTTTTCTCATTTCCTACTATAGTTAGGAGCTCTTTTTTTTTTTTTTTTAACTTTTGAGGTAAGGTTTCTCTATGTTGCCTGGAACTCATTCTCTAGACCAGGCTGGCCTGAAACTCACAGAGGTCTGTCTGCCTCTGCCTCCTGAGTGCTGGGATTAGAGGCATGTGCCACTACCTCCTGGCTTGTTGGGCACTCTTATATCAGCCTTCTCTGTAATTTATCTGCTTCAGTCAGATAAAGGTAAAAAAGGTAACCCCAGGACTCTAGACAGAGCAAGTAAGGGTGAGCTGGACAGAGAGGAGAGGATGAGTTCTCTGCCTCCTGGTCAGATTCTGTAGCAGCTGGATGGACTTGTATCTGAACAAAGGTAGACTGGGATGCCCTGCCTCAGTGAAAGCAGAGCCACCCGGTGTTTAAACCTCATATAAGAGCCCAGGACTCTCCACAAGTTATGCCAACTCATATCAAATGGAAACCTACTGTGGGACTGTTTTATATCCATAAAAGCTTAAATATACTATTAAGTCCAGAAGACTTTGGAGTGTTACAGTTTCCTTGGTTGTATGCATCCTTCACAGAAGAGAGACGTTAGGATTCCACATATAATCACCACACTCTCATCATGTAGTGTGATTTTCTGTCCAGGTGCAGATTGGATGTCACACCGATGACCTTAGCAAGGCCAGAAAGCTGTTTCGAGCCCCTGTGGTAACTTACCAGTGTTGTATGGACAGAATCCAACGGTCAGTCTCCTGCCTCTGGGGTGGTCTCCTGTACATCATTGTGCCCAAGGGCTGCCAACTTGGCCCGGTATCTGTTACCATCAGGAAGGCAGTGCCAGCCCCATACTACAAACTAGGTAAGTACAGTGGACATTGAGGGAAGATTGAGCTGCAGGTACCTTGGTGACAATGGGGTTGTTAATAACAGGGATCAGTAAAGAGAGAGAGAAAAGACAGAACTAGTCATGAGTCAACATGAGTTTGCAGAGAGTACGTATAGCAACCCTATGTCTGTGGAGCCTTTGGGTACAACAGAATAGGGTCTAACAGCTTGTCCTTCAACCAGAGCCTATGGACCTGCATAATCAAAGATCATTATTTCAGTGCTTTCTTTCTGGAATTTCTCTCTCTCTCTCTCTCTCTCTCTCTCTCTCTCTCTCTCTCTCTCTCTCTCTCTCTCTCTGTTTATGTCTGTCTCTCTCTGCCTCTGTTTCTCTCTGTCTCCTGTCTCCCTCTCAGTCTCTTTCTGTCTGTCTCTCTGTATCTGTCTCTGTCTGTCTCTCTCTCCTCAAATGGAAATGGATGGCAGGTACCATGCTATGTATCTCTAGGGAAGACATCGCTGAAGGAGTGGAAGAGCTGTATCCAGGAGAACCTGGGCCTGTGGGGAGAGCTGGCCACAGACAACATCATCCTGACGGTGCCAACTACAAGCCTCAAGGATCTGGAGGATCCAGAGCCTCTACTCCAGCTCTGGGATGAGATGATGCAGGCCGTGGCCAGGCTAGCGGCCCAGCCCTTCCCTTTCCAAAGGCCTGAGAGAATTGTCGCTGATGTGCAGATCTCAAGCGGTGGGTGCCCTAGGGGAGTGCTCTTAGTGAGAAAGCTCTATTTTGTTATTATTTTACATTTCATGTAGTTCCCAAGAGTTGTAAAGCATGATTTTGTTATTAAAGTGCAAGGTGTGTGGAGGGGGAGGAAATGAAAGCATGGACCATAATGGGAGTGAAAGCTACTTATAAATAAAAGGCAAATCACTGACATATTACAGAATGCAGTTTCCAAAGACAGTAAATATGTCGAGAAACTTGGTGCTGGGAGGTGACCAGTGTTCATTAAAGTCTTTTCAAAAATAATATTCAAAATGGACTATGCTCTTTAGATGTAAGTCAGAGTTGAACATAAAGGGGCAGAGTGAATAAAGATGTCTGTGGTAGGTGCTGGTACCCAGTGCTTTGCAGAAAAGATGCATAAATGTAGGGAAACGGTCCAGGGTCCTGATTCTCACATAAGAAAGATTAATTATTAGCCACAAAATTATCTCTATTATGCTATGCAAATCTGGTTAACAAAGCTGATTTGGGGAAAGACTGACAGGAACCTCACTTCGCTCGTTCAGACTTAGGGCATCATAGCCTAGACTCACAGGCAAAGGAAGCTCCTGAAAACAAAGCATAAAGTTCCAGGAAAGACAGTTATGTAAAGTATCTTCTGAAAGGTGTTTCAGGGTCAGTGTGAGGACAAGGCCAAAACTCAGCTGGGAGAATCAGGGAACGGGTCAATTACTGTAGGAAAGCCATGTGCTTTCCAGCCGGCTCCTGAAGTCTGCACTCACTGGATACATCCAGGATTGTGAGGGAGAAGCTCAACAGTGGATTGGGTGGGAGGAAAAAGTTGAGGCGGACCCTATGCTCATGTTCCATCTCTTTCTCTGCATCTCCAGGCTGGATGCATTCCGGATACCCCATCATGTGCCACCTGGAGTCTGTGCAGGAGCTCATCAGTTTGACAACCATAAGAAGTAAGGGCCTGTGGGGACCCATCCATGAGCTGGGCCACAATCAGCAGCGCCAGGGCTGGGAGTTCCCCCCCCATACCACTGAGGCCACCTGCAACCTCTGGTCAGTCTATGTTCATGAGACAGTCCTGGGCATTCCCAGGGCTCAGGCCCACCCTGAACTGAAACCTGAAAAACGAGAGAAGAGGATCAAAGAACATCTTCAGAAGGGAGCACCCCTGTGCAACTGGAGTGTTTGGACAGCACTGGAGACATATCTGCAGGTACTGGGCACAAATTAGGGACACGGTGAAGACAAGACTCTTCAGTTATGTAGTCAGCCTAGAGTTCTCTGACTCGTATATCGCTCCCGCAAACCTGGAGCTGCTACCACCACTCCTGGACGTGGGTCCCTGGTGGTACCCTTCAGTGACACCCATGCCACTCCCTGACCCATCATTTTGGAACAGTCATGAGAATGGAAAGTATTCTGAGAAATTACCTAGTACGTTTATCAGTACTATCCTGAAACTTGACATAGAGGGGAGGCTCTGAATCAGGTATTCCTGAGACTGCTACCAATTTTCCTCTCACTGGCTTTTTCCTTCATCCCCTACTGACTTTAATAATAGCCATTGTTTTGTTGTGTTTTGTTTTCCTCACTTTCACAGGATGAGTGACTATTAACAGCTTCTTATGATGACAGGAGCATGTTTACAGGGCAGCTGCATTAAGTAGGTACTGTAGGAAATAAAGCTATTAAAAAGTTTCCTGGGCTTTGACAATCCCACTAGAAACAGAAGCACTGTTTGAATAAATAATGACCAACCAATGGGAGAACAATGAACTTACAAATTTAGTTCATTTCCTGTGTATAAGCATCTCTCCCTGCCCCCTTCCAAAAATGTGCTTCCAATTCTCATGCCAAGACACCAAAGCTTCTGTCCATACTAAACCTGTTGCCTGGTCTACTGCCACCCTATGCAGAGGGCTTACATAACTCCCTTGTCAGAGGCTCTGAAGTCATAAAGAATTGAATCACCATGTCCAAGAGCAAAACCCTCTTAAATGACAGATTGAGAACTTAAAACCAGGGGTTACCAGAAAGCCCTGGCTTCTTAGGCTGCTACATTCTAAATTTTCCCTTTACTGCTTTTGAAGAGTGAATGAGATATGGTCTCAATCAATGCGTAACTCGATTCTCACGCTAGAGAATGCACTTAAGTTCTGGATAATACATTAAAAAAAAAACTAATAATAGTAACTGCCATCATCTTTTTACACATTAGGGCTCCTGAGAGCACCTTTACTAGACTGAGGGGTGAAGTTTGATGATCGCGAGAGCTATTGAGATCCAATGAGGTAGCATTCATATGGAGACACAAGACCCGGGGAAGAGCAGTCAGTGGTTTCGAAGCTGATGATAGGAAGAGCTCACTGACAGTGCGAAATACCTGTGACCACGAACAGGCAGCAGTCACTTGGGGAAACTCAATACCACATTCTTCCTTTTCTTTCTCTTCCCAGCTCCAGGAGGCCTTTGGTTGGGAGCCATTCATCCAGCTCTTTGCTGAGTACCAAACCTTTTCTCAAATCCCCCAAAACAATGAGTACAAGATGAACATATGGCTGAAGTTATTCTCTAAAAAGGTGCAGAAGAACCTGGTTCCTTTCTTTGAAGCCTGGGGCTGGCCTATCCAGAAGGACGTGGCTAGTGACCTGGCCAGCTTTCCTTGCTGGCAGGATCACCCCCTGAGGATGTACCTGGAGGAGTAAGGGCTGTGGAGGAGTAAGGTGGGAGGTGGGCGTTGGGGTGTGATGGGGGGAATGAGGAAGCACCATACTGTTCTACTGTGTTCTGGCTTTGGATACTCTCTGCCTTAACTGTTTTTCTCAACTGTTTGTCTTTAAAACATATTTTGGGTTGTTTTCAACATCGTTCTGTGCTTTCTTGAGAAAGTTCCTTGTGATGATGAACACAGAAAATGTCCCTTTCCATCTCATCAGCACATTCTCAACTCAGGGACCATTTGCTTAACTATCACCAGTATCCCTTGGGTGGTGCTTTGCACATGAAAAGCACTAAGGAAATACTTGCTGTATGAAAGAACACCAAAGACTCCTGACACAGAAGAAAAGTCAGTCCATTGTCCTAGGACTTGTGTACAGAGTTTTCTATGAATTGCACAGATAATTTCCCAGCAGAGTTCCAAGGCAGATACAGGTAACATCTGCTCATCACACAGGAGAAAATGACATGAATTTAAACAACATCTATAGTCAGAAGCTGAGAAGAAGACATTTCAGGTTTGACAGTTGTCCATAACAATGATAAACTGTAGATCTTATCCTTAATAGATTGATGATTTTAACAAAAATTTGCCCAAAAGATAGATGAAAGCTTAATGACCTTTAACTGTTTTCCTGCGCTTATTTGGACTAAATACCAGGTTAAATCTCTAAATGGTTTTGCTGTCTGATTTTCTCTTTACTTTGAATAGACTCATGTGCCTTGGAGTACCCAGCCTTGGGAAAATATTTGAACTAAGGAATTTCTGTTCCCAAACTGGTGGTATTCTTTTTTTTTTTTTGTCAGTCAGCTTTATTTCCAACAGAAATCACTAAATAGTTATACATATTTATATAAATTATACAATGCTCTTCAGCATTCTCAATTGTGAGGGGAGGAAGAGATGAGTTGAAATATAATGCAAGAATTAATGAGTTATTAAGAGACAAAACAGAAACCTATCTTTGTACACACTATGTTTCTTTAGGATCTGGAGCCCTATGGTAGTGTCTTCTCAATCCTGCAAACAGTCTCAAGTCTTGCTTTTATGCTCATGGTTAATTATCTGTGGCTGCAAAGCCCACATATTATGCTTGAGTACAAAAAAAAAACAGATTTTTCTTCTCATAATTTTGTAGCTCTATTGCTAACAATATAGGAGAATAATATTCAAGAACAGTAAACTCAGACAAAGTCCAGGCATGAGTGTAGAGGAGTGTCATGAAGTCTCACTCTAGCTGGAAAGCTGTTGGCAATCTGCCTGCTGGGAGGAGAGTCAGCTTTAGACATGTAGTCCCTGAGAGGCTCCCTTTGCACTACACACATGCCATACAGGCAGCACTAAGTGGACTTGGTGGGCTTAAAAAATGAGCACACGAGTGTAGGAGCAAGGGGATGGGGGTGGGTGGGAAGGAAACAGGGAGTGGTTTCGATTAAAGCACCTTATATGCATGCATGGAATTCTCAACCAATAAAAAACAACAATAAGTTAGATACAAGCCCAGACTTTGTTCTTGTGGTTTCTCTTAAACTAAGTTTTCGCTGCTTCCTGTACAGGGCCCTGGGGTACTTTCATTGTGTCTCTTTGATGAGCTATTTTCTTATTTAGGTCAAATCAGTCCTCTTCTCTCTGCAATTCAGACACAATTTGAAAGGCATTAAAGGACGCAGGATCCCAGCTTGACACATCTGATCTACACCTTTTAATCTCAATTAGTTCAAGCGATGGAAGATGATCCAGGTCAAGGAGATGAAGTTCAGGTTGCAGACTTTTAGTAAATAGATTGGGACACAGACATTGCCTTTGGGATTAAGGAGAAAAGCTAAGCTTGATCAGATTGCCCAAAACTTTAATCATTATAGTTAGACCAAGAGATGGTTGAGGAAATGTTATTCTTTTTTTTTTCTGTTGTTCAGAAATTTCATGGCATTACACACTTTGAAATTTCATAATGTAAGCATATTACTCAACGCTATGGAAATAATTTTTAATGGTTTATTTTTATTTTATGTGCATTGGTGTTTTTGTCTGCATGTACTTCTGTGTGAGGGTGTCAGATCACTTGGACCTAGACTGCAGACAGTTGTTAGCTGCCATGTGGTTGCTAGCAATTGAACCCAAGTGATGCTCTCGTTTTTAAACTATTTTATTTGGGATATTTAAGCCTCTACCTCCCTTCCACCAGCCTTTAAACCCTAGGTAAGAGAGAGAAGGTTGGTGGGGAGAGGAGGTGCAGACCCCTTTATTTCTCCTGGCTGCTTAGAGTCGATGGATTTGGGGGTGGGGGGACTATTCCAATCTCCTTCAACAGCCAACGCAGCAAGCAATTTCCTCCAAGCCCTTGCATTGAAACATTTCTCTCCATCTGTCTCCTCCAAGCCACCACACCGTCGACTCTGGTCTCTGCAAATTGCCACCTGCTCTTGCTGGGATCTTGTGTTGCTCAGAGTCCTAGACACCCCTCTCCGCTGCACGAGGCAGGCCATTACCAGCTGGCAAAGACCATGACCCACAGGAGGCAGTTATCATCTGTGGACAAACTAAAGCCCAAACTAAAACAGTTACATAATACGTAAATATTTACATAACATAACTTGAGTTTTTAAAGAAATCAAGACTTCCGTTACTTCCATGTCCTCTGGAAAATCAGTGTTGTTAACTGAGATAGTTTTCCAGTCCCTAGAATTTTTTTTTTCAAAAATGTTTGAAATACTCTTTTAGAAAAAGTAGGATAGTGGGACTATTTTGGATGCACCAGTGATATAAATAATGACACAGAGGTTTATTAATATTTAAAGCTTAGGCCTTCTGCTGAGCAGTCTCCCAACTACTCTAATACTCTAATCCTGACACTACATCTCACCACATGGCCACTCTGATCCATCTCTGCTCCACTCTGGCCCATCTGATGGCTGAATCTACTGCTTCTGATTTCTTCTCCCAGACTCCCTCTCTCTGCCTGGAAGAGCCACCTTCCGCTTTCTGCCCAGATATTAGCTGTCAGCTCTTTATTTAAGCAAATCAGATACTGTTCTAGATTGTTTTAGGCACATGAGAAAGAAACAAATATTTACAAAATATGAGACCAATGACAGGCCATAGAAATAAGAACACCAAGATACAGGTAGTATTTAGCTCTCTGCCAGTGCAGACCTAAATGAATACACAGAGGCACACCTTCATACAATGTGCCTTTCAGAATGAAGTCGCTCTGAAAGAGTGGAGAGATGGGGGTCAGAACGCTGAAATGGACCACTTTTGTTTTAAGTTCTTCATCATTTATTTAAAAATTTGCTTCTGTTGTACACTACCCTGATGATTTTTTATTTTTAATTATATTTTTGCATACAGTATATATTAATTCAAAATTTTATATATTGTATTTGGATCATATTATTTTCCCCTCCCCCAACTTCTCCCAGGCCCTACCCACCCAATGTTATGTTCTTTCTCTGTATATAATAAAGTAAGTTCACCCACCAGAATGGCTAAGATCAAAAACTCTAGTGACAACGCATGCTGGAGAGGTTGTGGAGAAAGAGGAACCCTCCTTCATTGCTGGTGGGAATGCAAACGTGTACAACCACTCTGGAAATCAATTTGGCGCTTTCACAGACAATTAGGAATAGTGATTCCTCAAGACCCAACTATACCACTCTTAGGCATATATC
>CM053763.1:3976306-4011771 GCA_028658305.1 Pachyuromys duprasi
GAAGGAAAGGCAAGGTGAAATGATGTAATTATATTTTAATATAAAGTATATTTTAAAAAGAAATTTCATATTATCTTTTGAGAGTTTTCTGGTGTTCCTTTCAAGCTTCCATTTTCCCATGAGCTTCCTGGTCTTTGAATGTGGGTGGAGCTCACTGAGAAGTTGGCTCCTTCTCCCTCATTTTCATGCCCAAGTGTCTGTGTATGTGAGAATCTCATTAGAGCCTGTCTTCTTCTTAGCTACTTATTTCTTTGTTTCTCTATCATAATATCTTATTGTAATATCTTCCAAATATATCCAAGAATTTATTCTACTTAAACTTTGTTCAAAAATGCTCAACATTTCCTGTATCTGAGGTCCCAATCAACACCCCTCATGGCCTTCCACTAAGGCAAATAAGGATAGAAACAGTAAACCTTTCAGTATTTTGACCCTAAGTCACTTTTTCAGGCCATAGATAAATACACGGGGAGAGTTTTCTTTTAACAATTACCTCTCTTCTTACACCTCTACTTTTACATACTGATGCTTTTTCATAGTTTTCTTTACAGATTTGTGGGTCTTCCCAGAAAAGTGCATAATGTTTCTCTGTATTTCTTACTTTATTCTTGATTCATACATTTTTTAACTGTGCTAATTAAGACTTTCTTTTCCAGAATCTGTAAGCTCTTTTCTGAAGTTTTCATATATTGTATGTTGCACATGTTCCACTTCATATACCCTACACTGTTTTTTTCCACCCTATTTCCCATGAGCACTCTTTGTCTCTCTCATACTTGCATTATATATATATATATATATATATATATATTGAAGTTATATATACATACTACCAAACACACAACTTCATTTTCAATCTGTGTATACCTTTAGCTCAGTGAATGGATGTTTTAGAAATGATAGAGAAATTGTCTTTCTTTCCTGAAAAAGTAAATCAAGAGAATTTGTTACACCATGCCAACTCTCCAAGAAGTGTTTAAGACAAAGCACTATTGTAAGCAAGAGTCAGAATAATAGATATCTTCATGAAAACATACAGGAGGATAATTCTTCCTAGTAGAGCAGATACACACAAGAGAAATCTAATCAAACCTCATCAGTGCAGAAACCACCAAATCAAAGGGAAGAAGTAAGGTAATAAAGGATATACAAAGCAACTGAATGTTCATAACATGACAGGAGGCAGTCCTCTATCCACAAGAAGCAAGTAGGTAAACAGATTTAGGGGGTGAATGGATTAAAAGCAAGACCCAACGTTGTGCTCTGAAAAGAAACTCTTCTCAATGGTGAAAGCATACATAAACAGAGACTAGGAATTTACTATGGAGGAAAACAGAAGCAAGAAGGGAGGGGTAGGCAAGTACATCTGAAAAAATTACCTTTAAGTCAAAAACTATTCATTGGGCACACCCAAAAGATGCCCCACCATGCAACAAGGACATTTACTCAACCATGTTCATAGCAGCTTTATTCGTAATAGTCAGAAGTTGGAAACAATCTAGATGTCCCTCAACCAAAGAATGGATAAAGAAACTGTAGTACACAATGGAATACTATTCAGCCATTAAAAACAAGAAAATCATGGAATTTGCAGGCAAGTGGATAGAACTAGAAAAGATCATACTAAGTGAGGTAACATGGACACAGAAATACACATATTGGTATGTACTCACTTATAAGCAGATATTAGCCATATAGTGCAGAATAGACATACTACAGTGCACAGACCCCAAGAAGATAAGCCCAATGGGTATCTTAGGCTTCGTGTGCACCCACTATTTAGGGAAGTGAAGGGATATCTCTGACACAGACTATCTTGCCTGCTTTTTGATCACTTCCCCCTGATGGAACTTCCCTATCAGGCCATAGGGGACGAAGATGAACTCCATCTTCATGTGAATAGATGAGCTGGGGTGTCTGGGTAAGAGGATGCAGGATGGAGGGGGGGACTGGGAGAAGAGGAGAGAGGAGCCTATGGTTGGGATGTAAATTGACTTAATTAATAAAAAATTATACCAGCAAAAAAATCAAGTCTTTGACAGAAAATAACCATCATTGATATAAATGTGCCTAACGCTGAACACACAAATGTACATTTCAAAAAATCTTAGAACTAAATGGAGAAATAGATTTCCATACAATAATATTTGAGAACTTTGACAGTCTACTCTATCAGGGAAAATTATTTCAACAAAATGTAATAAATCTTTTTTGGGGGGAAAAAATAACAAGGCCAGTGGATATGTAAATGAAATTGAGACTTAAAAACAATAAAAAATATTTTTTTGTGCAGAGATCTCATATGAAAACATAAAATCAACAGATATTTTATAGACTAATGAGGGGAAAAGAAGAAATTTAAATAAACAAAAGCAGGGGTTAAAAGGAAACATTATAGCCAATACAAAGAAATAAAGGACTCATAAGGAATTATCACAAGCAAGCACGGGTTTAGAAGACACGGATACATTCCTGGACTGGTGTAATCCACTGTGTGAGTCACAGATGCACCGCTATGACAAAATTCCTGACAGAACAATCTAACAGAGATATGATTTCTCTTTATGGGCACTTGGCTGATTTAATAATCTGACCACTATGAATATTTCAGCAATATGCATGGTTATGCAAATGTCTCTGTAATGAGCTGGCTTTGACTCTTCAGTGAATACAAAGAGGAAGTAACTCCAATTCTTCTCAAACCGTTCCAGTTCTGACTGAAAGAGTCAGAACCCTTCCAAATTTATTTCACATATCTAGAATTACTAGGGCATCAAAATCAAATAGGAAGACAGCAATAAAAAGCTAACTATAGACCAATATCCCTGATGCAAAGACCAACATATTAAAATAATTGGATTCAATAGCCCATCAGAAAATATGCTTATGGTCAATTTATTCCAAGAATGCAAGACTAACTCAAAATATGTCTATTAATAAGTATATTTAGCACACTAACAGAATGAAGGATAAAAGCTGTACCATTACAGAAATTGATGCAGGAAAAAATGGATAAAATTCTTACAACTGGATATGACATAGGCATAGAGGAAAACCAAGTATTATTGTTTTGCTAAAGGAACACAGCAATAAAACGACTCTTAATAACATAATGCTGTTCTCCTTGTAGAGTGCCAGACCCTTCCTGTCTGAGCCTAGGGGTCTATTCTGAGACTTATACCCCAACCAAGGACCATTCATGAAGATAACCTAGATCCCTTGCACAGAGGTAGCCTGTGGCAGCTCAGTCTCCAAATGAGCTCACTAGTAAGGGGCTGTCTCTGACATGAACTCAGTGGCTGGCTCTTTGATCACCTCCCCCTGAGGGGGAAGCAGCCTGACCAGGCCACAAAGGAAGACTATGAAAGACAGTCCTAATGAGACCTGATAGGCTAGGGTCAGAAGGAAGGGGAGGAGGTCCTCCACTATCAGTAGACTGGGGAAGGGGCATGGGAGGAGATGAGGGAGGGAAGGAGGAGGGTATTGGGAGGGGACAAGGGTGGGGCTACCACTGGGATACAAAGTGAATAAATTGTAATCAATAAAAATTATATTAAAAAAGAAAAAAAGAAAAGAGTAGTTGATTCTGAAAACTGCGGGGAGGGTAAACAGAAAAAGGAAAAAAAAGTACTGCTATACCCACAGGTCAGTGTCTCACTCAGTCATCATCAGACAAGCTTATTCTTGCAAAAGAAGGGAACTAACACAGAGACTCAGAACCAGACAATGTGCAGAGTGGGAGACTTTAGAGCACTCAAACCTGAATGAGATGTCTTTATCAAACCCTTCCCTTGAGGGTCAGAAAGCTGTATGGAAGAAAAGGAGGCAAGATTGATGATGGATGACCCCTGGGAAACCATGTCTTCCAAATACAGCAGGGCTCATGTACATATGAATTCACAGAGACTGTGACAATATGCCCAAAGCCATACAGGGTCCCAGCACTGAGAAGAACCACAACCACTCCCAACCACAAACAAGAAGCTGCCTGCAACTGATACCCACTGCCAAAGAAAATAAAAGTCAGTTTTCTCCAATAGACTCTCACAGGGTGTATTAACTTCACTTCAGGATGGGAACAAAGTTTGATTCTCAGCATCCATATTGGACCATTAACGACTACTTGTAGCTCAAGCTCCAGGGAATCTAACAGACTCTTCTGTCCTCCATAGGCACCCCAAAATGCATATACACTCTCACAGAGACATACAAATATATAAGAATAACATCTCCTTTAAAGAAAAAAAATATCATCATGCATCCCCAAAGTATGTACAACTATTATATGTCAGTCTAAAATAAAGCATAGCTTTTAAAGTGGCTGTGCACATCTTTATCTTTTCCTGATCTCAAAAGGAAATCTTTGGCCTTTTCAGCACTTAACTATTCTATTTAACTCAGATTCTATGCATACCTATTACCATATTTGTTTGGGAAGATTATATTTATTTTCTAAGAGTTTTTAATTAATCAATTATTTTTTATTCACTTTACATTCTGGTTGTTGTCCCATCCTACCTTTCCTCCCAGTCCCACCCTTCCTTTCTTCCCCCCTATCATTCCTCAGAAAAGGGGAGCTCCCTCTTCCTGTCCACCCCAGCTCATCAAGTTGGCTCAGGACTGAGAGTATCCTCTTCCCCTGTAGCTTGGCAAGGCAGTCCCGGTGGGGAGAAGTGATCCAAAAGCTGGCAGAAGAGTCCTTGTCAGATGCAGTTCCTGCTTTCTTTACTTGAGGACCCACATGGCAGCCTAAGCTGCCCAGTGGCTCCATTTTTTAGGGGGGTCTAGGTCAAGTCCATGAATGGTCCTTGGTTGATGCTTCAGCCTCAGCAAGGCCCTCTAGACTCTGGTTAGTTGGCTCTGTTGGTCTTCTTGTGGAGCTTCTGTCACCTCTATGTCCTTTTGTCTTTCCTCCCACTTTTCCACAAGACTCCTTACGCATCATCACCCAATGTCTGGCTGTAAGTCTCAGCATCTGCTGGGTAGAGCCTCTCAGAGGACAACTCTGATAGGTTTCTGTTTGCAAGCTTAGCCGAGTATCATTCATAGTGTCAGTGGTTGGCTCTCTCCCATCCGATGGAAACTGTCAATAGAATGAAACAACAGTCTACAGATTGAGGAAAGGTCTTCACCAATCCTACATCTGACAAAAGCTAATATCGAGAAATCAAAAACCAACAAACAAAATAACCTAATTTTAAAAATTGGGCAAAATCTAAACAGAGAATTCTCAATGGAGGAATCTTTAATGGCTGGGAAGCACATTGAGTGAGGTATCCCAGAAGCAGAAAGACGCACATAGTATATATTCACTTATAAGTAGATATTAGACATATAATATAGAATAAATATACTAAAATCTGCACACCTAAAGAAGCTAAGCAAGAAGGAGGACTCTAGGTAAGATGTCCAATCCTCATTCAGAAAGGCAAATGGGATAGACATCAGGAGAGGGAGAAAACAGGGAACAGGACAGAAGCCTACCACAGAGGGCCTCTGAAAGACTCTACCCTGCAGGGTATCGAAGCAAATGCTGAGACTCATAGCCAAACTTTGGGCAGAGTGGAGGGAATCTTATGGAAGAAGGGGGAGATAGAAAGACCTGGAGGGGACAGGAGCTTCACAAGGAGATCAACAGAGCCAAAAAATCTGGGCCCAGGGATCATTCTTGAGACTGATACTCCAACCAAGGACCATGCATGGAGATGACCTAGAACCCCTGCACAGATGTAGCCCATGGCAGCTCATTTTCCAAGTGGGTACCCTAGTAAGGGGAACATGGACTATCTCTGATGTGAACTCAGTGGCTGCCTCTTTGATCACCTCCCCCTGAAGAAGGAGGGGGCAACTGTACCAGGCCACAGAAGAATACAATATAACCAGTCCCGATGAGACCTGATAAACTAGGGTCAGATGGAAGGGGAGGAGGACCTCCCCTATCAGTGGACTAGGGAAGGGGCATGGGAGGAGGAGAGGGAGGGAGGGCAGGATTAGGAGGGGACAAAAGAAGAGTGTGCAGCTGGGATACAAAGTGATTAAACTGTAATAATTTTTTTAAAGAAATGTTCAACGTCATCAGGGAAATGCAAATCAAAATAAAATCTCAAGTGACCCAGAAGAGGACACTGCAGGCAGCCCTGAAGAGACATAATAAGCTAAGGTCAGATGGAAGGGGGGTGGGGGTCCTCCCCTATCAGTGGACTTGGAGGGGGCAGGGAGAAGATGAGGGAGGGATGGGGAGAGTGGGAGGGAATGAAGGAGGGGGCTACGGCCGGGATACAAAGTATATAACCTGTGATTAATATAAAATAAATAACTTTTTAAAAAAAGAAAAAAATCTCGTGGCAGCACATGCTGGCGAGGATGTGGAGGAAAGGTAGGAGTGCAGACTTGCACAGTCACTTTGGGATTCTAAGAGATTTTTATGAAAACCTTTGGTCTTAACAAAAAGCACCTGCTCAACACCTGAAAACATGTAGGTGAATGTAGTAATTTTTCTTCTGATGTTAAACTAACATTCAGTCCCAATTAGTTCCATTCAGAGTAATTCATCTAATTAGCTGTGTATATTGTAATCCATGTAAATTGTTGCTTACAGTCATAAGGCTGTCTTTGAACTCCTTAATCTAAAAGTACAGATTACACAGGCCTGTGATTATCTTTTTAGTGTTCAGATCATGTTTTGATGTCAAACTTACAAACGTCTTCATAAAACAAGTTATATGTAATTTCTTTTTTGGAAGGGTTTTGTAACTTTTAAAGCTCTCTGTTCTTTGAACTTTTCAAATAGCTCATAAGACATGGTTTGGAATCTTTCTTTTAATAAATTTTATTTTTATATCTGGTAACATTTTCAGTTCTGTTTTGGAAGCTCTTTATTAAATAACCCATTTACTTTTTGTCTGAATTTCCATATTTATGGGCTAAAAATCTCTCACAGTGTTGCCAAGCTAGTCTGCCATCACTGGAACACCTCCCACTTTGTTTCTTTTTCAGTTGTAATATTAGTTATTTTTGTTTTCTGACTCCTAGCTTTTTCTTTGTAAAGGTTTATTATTTCAAATAACTAATTTGGTGTTTGTTTCTACTTTCTCCTTAAGAACTGTCAAGTCTCAGTTTCATGCCACTCTTTCTGATTTGCAAGAGCACTGAGATCACGCTACCATTTTGTAAGTACCTTAGAGCATGTCTACCTTAATCTATTTTCGATCTTTTCTTCTTCTTAAATATTAACTTTTAAAACCATACATTTTTCTCAGTGTCCTTTTTACCTGTATTTAGCCCAATAAGGCTTAAATAAGGCTTATTCTATGTCCTGTTTCCCTCAAGCTACATGGTAATATGTCTTTGTTAAAAAGAACCATTGGGAAAAATCTTCTAGTTGTGGTTATAAATTACATGTATGGGGCTGGGGAGATGGCTCCACAGGTAAAGAATTTGCCCTGTGAGTGTGAGGGCCTCCAGGTCCCATGCCAGTGCTGGGTGGGCATGCAAGTCCCTGTCATCCCAGCCTCCTAAGGCAGAGGGGAGGAATCCCAAAACCATGATAGCTAGCCACATTAGTGATATTTGTGAGGACTCTGCAATAATGCCTAAAGTAAAAGATGAGTTGAAGAAGATCCCCAAACTCAAACCCTGGGTTTGACATGTATGCATACCTGTCTATGAGCACTCATTAAAAACCTATACAAACATGCATGCCCACATAAATATGCACCCCACACATTAAAAAAATCAGATAAAATTAATGTATTAATCAGATTAAAAACTAGTCCAAATTTAAATTAGACAGATATTTTAATAATTTATTAAAAGGCATTCCTCGTTTGGTATAAAACACTGAGCATTTTACAAGTAGCAAAAAGAAACAAATGAATCCAGCAAAATAGGTGGTAGGCACATTGGTCAATGGACTAGTAAATAGACTGTGGTGAATGAATGTTTGACCTGTTGACTTTTGATGACTCAGCAATCATGGAAAAGAATAAGCACATCTTGGGAATTTTAAGAGACGTCACAGCTAAGCTGTCCATGACCTATTCCAATACATTGTTTCATGCCTCTTACCACAGTGACAGTCACCCAACTCACAATTCCCCAGTTGGCCTCATCTAGCTAATAGTGATATTCTAGTTTCCTAATGGAAGGTCAGAGGAAAAGAATGGGTCTTCTGAGGAAATTCTTCAGTGGGTTCTGCCTAAAGTGGTTTCGTTCTCGCTTCTTTCACTCACATTTTTAAAGCCTTTGGCCACTATGCCCTATAGTATTTACCCCTCTTCCTAGCTTCATTTAGCAACTTAGGAGCGTATGGGTCTACTTTGCTCATTCATTCAGGTTACAGTCCAGTGAGAAAGTAAAGGGAACAGGAATTTGAAACAGCTAATTGCCACTACAGTCAAGAGCAGAGAAAGAATAAGTGAATGCTTGATCACTTGCTTGCTTGTATTCAGCTCATTTTCTCTGTTCTTTAACAGCTTAGGATGTGCTGCCTGAGAAATGGTACTATCCACAGTGGCCTGGATAGTCCATTATCAATAACTTCTTTCTTTCTTTCTTTCTTTCTTTCTTTCTTTCTTTCTTTCTTTCTTTCTTTCTTTCTTTCTTTCTTTCTTTCTCGTGACACAGTTTCTTTGTGTAGCCTTGGCTGTCCTGGACTTGTTTTGCGGACCAGCCTGGCTTTGAACTCAGAGATCTGCCAGCTTCTGACTCTCTGAGTGCTGGGTAATTAACTTTATTAAGGCAATCCTCTATAGAAATGACCACAGACCAATCCAAGGTAGACAATTCTTTATTGAGAATCTCTCCTTGAACATTTCAAGGTTGTGTCAAGTTGATAATTAAAGCTAACACCCCTGTTTTGCTCCTGAATATGATGAAAGCTTTGAGAGAACCCCTTGCATATGGCTGGGAAAGACCAGCTTAAAGAAAAGGAAGTTGATTGTGGAGATAGAGCTACTGTTGCAATAGAAGAGGCTGGAAAATCTCAAAACTTAAGTCATTTCAGTAAGGGTTATGGATGCAAACCCCTAAAGGAACGACTCACAGACTCACAAGAAGCATAGCTTGGGTGTCCCTCTAAGGTTTAGAGAATTCTCCACGCCAAGATCCACCTTTCCAAAAGGAAACAGGAAAAAGGATAATAATAAAAAATGATCGTATTTCTGTTCTTATGTTCAGAATCTCCAGCTTGTCCACCCTACATCCACACAAACATCTCTTCTTGTCAGCAGACCTGAGCTACAGTCAGAAAACACTCAAATGAGTGATGCAGCTCTTCTCCTCCTGCTAAAATCTTCAGTCTCTGCTCTGCAGGCATGGAATGAAGTGTAACAGCATCCCTTCTTTGGATTTTAGATGTAAGAACTGTGCCACGGTGGTAACACTGCAGCTTATCATGCCATCTATTGCTGTGAAGAATACCCTAAAAGATATGGTTTATAATGAGAAATATGTTAACATTGGTTCATAGATCTGGAGCCTGAAGAGTCTAAGATCTAGCAGTCACACTGGTAAGGGTCTTGTGCTGATATACTTCATGCTGGAAAAAGTGAAGGAAAAACTAACCCATGTGGAAGAAAAGGTATGAGAAGCCTCACTTTCTGCAAACCCATTCTCTAAGGAGTCATTCAGACCATAGACAGAATGATGCATTCCTTCAAGAATGAACAGGGTGCTTGGAAAAGGGCCTGAATCCCTCTTGAAGACCCAATCACTTATTAAAGTCCCACCATTTCTCAATAATATTACATTAGCAATCAATTTCTACATAAGCTCTGAGGGAGAAGGGCATACTCAAACAATAGCACACAGAAAGCTGCTGTGACCTTGGGTCCATGTGTTAGTGAAAGGCATAAGTGTTGGGCTTGGGTTGTAGCTCATTCGGTAAACTGTGTGGCTGACATGTATGAGTCTGGGTTTGATCTTCAGCAGTGCAAAAGATGGGTGCAGTGGCACATGTCTGTAATCTTAGGTCTCAGGAAGTAAAGCCAGGAAGATCAAAAGTTTAATGCCATCAACTATTAGAGTTGAGGCCAGCCTGGGTTAGAGATCTTGCTTTAAAAAGAAGAAGAAAGGAAGGAAGAAAAGAAGGAGAGACAGACAAAGAGAGATAGATATACAGATAGACATGTGGTTCTCATATGGAAGTCAGAGGACAGTTCTTGGTAGTCAGTTCTCTCTTTCCACCACATGGATTCTGGGCATCACACTCCAGATGTCAGGCTTAATAGTAAATACTTTAACTCACTTACCCACTCTGTTAACTAAATTTTAAATAGAAATTCATGTTAGGTCCTTAACACAAATCTTCAGACATAGCGTTTCATCTGAGCTGCCTGTTCTTCATCCCTCAGAGATGCCAAAGCCAGCAGATTCCATAAAACATCTACCCTAGGGATAACCTTCCATCTCCTACTATTAGGGTGGAGGGGTGACATCATGTTTCTCTCTCCCAGTTCTGGACTGGCTCTACCACACCTAGAATTTCCAATAAGATCTCCTAAAACCTGAGGAGTCAAAAACCCATCCACCTTCAAGTAAAGCCAGTAGAATAATTTTTAAACCTCTCTCCAAACATTTAACCTTACTAGTGAAATGTTGCTGAGTATGACCAGTACTCCTCCTGGAATTTGCTGATTGAAACTATCCATTTCTTTGTCCATGTGAAGAAATTTGTCTTTGATTTTGGCTACGTCAATAATAAACCAAAGAACCCATGTGCTAGGCAGAGTATTGGATTATCTATAGCTACAGAAAGAGCACAGAGAGGGTAATGCACTTACACCTGTTCTTTCTGAAATGTGCATGGGGCAAGTAGGTCTTTTAACTCTCTGAAAAGCAGTCACCTACTATATAGCTGTGAGGCTGAGCTAGGGCTGAAGCATCTTGCCTAGCTGTCTTGCTTCTCAAACTGATGAAACTCTTTCACGGGCATGCTCTCTCTTGGTCTCTGTCTCTGTCTCTCCCCACAACCTTGATACCTAGAAAGGCAACAGGTAGTTATGTTGTGCCATCAGCTGGGGAAGCCCTTCGGAGCTATACCAATGAAGAAGGAACTCAAAGTACTAAAATTGATGTTATGAAACAGTGGGTGTCAACCTTCCTAATGCTGCAAACCTTTAACACATTTCCTCATATTGTGGAGATCCCTAACCATGAAATTATTTTTGTTGCTACTTTATAACTGTAATTTTGCCACTGTTATGAGTTATAATGTAAATATTTTTAGAGACATAGGCTTGCCAAAGGGGTCACAACCCACAAGTTGGGAAGTGCTGTTATAAAGGATGTATTAATACATTTACTTAGGCAACATTAGGTCACCCAAGTGGAATTAGCTTAAAGAGTGCTGCTTCCAAAATACCCAAGAAATGAATAGTATGCTAACCAGTCCTGTTAGAGATAAGCAACATGTAACATGCTAGGATGCACACGTTTATTCACCTACCTACATTAGGCACCATTCCAGTAACAGACAAGATAGCCCTGACTTACAAGCAGCCATTACACCCATTTCCAAAGCTGCTCTAAGGTCAGCTCAAAGGGGGCAGCGTAGCGTCACAGCCATCATTATGTCCTAGTCTGCCACTAAGTCCCCTGTATTCTTATCAGGAAAAACTTGATTCTGCCAGGTGGACAGGATGACCCTGGGTAACAACTCCCTGAAAAGAACAACGCAGTTGCACTTAAGAAAGAATTCTGGCAACAGCTTTGCTATGTAAATCCCCTAACTGCCCAAGCAGCCAGACTTGCAGTCTCCTGCCTCTGTTTAAACTGTTCAGTGTGTGACCTGGGGCACACACAAAGGAGATTTAATGATGACGGTGTTTGGAGAATGCATAAGCCTAAGGTTTACATAAGTTAGTAAAACCTTCCGCGTAAGCCTAACTCATTTAGGCATTAGACCTGGCCAGCTAGACAGTTTAGCAAAGAGACTCTTCATCTCTAAGTGTACAGAATTATCTCTCACTAGGAAGGCATGTTATATCTATAACAATACCTGTTCACAATCTGACTTCAAAATGAACCAAAGCCATGTTCTGATTCTAAAGATACTGTACCTTGCAATTTCTAAGAATGAGTCTCTGTTCTCAGAAACTTTTCCATCCAGCTTCTCTTAAGTAAATGAATATTGGAAAACAGCCAAAATAATAATAAAGAAAAAAAATAAAAAGGAGGAGAAAATGGCATTTTATAGGAAAAGCCTGTTGGAGACTAAATTCGTAAGTCAGATTCTTATTTTTTAGACAGAGTTTTTATTGAGAATAGAATGGGATGTAAAGCTGAAAAGGAGGATGTCACACATCCATTTCGAGGCTGAGAGACATCTTCCTGTTTTCCAAGAATGAGGCTCCTTCTCTAGTTACATTTCTCTTCGGCTAACAAATACCCTGATAAAAGTAACTTAGGGCAGAAGGCTTTATTTTAGTTCACAATTCAGGTTCCAGTCCATAATTTCGGAGGCTTCACAGAGGTGAGAGCCTGAGGCTGTCATACTACGTCCCTAATCGTGAGCACAGTGAAATGTGTGCACTGTTCCTACTGCTTCCTTGCTGAGGACCCAGCTAGTTTCCTCTACTCTTACACAATTCAGGACACAACACACCAAATGGTGCCTCCCATAGCCAGCTTGGGTCTTTCCACCTTGATGAACAATCAAGATACTCATTGCCAAGACAAGCTCACAGGCCAATTCAGTCCGGATAATTCCTGGTTGAGAGTCTTTTCCCAGATGAATCTAGGTTGTGTCAAATGGACAGTAAAAACTAATCAACACTGAAGGTTTCTTACCAGAGGAGTTCATACGACCATTGATGATTTCAATTGGCATAGTGCAAGCCTGAAATCTTAAGATCCTGGAACAGGCTAAAAGCACCAGTAGTAGAAAGAGAAGTAATTGGGACTTTGGAAAGTTTGATGATGGGGTGTTGAAGTGGAGAAAAAAAAGGGCAAATGTGTTTCTAAAGCTGAGCTGTTCCCCATCATTCTGAGCCACTGGAGACAAGGATAAAGATGCAGGAGTTAGCTTTTGACAAATGCATACACTAGTATCTGCACAAAAGAACCTTTACATCAAACCTCTCAAGGTTGATAGTATCTTCCTTACATCGACAGAAATAAGTTCAAATGTTTGCTTTTTTAACTGTAGTTGTTTCCAAGATGGGCCTCTTTTGATCAAGCACCATCTATTGTGTTTCTGACTTTTATTTTATTTTTTATTTTTAGATTTATTATTTATACACTATACTGCCTGCTCATGTGTCTGCAGGCCAGAAAAGGGCACCAGATCTCATTATAGATGATTATGAGCCACCCACTGGGAATTGAACTCAGTACCTTTGGAAGGTCAGCCAGTGTTATTAACCTCTGAGCCATCTCTCCAGCCCCACATGTTTGCTTTTTTGAGAAGATAAAGATGAGCTCAGTTCCTTACAAATAAGAGTTGGAGCTGGTAACTGTAATATGTTTATCAAAACGAAGGATTTGTGTACATCAAAGAAGTCTGGGATGGGAAAAGCCATGGGGAATCATTATAAAGGAATAGCTGTAACTACAGTATCTGATGGTAAGCATGGTGCTAGAAGAAAGAAGAACTAAGAAAATGGAAGAGAGCCATGGGGAGCATCTGGGTGGAAGTAGCAAATAGATGGAAAAAAATAGCTGAGTGATGAAAATACATTCAAAGGAGAGGTAAGTACTCTAACTTCTCAAGCTTGGGTACAGGCTTCATTGAGCAAGATGGTGTGAGAACACTCTGCTTTCTTAATTTAGTGTCTATTAGTCTCTGCTTCCTTTGCAGCAGCTGGCAGAACAACACCTGATGCTGCTTTTGACGCTCTCATGAATGGAGTGACCAGCTGGGATCTTCCTGAAGAACCCATTCCCAGTGAGCTCCTTCTTATTGGGGAGGCAGCCTTCCCAGTGATGGTGAATGACAAGGGCCAGGTGCTCGTTGCTGCCTCATTCTGTGGCCAAGGCCGCCTTGTGGTAGTATCCCATGAGGGCTACCTGGTGCACGCTGGCTTGGCTCCATTTCTTCTCAGCGCAGTGAGCTGGCTCTGCCCCTGCCCAGGGAATCACACTGCAGTGCACTCTTCCCTGGCATCACTAGTTAACATCCTAGGTGACTCTTGGATAGAGGCCCTGGTTCAGCCAGAACCAGGAGAGGCTCTGGGAGTTTACTGCATTGATGCTTACAATGACACCTTGACTGAGAAGCTGATCCAGTTCATGAAGAATGGAGAAGGCTTGCTAATTGGGGGACCAGGCCTGGAGTAGGGCTGGTCAGCATGGCCATAACAAAGTGCTATCCATTTTTCTTGGAAACAAGGTGACGTGTGGCTGGAATGTACTTTGCAGATGTCTGTGGGAATAGAAACTGGTTCAAGGTCTCTGAAGAGATACCAAATCTCACACTCTGCCCAGTAAGTAATGCTTTTCTCATGGGAATCTCATTATTGTTAAATATCAGCCTTATTGCTATACATTAAAAGGAGCTTTCAGCTTAACGGTGGATAAATGAGTTATCACAGAGTGAAACACTTATAAATACTAACACAATTATCACCTATGGTAGTTGTCTTAGTTAATGTCTTATTGCTGTGAAGAGACACCATGACCACAGAAACTCTTATAAAGGAAAGAATTTAATTGAGGCTGGCTTACACGTCCAGATGTTTAATCCATTCCTGTGATGGTGGGAAGTATGGCAGCGTGCAGACAGATATGGTGCTGGAGAAGGAGCTGAGAGTTCTACATCTAGATTGGCGGGCAGCAGGAAGAGAGAGGGAGAGACTCTGGGCCCGGCTTGAGCTTCTGAAACCTCAAAGTCCATCCCCAGTGACACACTTCCTCCAATAAGGCCACACCTCCTAATACTGCCATTGCCTGGTGCCCAAGCATTTAAATACACAAGTGTATGGGGGCCACTCCTATACAAACTACTGTAGCAGTTAAGTAATAATATCTTATGTTCTCTAGTATTGACTGGTTATTAAATATCATAAGGTCAGGTTATGTTGTGTTTAAAACTGAGCGGCCTCATCATAAGTAATTAGAAAGGAATGATTACAACTTGAAAGATAAGTGCCAAAAAGGTCTACAAAATATGTGAAAAATAAATTGTGTTTGTTTTTGTCTGGGAAGATGGCTCAAAAAAAAAAAGTACTTGCCTAGTGTGAGGGCCAGAATTAGATCCCCAGCACCACATAAGTCCTGGGTTGGTATGAAGGCCATCCAATAAGGCTGAGACAACAGATCCCTGGGTGATGCTTTTTATCTAAGCTACCTGAATAGGTAAGCTCTGGGTTCAATTAATAGATAGAGCCTCAACAGATATGGTGGAGAGTAATGAAAGAAGGCTACCATATATGTGCATGCACGCTCTTATGTTTGTTTTCTACACACATATGTGAGCACATGCACACACAACTATAGGCATCAATACACATACCTCCTCAAACACAGAAATTTTAAAAAGGAATATGTCTGGCTTGCTTACCATTGTATCATTAGAACATCATGAAAGACCTGGTATTATGAGTAGGAACTAAACATGAATGAATAAATCAATGAATTGACTAATGAACGAATGAATCAATCAGTCAGTCAGTCAACCAAACACAATGTCAATCTATTCTAGTATAGCAAGGAAAGGGTAACATGAATAAACTATGCAGCTTTATATTCAGGAACCTTCCTCCTGTAGCAGAGAGGGAGCATCAGGAAAGGGTAATGTCTGAGCTAAAAGCAGCAAAGTGTGGTGAGCCAGCTAGAGGCAGCCCTGTAGCATCTTCTTTAATAGTAGAGCAGCATTCTTCATAAAGAGTAGATAAAAATTAGACAAATGGTGGGTTTCTCTTGACTGTAGGATTGGATCAACTGCCTAATGCTTTTTATTCCATAAAGACTTCATTAAGAGTAACTAAAGTGTTGGGTGATGGTAGTGCACACCTCTAACCCCAACACTTAAAGACAGAGGCAGATAGATCTCTGAGGCCAGCCTGATCTATAAAGCAATTTCTAGGACAGCCAGAGAAACACAGAGAATCCTGTCTTGAAAAGCAAAACAAAAAGAGTAACTACAGCATGAAGAGCAGAGATTTAATGTTCTTTTAAATCAATATTTGTTGTTAAATTTTCCACATGAATATCTACATCTCATCACATACAACTTTTTTACACCTAGTCTAAGGAGGTGAATGCTTGATTCAAAATTATTTGTTTATGAATGTTTATTGAAAATTATTCTAAGAGGCTATATTAATTTACACTCATAACAAAACATAACTTATACTATTAACAGTACTGAATATTATAATTTTTTATATTATTGTCATCATGGAAGGGAGAAACTATTCATTTGTGTTTTCTGATTACTAATACAGAGATATTTTATATATTTATAACAGTTCACACTTCTTTCTTGAAATGCCTGCTCTAAATATTTTCTTTCGTTGTTTTCTTATTGATTTCTATGTGCTCTTCCTATACTACAGATACTACTTCTTTGTCTTTTTACATGTTGAAAATATTTTTCCTACCTTTTTTTTCAATATTTTGGGTTTTGTTTTTGTCTGTTTTTTGTTTTGTGGTGCTTTACTTTATATGTATGTGTGTATATGTATTTACTGTGATCAGTTTCATCAGTTCAGTTTTTTTCTTTCCTTTCTTACCTTCCTCTCACCTTCCCTTCCTTTTAATCCCACTTAACATGGATTTGAAGACACATCACAGTGAGATAAAAATATCACTCTCTTCTGTTCACTGCTGAAGGTAGTGAAGAGAACACCAGAAGATCTGAGGTCCAGGGAGACATGTGCTTCCTTATCTATACTCACTTCTCTTGTAAGCACTGATGTGAGAATTGTCTCTTTCCAGGTGTGTGGATGAACTCAAGTACAACCAGCAGAAGCTCCTGAATGGGATGTCTGAAATGGAGACAGGGGCAGTCTCCTGCCACCTGTTGGTGCATGGGCAGAGGGCATTTCCCTTGAGAGGAGACAATTCATTCAATTGCTTTCTTGCAGCTGCCCGCTATGGCAGAGCATGAAAGTTCGCTGCTTAATCAAACCATGCTGCCATTTGTGCTCAATACTTTGTGCTGGCTGATGGGGGATCAGACAGGCAGAGTTGGGTTGGCTTCAGAAATGAAAGCACTGAAGTCTATGTTATCAAACATCAGCTTCCAGTGGAGCAAAACAGAATTCTGACCAGAGACCTGAGTGTCTTTTGCTGCTGCTCATTCACTGATATAAATTCCAAGAAGGTAGAGAAATTTGTTGTAGAAGTAAACTTGTTTGATTACTTATTTGAGGCAGGTTCTCTCTATGTAGCCCTGGCTGTCAGAAAACTTGCTATGAAGATCAGGCCAGCCTTGAACTTACTGTTCCTCCTGGCTCACTTCAATATAACTTTGTATTCTCCCAACAGCATCACCAGGCATATAGGTCAGAAAACACCCTCATTTTATAAACAAAGACAGTCACTGAAAAGCTGAATCTGGACACATAAGAGATGCTTAAGAAATGCACTTCCTTTATCACCTCTTCATCTTATACTTACTATCAAATCTTCTCTCACTGTCTTTCTTTCCTGGAATATCTGAAATACTATCCAAATGTTTCGCAAGCTTCAACTCCATAAGCCATTTCCATTGTCCTATCTTGCTGAGACCCAAAGGAAATGGTAGAAACATAGGCAGTATGTTCTCTGAGTCAGTATTTACCTTGGAACTAGTTCTTTTAAGCTCCAAGTACTTATGAACAGATAAGGATGCCCTAGATAAAGTGGATAAATAATAGCAATATTCTACATATGCATGATACCAGTCACTTATAGAGGGTCACAAGACCAGACACTTGTCATTCTGAGGGTCTCTTCTTCCCCTCTTTCCATGTGGTCTGCAGTTGAAGGGCTACAATTGAATTAAAAAAGAGTGGTGTGTTCCAGGCTATGCAACCCTTATATATTCAGGCGAGAAGAGCCAGGAGGAATGGAAGAATCTTACCAGGCAAAGTGAGGCTCCCTGGGGAGAACTAGCCACAAACAATATCATCCTGAAGATCCCAACAGTAAACCTTCAGGACCCCTACCCATTGCTCCAACTCTAAAACGAGATGGTACAGGCTGTAGCCAGGCTGGCAGCTCAGCCTTTCCCTTTTCAAAGACCTGAGAGAATTGTGCTTGACAAATAGATTTCAGTTGGTAGCTTCTCCATGAGAATGCTCTGAAAGTCAAGTTTCAATTGAGCTGACATAATTCTATGGAGACTGGTGAGGAACATAGTCCATCATCATTTAAATCTCAAAGATGCAAAGAGTTACAAGGTAGGAAGACTGAAAAGAAAAATCTGTGGCTTTTTCGCACGTGCCCTCATGGAAGGTAACTGAGTGGAGCCAAAGTTAGGGAAGGAAGAGACAAGAGATGGGCACTCAGTAGCTTCCAGCAGAATTGAAAGGGCTGGTTAATGCTGAATAAAACAGGAAAAATAATCAGTGTGCAGGTTACAATGAGAAAAGCTAATCTTTCTTAAGACTAAGACCAAACTGGAGAAGAATCTTACTGATTTCCCTCAGTGTTAGACATCTAGACATAAGACCTCATGAGATGCATGTATCACCCATCTAGAAATAGAGGGGATGGTGGTGTGTGATGCCAGCCAGCACTGCGTTCCACATACACCTACCCTCCACAATGAAATGCAGGTGAGTGTCAAATTCTGTCTAAGAAAAGAGGAGAGAGTCTGATGGTCTGCAAATAAGCTTAGGTAATGAGCATAGCTAACTTGAGCATTCTCTATGTATTCTAGCTTTTGGGATGCTAGCGGAGATGAAATCTACAGAAAGGCATTACATGTGTCACTTTACCTCTTCTTTCCTGCCATTTTCCTCAGGTTTCCTTCTGAATACCCCATCATGGGCCTAATTAATACAGCAGGAGGCATCATCAGTGAGGTCGCAGTAAGGTCACGTGGTGCTTGGTGTGTGATACCATGAGCTGGGCCACAACTATCAGAAGGCTGGATGGAATTTCCCATCTCACACCACTGAAGCTTTGTGTAACCTCTGAGTCATTTATGTGCATGATATGGTTTTAAACATTCACTGGGAACAGGCCCACCCTCCTCTGAGGGTGCAGAAGATCAAAGACCACATGAGCAAGGGAACACCTCTGAGTAACTGGATTATATGGACAGCTCTACAAACTTATCCCCCAAGTACTGAATATATATTCAGGGAGGTACAAACCAACAAACTTTCCAGTGATCCCAAGATCCCTACACAGTTCATGCCTTCACTGTGTAGATCAGCCATGACACATCTGATGCGGATAATGTGTAGATAACTAAATGTGTTTCCTCCTGTCTGCCACATGACTCTGGAAGTAAATAAAAGTGTGTGGGATCACTATAGCAAACACAGCAAAATTATAAAGCTGTACTCAGAAAATCTGCAGTGAAACTCAGCTTTGCTAAATGCAAATAGTTTCTCCTGACTTACCTTGACAAGTTAGCATAATTAGCGTCACTCCACTCCGATAACATACTATGAAGATAGATTGTAGGCACAGGACCCTGGTAACAAATTATTCAAAATGCCATCTTTTTAAGCAAACCTTTTAAAGCAAAGTTTTAAGTAAACCTTTTACTTATTGTAAAATAAGTAATAGTCAGGATTTTACAGCATGTCAAAATCCTTCCCTTCCACTTCATTACTACCTGTGGGAAATACACTAAAATACATATCCACAGGAAACAAACCACATGCTCAGCAGTCCAGGGTAACTGAGGTGAGCTACTTGCTGTTGACCTAATCAGTGAAGACAAACCTAGCATGTAGTTTTAATGCTTTGGGCACGATAGTACTCTGTGTCTGGGTTTTCACGGCCTTTGTGATTCCGGTGAGTCTGGGATAACTTCTGGACCACACCAGCTTCCTTATTAATCTGTTTTTTTTTTGGGGGGGGTGCATTCATTCATTCATCCAGCTCTTTGTGGCGTACCAAACCCTCTCTGGCCTTCCCAAAAACAATGAAGACAAGATGAATCTGGGGATGAAGAAGTTCTCTGAGGTTGTGCAGAAGAATCTGTCCCTTTCTGTGAAGCCTGGGGCTGGCCTGTCCGGTATGATATGCCCGAAAGCCTGGCCTCTTTGCCATAGTGGCAGGACAACCCCGTGAAAATGTATACAGATGAGGATACAGAAGGAAGACACACTGTACGTTCATTCTGGGGAAAGATCATTTATTGGCTGCAACAGAAAAATCCTCATTATTCAATAAAATTCAATTTTAGGAACTTCTGCCCCCCCCCCGCCAGTTGTCAGATCATCATAATTCTTTTGCAAGGTAGAGATTAAATTCAACAGAAGCTTTCAGAATTTGCAATATAGATGATTCAGTCTATTGTGTCTAGATTAATTTTAAGCTATTGTTCTTGACCTTCTTGTTTAGCATTTTTCATGTTCTTGGTACCTTAAAAAAAAAAAAAAGCTGCTCAAATCCAGAGACTTAACAGAAGAATTGTATTTGTTGTCTCTATTTAGCATATCTTTGTGCTAATCCTAAATTAATGCATAAATATCATTTGTCTAGTGGATAGAACAGAGTAGGTGATCAACAAATTCGCTGTCAATATGAGTAATTATTGTGACTGAGAACTCACTTGCTTCAGGTTAACCTTCGTGCTACAGCAAAACTACCATTTATGAACTATCACAGGCAGGCCTGTATCAAGTTAGAGTGTTGCCGGATGTTAAAGCATTTATATAGCAGGCTTAACTTCATGGCATTATATTCCATGAAGGCAGTGGGTGATACAAATACATACGTACAAATATACATACAACTTTACAATATTGCTGAGAATTATTTCCTTAGCAAAGTATTTCTCTGTCAGCATGTGACTTTTACCACAAATAGACACCTCACCTCTGCCACACGGTGGCCACACAGACTACCAAATATCAGACATTGTTTCTTTGAGAAATAACTAAATGATTTGCTGAAAGTTAAATCTATTATCCTAAAAAATGTTTTTATTAATATCAAAGATAGACCCAGCCCAGCAAACATTGGCTGGTACCATACAAACCATGAAATCTATGTAAGGTATGCTTCAGTTAAAGGTAAGAAACATGCTAGATTTCTGTGTTGAAAGATTAATGTTTCTGCAACTCCAGTGTACATAATATAAACAGTGTACATAAATATAGCCTCCAGGACTCGTGAAGAAGCCTAGATTTTAAAGTGACCAAAGAGTGACAGAGCAAGAGTTTAAAATAGATCATTAGCCAAGCGCTGAGAAGATGACTCAGTAGTTAAAGCACTTGCCACACAAGCAAGAGCACCAGAGTGGTGCAAAGCCCACACACGTGTCGTGTGGGTGTAGCAGCCCATCTGTACTCTTAGCTTTGTTGAGCAGAGAAAGGGTATCCTCAGAGTAAGGTGGATGAAAAACCTGCCTCATCCAGCAAGCTTTGGGTTGACTGGTAGACTTTGCCTTAAAAAAATAAAAAATAAAAGAGGACAAGAAATGAGAAAGATTCCTCTGATCATCCCTACCCTTCACATTTATGTACACACACACACAAACACAAGAGACATACATAGGCATAGACAATGTGCATGCACCGTATTTGCATACACATGAAAATGAACACATAAATTATAAAAAAAAGATAATTGGATGCTAGCTCCACTGGTCTTATCTGGAAGAATGACATATCATAGTTACTCTCATCATAACAGAAGCCCAAGTTATGCTAAGTGAGAAATTTTATATCTATGTATCTACCTATCTATCTATAGATATACACATATATAATTTCATATATATGAATTCTTTATGTTTTCATTGGTTTTGTGAAATTTCCTACTGAGAGCTGACTTTCATTTCTACATGACTGAAATGTGCTGTCAGTCAAAAGCTCCTGATACTTCCATCCCAAAAGTAGGCATGAATCCATCAGTGGTCAACCACTGCCCTCACCTTGCTGGACCCAATGACTTTACTATATGTGTTCACAGATTTAAGCAGATGAGCCAATCTCTGTGCTTTTTTTAAACGTGTTGCAAAGACATAAAGAATTTTTTTCTGAACTCATGGTTTCTATGAATCATATAAGCCTAAAGTTGTCTTATAATAACATTACCTTAACACAAACAGGACTTTATGGATTTTTAAAAAAAGAGATATCCAGATAAAGAACTATGTTTCCAAGGATATTTTTCAAGAATCTTGATATAGTAATGACTCAGGATCCATAACAAGACCCAGACTGTCTTATTTAGTAAGTCAAAAAAGTGTGGTTGCTGCTTCTGCTGAGTTTGTTTCTTTCACATGTCATCAGGAAAGAAGAAGCAAGTAAAGCATTGTCCTTTTCTTCAAGTACTCCTCAGTCTTCTGCTTGGGAAGTATGGTTCCTGTCTTTTTTCGCCGAGGACCTACTCTGGAATATGCTTTCCTGGTGTAACATCTCTTTCTTCTACACATTGTAGCTGGATTCCAGCATGGGAAAGAGGAAAATTAAGCACAAGCTAGTTTATCCTGTTGGAAAAGTTGGCCAAGGGTCACTGAGAGTACCATTCATTCTTCTCATTGTGGGCAAAAATCTAAAGGAAGTAGCTCAAAGGAGGGGAGGTTTATTTTTGTTCACAATTTAGGAAGATGGGGTTCATCTTATCAGGGAAGGTTTAGTGGTGCCTGGAATTGCAAGAGCTTGCTGTCTACTTTGCTTATATCTCAGCAAATCGGGAAGCAGAGAGAACAGGAAGTGCTCGCTGCACTGTTTATCTGCACCATGCATCCACAAAATCTTCTCATCACTGGACTGTTCATTTCATTAAGGCATCAGTGACATCTATATTTCACAAAGTTGGATCTCCAACATTTAACCCAGTACCAAGTACATAACAAAGTTCTCTATAGATACTTGTAGGCTATATAAGATTGTAGAGGACTGTTCATGGATCCCTAACTCTTGTCCTTATAGAAAACTGTTCTATTTGCGGAAACTCAAAGAAATCTTTGCAAGGAAACCACAATACAACTTTAATCTTTCTCTTATTCTCTTCTACCTAATAACAGGCAACAAAAAAATTGATGGTCAGATCGGATGACAAAGAACTGACCTGCCCTTTACAATTTTCCACATGCAAGAGTTAGTTTTATGGGAATGGCTTCAGCACTGTTTTGTGGGAAATGAAAACAAAACTGTCAAGGGAAATGATAAACTTTTAAATACATTCCCCAATCTTCCATTTCAGGGCCTCCCCTTTCCTTGCCAGCTCCTTTTCTTCTTTCTATCCACCTGAGTCTCACCTAACACTAACTTTGAAGAAGCTTCCTTTTCCTCTAGAGGTTATCATCAAACCCTCTTCTCCTGTGTGTCCATGAACAACGACTAAACTAGAACTCATAATGAATACAAAGACCACCTGGTGGGCCCCGCGCATGCTGTGAGTTCATATGAGCTTCAGCATGTTGATTTAGAGGGCCTTCTTTTCCTAGTGTCTTCCATCTCCTCTGCCTCTTACACCCTGAACTCTGAAGAGAAAGATTTGATATAGACATTCCACGAAGGATTCAAGAACATTCTTATTGGTTAGGAGGAGACCCAAAATTTCTGTCAGCTAAATACCTGGGGCTCTTTCTTGTCTCTCCCCCAGATGGCGCGCTAAGTCCATGCTGAAACATCTGCGGTGTGTGTCGTTCCCAGCCTCCCCCGCACAACCCCGCCCGGCTCCCAGCCTCAGATTGAAGAAAAATACGAGGAGACCTTTTATAAAATGTTATCACAGCGTTGGAAAAACAGAAAGAAAAAGAGCCAAGAAACCAAAAGCCTGCCCCAAACAAGAATCTACAACGAACAGGAATAGCCATGAAAAGTCTGTGTAGCACAGAAAAAAAAAAAAAAAGAGTGTTGCAGACTGCCAAAGGGAAAAGATATCAGCCACATGAAGACCTTGATGCTCCATGCTGCAATACTGACCTGGCAGACAAGATGTGCCTTCTGGTCAATTAGTGCGGGTAAATAAATACGCGTTTGATTGGATCTGAGGCCAGCTGCAAGAGTACTCATGCTAGTATTTTAAATACTAAACACGGTTGGCCAAAACCTATTGCCAGGGAAGACATAGGCACTAAGGGCGAACCTAATGACTTTTTTCTAAACAGTCATGTTGTCAAACGGATCCATAGATCCGTGCTGCACCAATTCTTGCTCAGAAACATTTCTTATTGTAGTGTGTAGTGATTCAGAGTGAGGAGATAAGTGACTGTTCATTTTGAGCTGTGTATAGAGCACCTGAATCAACCCTCCCATGCCAAGGCTCAGGAAAAATCACAAAAAGGGGTGCTGAAAGAAGGGAAGATCTAGAGATGGGGAGCAGTGTCTTGAAATGCCTTCCTCTGGACACAACATTGCGCACATGAACTTGAAGCAGCTGTGGCTACCTACAGGAGACTTGCACAGTATCAAACCAGCTAAAATTTACTCCCTGAGAACCTCTTGGAAGTTGAGGGAGGGAGAAAGTTGAAGCAGCCTCTGAGGGAGGGAGAATCACTCTTCTGAGGGAGGAAGAGGGCGCTGGGAAGTTCTCCACCAATAGATGACGCCATGTTCATGCACATAAGAGAAAGACTAATGGGACTTAGTGGGTTAAAAACATCAATTAACAAATTAAAATTTACAAAAGGGGGACATAATTTGGGAGGGACATGTGTATCCAGAGGGAAATTGGAGAGGCAGAGGAAAAGATGAATATGCTCAAGATGCAATGTGTCTGTGTATGGAAGATTAAAAAAATACAACTTAAAATTTAAAAAATATAGAGAAACTGGCTCACAGAAACAGGAGCAATCTCAAGAATATAAGTATGATACCATTTTAATACATCTACATAGTCACAGAATTTATGGATTACAAGAAAAAATTCTGTTAAATTTTGGGTTTCATAGTAATATTTTCCAACTTTTGCTGACTCCTTCCTCCTCCCAACTGGTACCTCTTCTGTTTTCATGACATGTATTTTTCATTATCTTCTCTTTTACCTCCATCACCCCTTCTTCTTCATACCTTTTAATAGCTTCTCACCTACTTTCATGACCTAAACACACACAAACATACATTCTTCATGAGAGAAAACACATGTTACTTTTCTTTTGAAGTTCGGCTTATTTGGCTTCATGTAATGATCTCCAGTTGCATACATTTTCTTGTGGTTGTGATCAGCTTGCTTTTCTTTACAGCTGAATAAAATTCCATTATGTATACGTACCACATTTTCTTTATCCATTTGTCTTTTGATGGATCCAAATCTTGTCTATTTTGAACAAACAATGCAGTATTAATGTGCAAGTATCTCTGTGGTATTCTAGTTGGAAATGCTCTGGGTATTGTCTCAGTGTCTTTTCTCATTGCTCTGATGAAAACAGTGATAACAGCAACATGAGACAGAGAGGGTTTATTTTGGCATGCATTTCCAGGTTATGGTCTGTTATGACAAGAAAATTGCAGCAGCAGGAGCTTGGAGATGCTGGTCAGACCACATCTGTAGTCAAAAGCAGAGAGTTGCTTTTTTCACTTTTTCCCAGGCGTAGGGAATGAGTGGCATCCACAGTGGGTGGGTTTTCTCACCTTACTTGCTGAAAGTCTCCCAGATGATTCTATATTCTGTCAGCCTAACAGTTAACAGTGAACATCACAGGTATGTTCCCAAAGAATCATACAGCTGGTCAAATTCTAATTCTATTTTTAGTTTTTTGAGAGACTTCCATAATGGTTTCTGCAGGGGAGGAGCCAAGTTACATTCTCCCCAGTGACATAAAAGGGTTCCTTTATCCCTGTCTCTCATTTGCATTAGTTGTCACTGATTTGCTTAGTGAGAGCCATTTTGACTGATGTGAGATGGATCTTACTCAGAGCAGTTTTGTATTTCACTGATTTCTAGGGATGCTGAACACTTGTTCAAATAGTTATTAGCCATATGTCTTTTTTTTTCCTTTGAGAACAGCCCACTGAATTCATTAGTCCATTTATTGACTGGCTGATTTGGGTAGTGTGTAATTTTTGATGATCTTTATAAATTCTAGATATTAATTCCCACTCGGGTATATTGCTAGAAAAGATTTGCTCCCATTCTGAAGGCTGTCTCTCCAATCTGTTGATTGGGGTTTTTGTTTTTTTTGTTTGTTTGTTTGTCATGCAGAAATTTCTCGATTTCACGCAATCCCATTTGATCTTAGGATGTTATCTGTACTATTCACAGTGCTTTAAACATGTCCCTCCGTACGTCTATATTTTTAATGGTTTTTACATGGAATTTCCATTAACAGTTTCAGAGTTTCAGATTTTATGTTAAAGTCTTTGTTACACTTCAAATTTCTTTTTTATGCAGAATAAAAATATGGGTCTGGTTTCATTCTTTCATGTGTGCAAACCCAGTGTTCTCCGTACCATTTGTTGAAGAGACTTTCTTCTAATGAATGTTTTGACACTATTGTCAAAGCTGTAGCTGTGGAGAGTTATTTCAGGACACTTTATTCTATTCCATTGATCTACGTGTCTCTCAGTGCCATGCTGTCTTTGTCACTAGGCTCTGTAATGTAATTTGAAGTTAGGTATTGTGATGCCTCCAGCAGCGCTCTGCCTATTCTGTATCCCATCTCCTTCCACACGAATTCAATCTCTGTGGAGAATTTAATTGGGATTTTGATGGGGACTATCACTTCTGGAACATAGTGATTTTTTACATGATTAATTCTGTCAGTTTATGAGCATGGAGTTTTTCCATCTTCTATTCACTCCTTCATTCAATTCATTTCCTTAGTGTCTTAAAGGGGTTTCTGTTGTTGTTTTTGCCTTATAGAGATCTTTTATCTCCTCGAGTAGGATGATTCTTAGACATTTAATATTTTTTGATGATACGATGAGTAGGATTTTTCCTGATTTCTTTCTCAGAAGGATCAATATTGACTTATAGACTTGTATGTTGATTCTGAGCACTGCCATTTCGTTTTGCAATTCTAAGAGTTTTTTAGTGGAGTCCTGAGGAACAGGCATTTAATCAGAGGATTATCTCATGTTCAATAGGAGTTTTCAACTTCATCTTTTCCTACTTATGTAATTTTTACTACCCTAAGACATTGAACAGTATAATGAGTAAGAGCAGAGAGAGTGGATAGTTTTGACTCATTTTTAACTTTAGAGGACATGTTTCCCAGTTCTGTCCATTTCTGCATTGTTTGCTATACATTTTTCTGTATCGCTTTATTGTGTTGATGTATGTTCTTTCTTTTCTACTTTCTCAAGATTTTTATTCTTTCAGAAAGTTGAACTTTGTCTAACACCTTTCTTGCAACTACTAAGATGAACATATGATTTCTGTCCTTTAGTATATTTATATGCTGCATATTTACTGATTTGCTTGTGTTGAGTGCTATGTTGTTTGCTCCCTTGGAATGAAACCAACTTGGTGATGCTGTTATTGAAATCAGTTTGCAAGTATTTTATTGAGAATCTCTGTGTATGTTCAACAAAGACATCAGTCTGTAGACTTCTTGTTTTGGTCTGTCCTTATGTAAATTTGACACTAGGGTGATTCTAGCTTTGTAGAATCTTTTTGGCAGTGCACTTTTCTTGCTGTTTCATGGAACAGCTTGAGGAGTACTAATGTCAGCTAATTGTTAAAAGATTGGTAGAATGTTGCAATTTCGAAACAGTTTCCACTTCCACTCTTAGTGTATAGAACATAAGTAGAGTATAATTGGGTTTTGCCTATCGGACTTTCATTAACTCCTAATTCATTCACCTCACTAATCTGTTAGTTATTATGCCATTCTTGTGAATTCTTTCATGTTTTCTACATATATAATCGTGTCATCTTCAAAGATAAAGAAATATTTTTTTCATTTTCTTGTGTGTGCCTGTTATATTCTTCTATTTCTTTTCTTATTGTACTCAGTAGTATTCCAGTGTTACCAGAGCAGTGAGGATGGATGTCATCACCGCTTCTCTAATTTTTAAAATAAAACATCCAGTCTTTGAACACCATGGAAATGGATGGATTTTGCTCTGAGAAGAAGAAGACGAAGAAGAAGAAGAAGAAGAAGAAGAAGAAGAAGAAGAAGAAGAAGAAGAAGAAGAAGAAGAAGAAGAAGAAGAAACTATTAACATACTAATAGTTGAATTATAAGATCTGACTTCACCTTCACCTTGTAGAGGATCACTTCAAATGCTGATGGAAGAGTAGAAACTTCTCCCTTAGGAGACTTAGAGGAACAAGATGAGAGCAATAAGGAATGCATTTCAAAGTGCAGACCAAACCTGTGATGGTCTGCAGTGGGGAGCGTGTGCAGAGGAGATTGAGATTGGTTAAAAAATATATTACAGAGTATGAGAAAAGGAATGAAGCCATCCTTGACTCCATATTATCCAAATTTTAAGTATTTGTATAGCATTGGTGGCTATTTATGTTTTATTATATATTCTACTTATTTTTATAAAAATTATATGCGATTAAATAACTGATGAGTTGAATCTTTTAGAAAAATCATACAATTTCAGAGTAACTCTTCTTTTCCCAACCTATGTGCTAGGAAGCCTGCAGGGACATAAGTATAAACAAAACATTTTTTATGTTTTATAATTGCAAAGACCCATGAGACTTTTATAAAGATGAAATTGTTTTTCAGTTTAAATTTATTCTTTAACAATTTCAATGTGTAAATAAAGTAGTTTGATCATACTCGCGCCCCCATTGTGCTCTCCTATCCCCCTAATTCTTTCTGGACCTTTCTACATCCCCCTCTTACTTTCATGTCTTTATTACTTTTTTTAAATGACCTACTGAGTTTAGTTAGAGCTGTTTGTATTAGCAAGGATGTGGAGTTATTAACTGGAACACAAACAATTTGTCACTGAAGAAAATACTTAGCTGCTAGTACCTGCAGGAGGCACCCATCTCCACCCCACCTCGGTGCTTGCTGGAGTGTTGAGAGGCTGGATCTTGTGCAAGTCTGGCGCAGGTAAGCAGAGAGGCTGTGGAATGACAGCCCTGCCATATCCAGACAACAGTGTTCCTTGATATTCTTCCCCACCTTCTGACCGTTGAGGTCTTTCCCCTCCCTCTTCCACAATGCTCCCTGAACTTGGAGTATGTGATAAAGATGTCCAATTTTTGAGTTGTATTTCCCTTAACTTTTTATTTTGTTCCTTGGCTACAGTCAGGAACTTCGTCTGTCTTGCTCAGTACTGGACCTAATGAGTTCAATTACCTAATGAGTACTTGGTTTGTGTATATTAAATGCTAAACAGGTGTTCGCATAAATGAATAAAATGAAAGGGAGTTGATATTAATAATGAGTCCCTAAAATACTCCTACTTTTTCAAACTATAATTCACTTTTGGAAGTTTATTTTGAGTGAACATTTGTTACTGTTATTGATGTCAAAATATCCTACTTTAATACTGAAGAATTATTCACCTAACTGTTCTGTTACAGGAAATTCAGGGGTATGGCTCAAAAGGCTCAAGGAGGACTCTGCTCACACTAAATACAGAAGGCCACTGACTCACACCCAGATCCGTGGGCACAGGGAATTTCCAGCTAGATGGCAGGGTTATCTGAGGTCAGCTTCTAACCGTGGATTCTAATTACAACTCTTAAAATCTCAAGGGCTTAATTTTAAAAGTTTTACAGCAGGCTTTGAACTGTTCCTAGGGCCTCATTATTGTCAGCTCTCTCCGCCGTGGGCCTATGTGGATGGAGGAGGTTGCTGGAAAAGAGAAGTGACTAAAGGAGAGAGATGGAAGAGAGGGATACACATCAGGAAACCCCAGGGAACAGACTCTAATTAAAACCCAGCTGAGCAATTTGCATCCGTGAGTTTCACCCTGTGAGAGAAGAGTAGCCTTAGGAGGGGCTGCCTGGTGTAGGCTTGCTCCTCCTCACTCAGGGGTGGCATTTTCAGCAGACATTTCAGCACAGATCACAGCCAGAATCAGTGCCTTCCTATGGGGACTCCTGCTTGAGTGCGCCAACATGAACTCATTGCAACTGACAATTTGACCAATTAACAAAGTATACATTTATTTCACCGTGTGCTTGGTGGAAACAAAAGAGTTTTAACTCCATCTTTTTTCTCTCCTAAGACAGAACTATTATTTTTACCTTGTTCTGGAGAACTCAAAATGACTGTGCTCGCTTTAAGTATATCTGGTGCCTTATCTAAGAACTCCTGAGCTAAAAGTTACTTAAACCTATTTTGAGTCTTCATTTGTATAAATAAGGACCCACAGAGAATGCCTTTCAGTGACAAAAAAATGGGATGGTTTACTTAATTACTCCTCCTTTTCAACTCTACCTGAACCACTAGTAGGTTCATTTATTTAATGAATACACACTGAATCTCTTTATGTAACACACAGGTTGGCCACTGGGAAAGGCTACACTCAAGGTACAACAAGAATGGGTTCTGTTTTCATAGGATGTATATTCTGGATCTGAATATGCTCTTGCTTCTGTGTCTGACTCTAAAAACATTTGCTGGCCAAGACTTAGACTTTCACAAAACAAATGGACCTAATGCAAAGAAGAAGATGTAGCCCTTCTTTGGATTTCCACAAATTCTAACAAATGTAAGAGGTTGTTATGTTGCTTTAGGGTTTTGCTGAGGCTGTTTTGATGGGAATACATGCAGTGCACTGCTCTGCTCAGGCTTCTTGGTTAGTAATCAACGGGAGAGAAATCCTTGTGTCCCTTCACAGGGAAAGGATTTATTAGAAAACATTTGGAGAACATTGTGCCTTCTGAACTGAGCTCCCCACAAAGGCTCTTGTTTTGAATGCTAGTTCCCAGGGGTAGCTATATTTTTGGAGATTGTGCACTTTTAGAAGGTAGTGCCTAGCTGAGGGAAGAAGAGTTACTTGGGGTAACTGTTTTAGCTCTGCTCCTGGCTCCTGCCACAATTCCCTTTCTGGCACACCACGATGTGAACAGCTGTCTGTCTTCTGCCACACATTTCTACTACCATGAATCCCTGTCTACACGATTTTCCCTCTAAAGGGATTATAACCCTCTGAATTCATAAACCAAAAGTAAATATTTGTTGAAGTTTTCCTGTCAAGATTTTTTTGTCATAGTGATACAGATGTGACTAAGGCACCCATTGCTGACAGAACATGTAGAGAGCTGAGCTTGAACAAGTTAGAAAATAGCATCTACAAGTTCAAAACCACAGGGAGGAAAATGCTACGGGTAGGGTGTGGTCATAATGGCTACAGCTGTAGCCATCGGCCGTTTGAGGCCACAAACAGAGTGAATCATGTTTTTAAGTTATCTGTGCATCATCTGCTACAGAGTCAACATCCCAATGGCCCTGGGCTGACTGTTTGAGATTTTGCTGCAAGACTTACAGGAAAATATGTGTAGTTGAGCTTTTTGCCTAGTGAGCTATGAAGACATTATTTTCCACTCATTTAGAGTACCTTAAACTAAATCAGGTCTAAATGATGAGTGGGAGAGAGGAGATAGAGAGACACAAAGAGACAGAGATAGAGAGGGTGGAGGGGAGAGGGAGAAGGAATATTCCTCTCCTCGTGTCTGATTAAAGCTAAATAGGGTGAACTGAGGGAAAGAAGGTAGTCTGTCTGCATTATGAAAATGATCTTTGAGCTAATTATATCACTTTGGCTTATTAGTGTTCTGTTTCTTTTTCGCTCTTGATAAACTTCTTTATAATCTCAGAGAAAAATAAATTTAACTGACATTTTTTTCTCCTTTTGACCCATGTCACAGCTTCTCTTGATATTCTGGATTCTTCTGCTTCTGCTTCTGCTTCTGCTTCTGCTTCTGCTTCTGCTTCTTCTTCTTCTTCTTCTTCTTCTTCTTCTTCTTCTTCTTCTTCTTCTTCTTCTTCTTTTTTGCCTGTGTGTGTGTGTGTGTGTGTGCTCATCTGTGTGTAGGTACGTGCATGTGAGTTAGATTCCCTAGAGCTGGAGTTACAGGGAACAGTAAGCTGTGAATGCTAGATCATTTATCTGAACAATTTCTGCTCCTACTCCTGAGTCATCTCTCCAGCTTCCTCGTACTGGATTCTTTACTGTATACAAACATCTTATTCCTTGGCAAACAAGCTCTTCTCTTGGTTCTTTATCCTTTAACTTTGTTATTTCTCTCCACTACCCAGTGTATCAAGAGCATTTTGACTCTGTTGTCTCAAATTCTTTACCTTCCTGAGCCCACCTGCCTAGGTTCTAGTTCACCATCTTCCTGCCTTACTGACAGTTTCCACTGCCTCCATTATCCATAACTTTCTAATTAACATTCAATAACATATGCCTATTTCTTTATCACCTTCAAGAAAAGAATTTCTTTCCCACAGTTCAGTGAAACTTTTGTATCATACAGTTCAAGCTCTTGTCTTATCTATGGTGTCTAGTCCCTCACAGTGTCTTTGGCTTGCCTTGAAGTGACAGCAAATAGCATTCTCTTCTTAAACTAATTCCATCTGGCCCAAATTTTTGGGTGCCATATATATTCTGATAACTGCTGACCTCTGCACTGAGGTCTAGATTTACCTATTAAGCTGCCTATCCTAGAGAGCTAACATCTCTTGACATTTTCCTCAGATAAAGTCTAGATTCATATATTAAAAGTTTGAGAATTTTCTTAACTTTTATACTAACATTTCACACTGCCTCATTTGGGCGTATAAACATCAGTGACATCTGAAGTCAAAAGCCAGATTTCATCCTTGACCCCAGCTTCCTTCTCCCTATCACATTCCACTCATCTAGGGTTATCCGTTCCACATCACAGCATAGATGAGCACACTTTATAAAAAGCATGAATTTTTTTTGTGCTGTTCTGTCTGCTTTTCCTTTCTTGTCTTGCTAAGCATGTCTAGGGATTTGCTGAAGACAGCACTAAGAGTGATCATTTTATTTTTCATGAATTTACCTAAGAGCTTATGATGTTTTACTGATGACTGTAATTCTGGCTGGAGGTCTCTGGTGATGGACCTATGGTTTCTTGCAGGGAACACAATATTTCTTTTTCTTTATTATGCTGCAAATATTTAATTGCAAATGTAAGTTGAATGTCTTCAACTTGATTTTGGCACGATCAGAATTTACATTCTTTACAGGAAGTATGATAAATTAAGGAATTCAATCCGTGATCTAGAGAGAAAATCCAGTGACATACAGGAGAAAATCATCAGTATGGATTTTAAAAATCAGAAAAAAAATAAAAGAAAAATCAGCTAGGAAATTAGATTTTTGAAAAATAGAAACTTTGGAAATTAAGAAAAAAATAAAAGCGTCACAAAGCACAGTGGATGCTCACTGTGATCAAGTGAGAGCTCATCCTGTGATCAAGTGAAAGCTCATCCTGTGATCAAGCATGGAGGTGAGACAGGAGAATTACTGTATTAGTTCCCCCCTGGGTTACATAGTGAGTTCCAGTCTACTCTGGGCTATGGAATAGGATTATCTCTCACAAAACAGAAAATAAATAACCAAAACCAAAGCTGAACTAAAACCAACCAACCAAACAAACAAATAGGAACACAGTAGAAAGCATCACCAATATGCTCAAACAGAAGAGAGGATTTGGGGCATGGAGTCTAAAATCTGAGAAACTTTGCCATAAATGTAACAAAATATATTTGTGACCTGTATACTAAAATCTCTAAAATGACAACAACAAGATAACTTACACTGGCGGTATTCTTTATAAATGGGAGGTGGCAAAATGTTGTTGTTGTTTAGAGGGAAAATCATGGATCCCTGGTCCATCCTTGGGCTTACTCAAGGGTGTGATTCCCCTTCCTCTACCTCTTGAATACTAAGACTGAGTTTTTAGATGTTATATCAGTTTCCCCAAAGATTTAACACACTCTTAATAAAAATTCCTAACAAGACTCTTTTTTTTTTCAGAACTTGACAAGCCAATACTAGACTTCACATGGAAAAATCAAAGAAACTAGAAAAGCTGAGACAGTTGAGAAAAAGGTGAAATAGGAGGATGGAGAAACATCGTTTTCAGACTTTGATTAATCAGGTCAGTGCAGCGCTGGCGAAAGGGCAAGCACACATAACTGTGACAAAGTCCAGCCCACAGGCAGACTCAGAATACACAATTAGTATAGCTTCGATAAAAGTAGAAGAATCAGTGAAAATAATCTTTCAACAAATGGTTCCTAAAGAGTTGAAAATCCATGTCAAAAAAAAAAAAAACTCAATTGACCCCATACCACATACAAAATCTAAATCCAAACATTGACAGACTTAATACAAAAATATGAAAATGTTAAAAAGAATATTTCCAGGAAAAAATAAGATTTAATATCCTAAGTTGAGCCTAAACTAATTAGACATGTCAGCAGACCATACAGAAAAAAATCCATAAAGCAAAAAAATTGAAAAGCCATAGTTAATCAAAATTTAAAATCTTTGTGTTTTGGGGAACTGGAAAAATGTCTCTGCGGTTAAGGGCATGCACTGCTTTTGCAGAGAACCTGGGTTTGGTTCCCAGCATATATGTTAGGGCAACTCACAACCACCTTGAACTTCTGCTCCAGGGGTGCCTGGTGTCTTGATCTCCACAAGCACTAACACTCTTAGGTGCCTGCTCACATTCACACACATGCACACACACATACACATACACACATACACATACACACACACATGCACCATTGAAAATAATAAAAATAAAATTATTTTAAAAATAAAATCTGCTTTCTGAAAGTCACTGTTAAGACTGTGAGAAAGTAGACTACACACTGTGAAATAATATTCCCAAAACACATTCATGACAACAAGTCTGCATCTATAGGAAGTCCTGCTCCTGGATAAGCAGGCCTTGGCAATTGGTGGCTGCAGGAAAAGGTACTTCGTTTTCTTCAGACTTTCTATCCATAAGAGGCTGCTTACGCTCTAGTTGCTGAGCATATTCTCATGCTAAGTGAACTCATTGTTTTTGTTTTTAGGAACTCATGAATTTTGGAGGGAAGATTGACAAGGGGATGAGAGAGAGAACTGGAAGGGAAATATATATATGTATACACACATATAAAATTATTTTTTATTAATTAATTAATTAATTTTTGTATCAATCACAGGTTAGGTACTTTGCATCCCAAGCGTAGACCCCTCCCTCATTCCCTCCAGCCCTACCCCTCCCTCCCTCATCTCCTCCCCGCCCCTTCCAAGTCCACCAACAGGGGAGGACATCCTCCCCTTCCATCCAACCCCAGCTCATCCTGTCTCCTCAGGGCTGGCTGCAATGTCCTCCCCTGGGATCTAGCCAGTCTGTCACTCCACGGATGTATGGGGGAGGGTCAAAGAGTCAGCCATCAAGTTCATGACTGAAACAGTCCCTGTTTCCCTCACTAGCGTCTTCAGTCTGACACCTAGCTATCATGGGCCCCATCTGAGCAGGGGTTCCAGGCCACATCC
>CM053763.1:4012271-4039079 GCA_028658305.1 Pachyuromys duprasi
GTTCTTCTCCCTTTGTGTCTTCTTTATAGATTCTAATTCCGTTTTCATGCTTTGTACCGTTTCCTTCAACTGATTGACTGTGTCTCCTATTTTGGTTGTTTCCTCTCTGTTTATCTTTGATTGTTCCTCTATGTGGGCAGTTAAATTCTTCTCCATTTCTTTGAGGCCCTTGTTCATTTCCTCTTTTTGTCTCTCTTTTTGTTCCTCAAATATCTGCATACTCAAAGCTCTAAGGTAATTTTCCTGTGTTTCCGCTGAATTAAAATCTCCCCTGCCTTTGGGTGTTTCTGGTGGGGCCATGGTGTCCTAATTTTTGTTGGGTGAGTTCTTTCGCCGATTTCTGGGCATTTGTTTATATATAATCAAGGAGCTGTTAATGGTGTAAGGCTGAGCTTCAGTCTGGAACTGTCAATCTCTTGTGTCAGGAGTATTCTTCAAGAAGATCAGGGATTTCCAGTTGTTTGTTAGTGTGTGTTGTGTCTCAGTTGAACTCTGTTGTGGGCTCTGTGTGCACAGCTTCGTGCTCTGTGCTAGAAGCTGTGAGCACTGCAGGCTGGTCACCCCTCTGGTCTGGAGGTTTAGCTCCTCAGTCTTTTGAGATGTCAGCTGGGGACTTTGTGCTCCGCCCTGGGCTTGCTGCTAAGGGCTCCCCTGGACTGGAGACTTGGCGCCCCCTTCTGGGCCAGGGGCTGTGAACCAACGTCTGAGATGATATTTGGGGCGTACACAGTGGTCTGGTTTGGTTGCAGGCGTTGCCGAGCGGTGTGCACCTGCTGTATGTAGGCCTGTTTGAAGTGGTGCACGAGGCCTTCTCTGGCCTGTGGACATGCACACGGACCAAGGTGGTTGCTGGTGCCCTGAGCAGTTGCAACCGCAGTGTGCAGTGTGGTCCAAATGGTTCCCCCGTCCCTCTCAGTCTGAGGTGGTTCCAGATCAGAGTGAGCCTGCTGTATACCCGCTGGTCGAAGCAGAACCCGCATCCTTTCCAGACTGGCCCGCAGACTCACACAGGGACTGAGGTTTTTGCTGGCGGCCCTGAGCAGAGTGCGCCTGTAGTGTGTAGTCTGGTCAAAATGGTCCCCTGTCCCTCTCAGTCTGAGGTGGTTCCAGCTTTGATCGGAGTGCGCCTGCTGTACACCCGCTGGGTGAAGTAGATCCCGGCACCTTCCCAGACTGGCCCGTGGACTCACACACTGACTGAGGTTTTTGCTGGCAGATTTGAGCAGTGTGTGCCCGCAGTGTGCAGGCCAGACAAAACGGTGCCTGGGTAGTCCTCAGTCTACCCCAGAGACTATGTGGTCCAGTTTAGTATGGCGGCTGCTGGCGCCCTGGGCAGCTACTCGCTCAGATCAGAGCTGTGCGCCAGTCACCCGGAGATTTTTCCGGAGAATAACTGGGTGTCCCTAGGGTTTTCCCACTTGATTTTCTCACCGTAGGAGTTCCGCTCACCTGGCAATCACAAATGCTGGCGTTTTAGGTCCCAGAGTTCAGTCTCCTAGTCAGTGCGTTGTTTCTGCTGACCTAGTCCTCAGACACAGTGTCCTCTCGTGGCAGCCATCTTGGATCCCCCCACAAAATTATTTATAAATGTATATATGCACATACAAAATTCTCAAGAAACAGATATGTATCTAGAATGAAAAAGCTTACTCAAAATGTAATATTATGAAGACAGATAATCTCATGTTTAAGTAGGAAAAATATTTCTTCAGGCATTTTACCATATAAGATATGTGGGTAGTAAACCAACACAAACAAGATAATTAGAACCATTTTCAGTCTTCTTTGTACTTCCCAAGATCTAATTCTTCTCCACTATTAAAAAGACAATATATTGCTTTATAATTGTTAAAAATAATTTTAAAATTAGAGTGTACATTTTAGAAATATGTTTATATTGTTAAACAGTCATTGGTAAAACAGCTCATCACACTTCTATAAATGGTAAGTTTTCTGCCTTTCAGGGTCTTTAAATTCCAAGCCTTTATTTGCTGAGCATGTATCACCTTTTAACCTAGAAAATATACAGGTAAAAAAATGAATTTCACAGGAATACAAAGGGAAAATAACTTTTAAATAAATGAAATAAAATAACTCCTGTACTTTTAATTGACAATTAATTACGAATGAGCAATGTGGTGTAATTTTAAACTCAGTTTCCAAAGCTGTATTGATAATGAGTCTTTCCCATGCTTTGAGAATAAGCCATGCTGTCCTGACCACCTGCTCAACAAGAATGATTACCATATCAGGCCCATGTAGAGCAAGATCACCAAGAGAAGGCAAAATCATCAGGAAAGTACAGTGACCTGAAGCCTATAGAACCATAGCCAAAGAAAAAATTGAGGAAGTTTTTACGTGTGAGGCTGGCATTTAACAGAATGTGTTTTTTTTTTCCTCATGGGATAGTAAAGGATTGGAATCCTATCAGTTGCTAGGAATTTGTCAGATATACATTTGAAAATGGAGAAAAACACCACCATATGGTTTTAAAGAAGTGTTTGATCTATTTTGAGGCAAACTTGACAAGATTAAATTTGCTTATTGAATCCCAAGGCTCTTTCCCTGACAAAGACAAACAACCGCAACTGCTGTTTCCTAGGAGGAAAGTGAGGCAGCTGCATGAGCCCCAGCACTCCCACTACAACCAGGAAAGAATGGACCCAGGAGGAATGGATAGACCTTTAGTATGGTACAGACAGGAACTGATTGATATGGAACTGTGGACCTTTAAGGGATGATGTGGCCCCTCCCTTCATCTAATGGGAGAAGATGATTAATAAAAAAAATAATAACAACAGGGATTTTTACCTAACAAGATGGTGGAGTCCTCACCCATTAAAAATGGACTGTTTTGCTTTGGAAATCAATTTGGCACTTACTCAGAAAATTAAGACTAGTGCTACCTCAAGATCCAGCTATACCACTCCTAAGTGTATATCCAAAAGATGCTCAAGTATACAACAAGGACATTTTTTGCAGCAGCTTTATTCATAATAGCCAGAATAAACAACCCAGATATCCCTCAACTGAGGAATGGATACAGAAATTGTGGTACATTTACACAATGGAATACTACTCAGTAATTAAAAACAAGGAAATCATGAAATGTACAGGCAAATGGTGGGAACTAGAAAAGATTTTCCTGAGTGAGGTAACCCAGAAGCAGAGAGACACACATGGTGTACACTCACTTATAAGTGACTATTCCTCATATATTATAGGATAAACATACTAAAATCTACACTCCTAAAGAAGCTAAACAAGAAAGAGGACCCCGGGGAAGCTGTTCAATCCTCACTCAGAAAGAAAACAGGGAACAGGACAGGAGCCTATCACAGAGGGCCTCTGAAAGACTCTACCCAGCAAATGATCTATCAAAGAAGATGCTGAGGCTCATAGCCAAACTTTGGGCAGAGTGCAGGGAATCTTATGAAAGAAAGGGGAGTTAGAAAGACCTATAGGGGACAGAAGCTCCACAAGGACAGCAACATAATCAAAAAATCAGGACCCAGGGGTCTTTTTTGAGACTGATATTTCAACCAAGGACCATTCATGGAGATAACCTAGAACCCCTGCACAGATGTAGCTCATGACAACTCAGTCTCCAAGTGGGTACCCTAGTAAGGGAAACAGGCTCTGTCTCTGACATGAACTCAGTGGCTGGCTTGTTGATCATCTCCCCCTGGGTGGAAGCAGCCTTGCCAGGCCACAGAGGAAGACAATGCAGCCAGTCCTGATGAGACCTGATAGGCTAGAGTCAGATGGAAGGAGAGGAGGACTGCCCCTATCAGTGGACTGGCAGAGGGGCAAGGGAGAAGAGAGTGGGAGTCTCAGGAAAGCCTCTTGTAAGGATATAGGGCACTGGAATGCTATGCCATTCTCTGATTGGCTTGCTAATGTGGTTCTTAATAAAAGCTTGAGTAACTTAAGACAAGACTCAATGATTATACTCATTAGCTATGCAAAGTGAGCAGGAGCTCTACTCAGATCAATCACAAATTCACTGAGCACGAAACTGGTTCCCTCCACCTGTCAGTGTTTGAAGAACACCTAGTATCTACAAGACTATGCAGACTGCTATGCCCCATACCACTGTGTTGGGTGAGGTCGACATCCCTAAGCCACAGCCTCTAAAGCTGGAGTTGCAGCCTCATGTGCAGTGATGAATGTAGGGATTCGAAACACCTGGGCAACGGGAAATGATTTCTTGATGTGAAACGGGCAGAAATCTATTCAGACTTAAGCGCTTGGTGGATCCAATGTGTATGGGGTGCTGCTTGCTCATGTTGGATCATGTAATTTCACAGTAGCTTCAGATTTGAACACACGATGTGTGTACTTTGCTCTATGCATGTCATCATGCTGCTCTTTGATCATCAGTGTTGTCTAGAAACCCCTTTGCCCAGATTCAAGATTATTTTATGATCTACACACAACTGTGCACACAACATTTCTGGTATTACATAATTATAATGGCTTAACCACACAAATAAAGACTATTATATTTTTCTATCCATGTTTCTCAACAAGTATTAAATGCAGGCAATGAACACGTTTTTAAAAGCCCTTAGGTTTTGGAGGACATAAAGCCTAGCATGGAATAAATAGATCTGTGTTGTGAATTCTATCACCCAGTTACTTACCCTGTTTTCTTCTCCAGTTTTCCAGATCTAAGTGACTCACTGTCCACAGAAGTCTATGGATAATAGACCTATATTTGCATTCACCAATCCAGCAATATATCAGACCCTCAGGTAAGTTATAACTGGCACAATGAATTCAAACTCAGCAAATCCAGTAAAATTTTAAATTATGACTGCTCTCTTCCATCAAGCATTCCCATGCATATTCAACATGTTCTTAGAAACATTTCCAAGTTCTCTGCCAACATAAATTAGATAATCACTGCAGTTCTCTTGGTGTGAGTGATTTCTTGTTTACTTTGAGTGTTTTCTTCCCCAGAAGAAATAATGAAAGCCAGTATTTGTCCCCTTTACAAAAGATGTATTCAACAAAGGAAGAAACAAGTTCATTTTTTTAAATAGCACTTTTTTTCCAGAGGAGAAACAGAAATATCTCTTCTAGAAAGGAAAAGTTCTTGAACCAAGGATCTACTGAGAGAACATAACTGAGAGATTCAGGGTGACCTAGACAGCTGAATAACTTGAAGATCCCGAATTGAGGACTTTTGACTTAACCTGCAGGGAAAAAATCTTCAGGGAATCAAATTTGAAGGAGAGTTGGAGTTTATTAAAAACAAAACTAAACTAAAACAAAACAAAACAAAAAACACAAAGTGCAAACTATGCACAGGGTCAGAGTGTGAACTAGAGAATGCCTCCCTGTCAATAGCTGTGTATGTGATGTCACTGCCTTTGAAGCTCTATTGTTCAAGGGATGTTCTCTACAATTTCAAAGATTAAGTAAAGTTTTCAAAGAGTCAATTTAAAATGTGATCTGGACTACTTGTTCACCATATCTTAATTTCTTTTGCTAGATAAAATTCCAAAGAGTTACGGCTGAATTGTTCAGGTTTCCAGACAACAGGTTAAAGTCAAAGACCACAGGATGTAGACATGATCTGGCCCCTGATGGAAGTGGACTGGGATATTTCCCGGGAAAGGACGTATCTTCCCTACATGGGCAGTCTTTGCAGCAGTTTTGCATTTTCTATTTGTGTAGAAATTCTTGGCTCAGCTCCTAAGAAATGTAAACCAGAGCCTGGGGGTGGAGGAGAGTTAAGAGGCCCTTTATGTCAGGTCCACTTTATGTTTCCATATTTCTAGTTTGTCTCAGAGAGAATTTAATTATGGTATCAATTCATCTCCCACATAACAGTATTACAGTATATCCGCTCTCACAGTGTCATGTGAATGGAATTTACTCATCTTTTCTGTGAGTGAACCTGAAACACCTGATGTGGTATAGATCAGCAAAATTAAAAATATATATATATATATATATCCGACATAAGCAAATACTTAAAATGTTACATGAGTGGATGAACTTCTTTCTTACTCTGCTGTTAACAGAAAGAAAAAAAAATGCCAGGTAATCATTTCCTTCCAGTTTAGAGCCCAGAATAAGCAGCTAAAATATCACAAACTGCTAAAACTTTACAGATGAAATGTTGGCTGCAGGAAAACTGATAGTAAAATTGTAACAAATATCATATACTGCCAAAGATGGTATAGTAATTTCTTGGAAAAACTAATACAAAATTTATTTAATAAATAAATTGTGCATTAAGCAAAGAATTTTTGAAGAAGAATTTAGAAAGGTCAGTTAATTTTATAACACTGTCCTAAAGGGTAGAATTGAGGAAATAGTCAGCTTGCAAAAAATTCAGAGGAAGGGGATTTAATGTATGAAGTTGCAGAACTGCGTGATGGATTCAGATAAAAAGCATGGTGGTTGTTAAACAGCCTCAGAATAAAGACCAAAGCAAGGATGAAGTTGTAATGTTGATAGGACCTCGTAGAAGTCTGATGTTTCATCTTTTATGCTCTTCACAGCTGAGCAAAAAGCTTTAGGTGAGGCCTGAAAGAAGCCTGGTGTGTCTCAATTGCTTATCCCTAAGTAGCTCTAGAGAGAAGGCATGTTTCATAAAGAACAGGCCATGTTTTAGCATATATTTATGTGGAATGAAACCCATAGAAAACTTACAGTGTTTTGAGAGACTGGTATTGTCAAAATTGTTACTAGCTTGAGCAAAGAGAAGCTGAGAGTATATGAGTTACAAAATAAATACTGTCTTCAGCTCTTGGAAAGAAACTGGGTAATGCCTGACAAGGAAAGATCTCCCCAGGTACAAACCAGATTTAAACAACAAGACCAGGATACAATTCCTAAAGTAAATAATCAGGGACCCAGAAATATTTCTTTGCCCAGCAGGACTTCAGAAATTCTATCTAGCACTTTTTTTTTGCAGTTTTTGGTGGAAGTGTTTATTTCTATTACTGAATTCTTGCTCTGTGATTATATACTAAGTGTGTGGCAAATAGTCATATTATCCTTATCATTCATTGGTCTCTGATACAAAGAAATCATATCTAGACAATGTGCATTGCAGATATAGATCAGAAGGTTTAGGATGTGGTTTTACTGGATAAAGCTGGAAGAAATTTGGGCAATCTGAGGAACCATACTAAAGAGGCAAGCTCTGATAGAATGAAATATTAAGGCAAGTACTCACTTTCTTGCTGTGAACTTGTGGAAATAGAGTTTCTGATCTTTGCCAAAGTAGTTGGCTTTGGCCAGTGGCATGTTGGGATGGCATGCAAAATATGATACAAGCAGAGGCTTCTCATGAGCATGTGTGGTTGGCTTTTATTTTAGCATTGTCACCATCATCATGAGCATGTATCCATGGTTGCCTCTGTCTCTACAGCATGGTCCCCAGAGCAAGAAACATTCCAGAGAGCAATAACTTACCTACAAACCCACAGTGCAAAGAAGGCACCTCAGTCAACCCCCAAACACAGAAACAAAAACTAAATGTTTATTGCTTGTCACAGATATACTGCCATTTTGTTTTGAAGCTATAGATGATTCAAATTGACTCCATTTCATAATTTATCTCTATACCATCACAAAAGTATTTCATAAGAATATAAATTCTAATCATGAATTAATTCAATATCTTGGAGAGAAAAATCCCTCGCTTTGGTGTTTGTTTTTCAGTCTACAAAAGCAAAGAAACTACCATAAAAACTACCTAATAGCTTGCATCACCTACAGTTCTTTGGTTGCACACAATCATGACAATCTCAACAAAAGAACAGTCAGTAAACCTTATAAAGAGTGAGTAGAATTGGCTAGAAGCCAGAGAATAAATTTGATAACAATAGGCACCAAAGGGCTTACTGGAATCTAGAAGACAACAAAATCAGGAATGATGGAATAAACGACTCCTATGAAGATGCCATGGGAAGGATGTATGGACAAGTTGTAACATTATCACGTAAAGAAGGAAAAGATAATTGGTTTAATGCAGACCACATGGGTATCTACTGAATAGGAGAAAGCAATACCTCTGGTGAGTTTCATCCAACTGGTAAAAAAAAGGGGGGGGGAGGGAAGGAAGACAGGGAAAGAGAGAGATACAAAGAGGATCAACCTAGCTCCTGTAAGGAGGGAATACATATGTAAGGAAGAGAACATCCAGCTTCCATACTGTCAAGCAGCACATACATGGTGGAGACCAGATAGTAGTGCATTTGTGCACAAGTCTTCTATGCACATACAGCTATTTTTAGCACATGCTGCTAAAACCATATACAAAAGCATTACAAATACATACATCTTCAGGAATCAAAAAATGGGAACAGGGGTGACAGCCATGGAATTTAAAGCATGGTAAAAAATGGGGAATGTAAAAACCAATATGGCAGATGAAGGAAATCAGAGCTCTAAGCAGGAAGTAGTCTGAACATGCAGAGGTGTGCAGAAGATTACCAGACATTCTCCAGAACCCAGGAAGAATGAAATGACATGAGGGCATAATATAAAAGCCAGTTTAAAAGTCTTCTCAGAAGCTGTAGACAATGGCTGCCATGTTCTTCCCAGCAGAAAGCAGGAAGGTTCAGTGAGTGAACTCTGTATTCAAAGACACCATACACAGTCCAACACAGGAGTCCTATGCCCAGAAAATGAGTCATGTGGAAGACTCCCTCCACATCCTGCCCTCTTGTCTCTCTTCCTAGAGATTTCCAGGGTGTGGGCATCTAGGCTTGTGCCTGACAGGTTACAGATCACCAGGTCCCTTTCTAAGCATGCTGGCATGGCCATAGAAAAGAGCTAGTGCCTGTCATTTAGAGATCTCCCATGGAAATCACTGAGGTACCACCTAATCGCCAAAGCCTACTGAGCAATTGTCTGTTTTATATTGACCCACTTAAAAAATAAGAACAAAGAGCTAAGAATAAGTGGTCCACAGGATGGAAAGAGAAGCAGGGCTCTGAGAAAATGTCTCCATGACTGGGTAGAATAAATACACAGCCTGTTATGGTTAAATTAACTCAAAGACTTATACTATTGTCTCAGAGTTCAGGGAAAAATATTGATAGGCACATAGAGTGCTAAGCAAACTGTCAATGAGGTATTTGTTAATGACAGGGGAAGTAAAATTTTTACAAGAAAGAAGATATAATAATTAGTGGTGATAAAATAATTTATAACTTAGTCATAATTAAGGTGAGCATAATTGTTCACAGTGAGTATTGTTTAATACCCAAGTCATGATGTCATTGTTATGCCAGAAAAAGAAGTATGCATGTGCTTGTCTGGTACATGTTTATGTTGGAGAGGGGCATAGGAAAGCTGAGGACTCTTTTCCACAGTAGTAAGGTGGGAAATAGGAAGCCAAATTGAAAATAAAAATCACATAGAAATAAAGATTTAAAAGTACAATGGCAGAAAAGTCGAGTTACCGGCTTGTCTGCACAATAAAGACTCCAGTTTAATCTCCTACAACAGCCCGCAGTAAATAACAAAAAGCAGGAGAGTAAGGGTACTAGTATAGTACATTCACTTGTAATCTCAGCCACAGGGAGGCAAAAATAGGCAGATCCCTGGGGCTCACCAGCCAGCCAGACAGTCAGCCCACTTGGTGAGCTTTCAGGACAATGAGAGACCTTTGAAAGTGATAAAAAAATAAAAAAATATTTTATGGTATTATAAACACTTAAAAAAAAAAGGGCACTTGAGGAGCAACTGAGGTTTCCCTCCAGCCTCCACAGGTGTGCACACATGCACTCACCACCTGTACACACATCAATGAGCACACATATATTCACATATAAGCACACAAACAAAAAATTAAAAATTTTGAAATGCCATATGATGCTTTCAAAATGTCTTTAATGTTAGTTATTACTCCCTATATTCTTCCCTCCTGCCCCATTTAGCACTATCTGGGAATGGGGACAGGGGAGACAATGTTCATGAAAAGTCATGTGAAACTCTTTAAAAACTAATAAAAAGTGAGAAAAAATGTTTCTAGGTGGCAGAAGGCACAGCTAATGGAGTTGAAACTGAAAACAACTCAGGTGGGTGCTGGATTTTTTTCAGCCTTACATGGTTGTATTTTCATTTTAATTATGGTACGAAAGTAACTAAAGTATTTTTATTTTCTTACCAAGACTCTAGTAAGAAGTTATGGAACAGCTATGAGAAAGGCTTCTTTTCTATTCAAGCAGAAGCAAGGAGAGGTGTTTCTGGAAACTCAGAGGGACAAATCTGTCTGGTAAGGAGCCAGGTGAATCCCTGGAAATAGCTGTAGGAAGGAGCTGTAGGAAGGAGCCAGGAGAAAACGTCCTGCTGTCCACTCCATGGTGATGCAGCTTCCTTACATTCTCAGTAGATACTGAATAAGTAGAGTCCATAACAAGATTAAATTACAGGGCTGGAGAGGTGGCTCAGTAATGAAGAACCCTGGAAGCTCTTGCAGAGGACATGGGCTCACTTCCCAGAAGCCTCATGGTAGTTCACAACCACCTGTAATTCCAGTTCCAGGAGGTCCAGTGTCCCCTTTTGGGCTCCATAAGAACCAGGCATGTATGGGGTGCTCAGATAAACATATGGGCAAAACACCCATACATGTGAAAATTCAAATTCTAGGTTCACAGCCTCTGGAGGTCTTCTGCATTTGAGAACCATGTGCAGAGAACATGCGGAGCGCTAGGCCTCTAGGGGAAGAAGAGGCATGTGGTTGGTAGCTGCTCTGCGTAAGTTCATTAAGACGAATCAGAAGACAGTAATGAACCGTGACGCACAGGGAGGGCCTCCTGGACACCTTGCACAGCATCCGCAGACACAGAGTGTTTGCTTTGTGCCCTTCTCACTGTAACACTATAAATAGCTCTATAAACCAGGTTAAAATTTTATGGCTCTGTAAATACAGAGAGCGCCTGCCTGAGCACTCACCAGGTCTCAGGCATAGTGCCAATACTCCATTATATCATCCTTAAAACCCTCTGGTGGGGCCACACTCACTATCACTTCTATTTTATAGAAAGGAAAACTCAAAATAGAAAAGCGTATAATTTGCCAGGACTCTCACTAATCGTAAATGGACAAGATGGGACTCAAAGGTCTAATTCCAAAACTTGTTCATTGAGACATTGCACACAACACTAACAGCAAATGACAAAACTGAAATGTGTAAGTAACACACTTAAAGCTACACAGTTACCTATGGGGAGAGTCAGCACTCAGGTCCATCCTTCTCTGAGCCTAAATCCTGTCTTATTCACTTGATTATACCACGTTCATGTTAGAGAATCCAGTACATAAAAAAAGCAAGATGCCCTTTGTCTTGGGATTGCTACCCAGTGATGGCAAGTCCCCTGCTCAGTGATTGGCTGTAAATTGCTTTATTGTCATACCATGGGACTATTGGGGAACAGTGTTTACACAACACTGAGACAGGAGATTCTCACAGCAAGGATTGCAAACAGATTTGGTGGATACAGAAATCAGAATTTTGTTTCTACATATCCCCCCTTTTAGTATAAAAAAGGCACGTTCTTTTATGTATATTTTAGCTCTCTAATCTCTGTAAAATGGAGTGTACAAACCACTGTATGGCCTTGTTCCAACATCTAACAGGATCTGCATTTATATGTTAGCATATAGACCTTCATCCAGTAATTGAACCTTGGCACTACAAATACAACATCCAAACTAACCATGCTGGCTTATAGCTGAAACCTTTCTATCCAGCATTTTAATGGGCTGCCATTCTGTAATTTCTTCTAGCCTTTGTGGATTTTTCTCATCTGGAACTACCTCTTCTGGTGTTATTGTAAGCTCCAGATTGGGTTTCTCTGAAGGTTCCCTATTTTGATTCAAAGATTTCTTCAATTTCTGTTTTATGGCCTTTAGTGTAGCATCTATTTTCTCAGTCTCTTCTTTCTCCGAATCTGTCTTAGTCTGTTCTCTTCCAAAGAGAATATACCAAACTAAAATCATCACTGAAAAAAAATATATTTATGCTAAGAGAAACAAACTCAAATGGAATCCAAAAGCTCTGTGTTACTGTATCTTCTTCAATTTTCAACATAGAAAATAATCTTTAATCTCAAAACCTCTCCTTAAGGATTTGACTTTCTTAGATCCAGCTTCCTTCCTAGACCCTACCAGTTCAGATGCTTCTCAGTCTGTCTCTGGCTCTTGTTTCCAGGGACAGGCTTTTATTTTCTGCCTCCTTCACTGTATCCTGACCCCTGGGAAGTTATTGGGTCCACAAAAGTTTGTTTTTCTGGTCTGCAGGAGTCAGGCCAACAAGAGCCCCTTGTGAAAGGGATTTAGTTTCCTGCCTTGGCTAGGAAAGTCTGACTTTGAGAAGCTTGCTTTACTCAAGCTTCTGTTCTTAGCAAGAGCTTCCTTCTTTGGGGTTTGTATCAGTTTTTATTTTTCTGTAGCCTGCTGGAGGCCTTGCTGCTTGGGGTTGGTCTAATAAAGAAGTTGTAAGCTCATGCCTTAGAAACTGCAGTTGCTCTCGTAATGAACAGACCTAAGAAACTGCTTTGTCATTCTACTTTTTGTGTAAGTTTGGGCCCACACGGGATGCCAAAATTTTAGTAATTTTTACAAAACTCCTGTTTCTCTGTTTCTCCCTTATCCCAGCTATCACACAAATAATTGAGACTCTTTTATATTTGTTTAATAAGAAGTTTCACAACACAATAATTGAACAGTTATTACTCCATTCTTAACCTTCTAAGCAAATTTGGTTTCCTCTCAGTGTACATCCTAGATATAGTTGCACTTTGTAGCTTTCAAGCTCTAGCTCCCTCTCTTGATGTCTCTTGGCCCTCTGGCCATGGCTGAAACTCCTGGCTGAAACCTCAGTTTTCTCTTCTAACTCTTCCTTCTCTGTTTGGTGGGAAGTCCAGCCCTATTCTCTCCCCTGCTCAGTGATGCGTTATTGGCATATCAGGGGACAATTGGGGAGCAGTGTTTACACAACATTGAGACAGGAGATTCTCAGAACAAGGACTGTAATCAGATAATGGTGGTACAGAAATCAGATTTGCATTACACAACAACCTTATGCCTACAAGAAGAGGGTATCAGATCGCTTAAAACTGAAGTCACAAATGGCTGTGAACCATAATGTGGGTGCTGGGAGACAAAGCTAGGTCCTCTGCAAGAATTGCTATCAACTATCAACTCTTCAGACCCCAGCCTGTTACAATTTGCAAAGCAGCCATACAACACATATTATCTAATCTAACCTGCATAAAATTATTTGGGATTAGCACTGTACTGCCCCCACATGTCTGAGATTCAACCAATGATCAATTTGACAAAAGTTCTAAAGAAATAGTGGCAAAGAATTAGGAACTGGGTTTCCTGTTTCGAGAAACTCTTTAGAACACACTGCCTCTAAGATCTGTACAGACTCCATACTGAGCTTAGTTATAAAACTTGCCAAGATAACATGTCCAGCCCTGACCCTGTTCCTCTACTTATGTACCTCCAACAGCAGCTCTTCATTTAGAAACAGAGCAAGCAAAAGAATATATATATATATATATATATATATATATAATATAAAATCAATGTTTTCTATCACACTCTCTCTCTCTTTCTCTGAAACAACAAGCAAAAAAGTTTTAAGAAAAGAAAAATATGCCTGCATCCTCAGTGTAGACTGAAGAAAGACTCCCAAGCACTGAAGCACCATCTAAGCCCCATGTTGGGTACTACTATGATCAGCAAATATGTGATGGAGAGATGGGAAAGATGAAGCGTACAGTGCAGAAATTGGAGTGAAAACGAAGCCAAGCAGTGCTTGCACTGAGGAAAGAAGTGGAACTGGAGATGCCAAGGTGATGAGAAACAGGCAGACAGAGGAACCAGCACAAGTAGCTGAGGCCATGGTAGCATCTAGGCCTGGGATGTTCTTAAGGGTCATGTCTGGATCCTTGACCTTACCACAGCTGGGGTCTGTACTGATGTGTGGGGCCTGTGTTGCCACAAAACACCATTCAGATGTCAGTGATCTGGGCTGGTGGATGAGACTATATTGATATCTTAGAGGGCTGTGCTGACACAGAGGTCCAAATTTACCTGAGAGGCCTGGGTTGCCACCTGAGGCCATGGTGACATCCTGGCCCAAGCTTCCACTGAGAGACATGTCTGGGTCCATAGTACTGCTGCTACAGCTTCGTTGATGTCCATGGCCCAACTTACCACCAAAGACCATGTGGAAATCAGTGGTATGAGCTGCCACCTGAAGCCATAATAACATCTGGGCCCATGATGCTGGGTCTGTCATCACAGCCAGGGTCTGTGTTAATGTCTGAGGCCTGTGTTACTACCAAAAGTCAATGAGAATGTCACTGGTCTAGCCTGCTGCCTGATGCCATGTTGACATCTGAGCACTGTGCTGACCAGGCCCCACTTTTTGTGGCCCCTTTCTACCCTTCCAGCCCTTCCTAGGTACCTGTGGCAGGCTGGTGAGCTGGGCCCAAAGGCCTGAGAGCAGGAGAGCGAGCCCCAGTAGTGTGGGCTTGGGAGAGCTGGTGGTCTAACCAACTCAGCTTCTATCCAGACCCAGATCCAGGGCTCTGAGCTAACCCACCCTCACATTTGCCCCATCTATGACTGTTGGAGCATGTGACAGGACCAGTCCTGCAGAAAGACAAAGCTGCAGGATCTCCATGACATGGGCCAACAGCAGGATATCCAAGAGAATCCCTAGTGAGGATCCAGTACTGACAGGCATAGCAGAAGTCAGAGGTCTTGAGCCAGACCAATGATTCACTGCCATGAATATTTGCATGGAAAGATAAGTAGACAAAAGGGTATAGTGTGAAACACACCTAGCTTTCATGGCAAGATGGTTTTTGGTGTTTTGTTCTGGGTTTTTTTTGGGGGGGGTAAATTAATTTATTTATTTTTATTTATTTTTTTGTTTTCTTTTGAGGGGAGGTTGAAATGGCAGAAGGAATAAGGTGATGAGTGGGATTGGGATTCATGGTGTAAAATTCACAGAAAAAATCAATAAAAAATTAAGAGAAAAAAAAGATAGAAACACACACACAACCAAAATCCATAAAAACAACATTTGAAACCATAATATACAAGCAAAAGACCAGTAAAATAAAACAAAAAATATGCTTCAAAAAAGCAAAAAATAACTTTAGTCTACAAAAATAACATTGATTCATTTTGTGTTGGCCATCTACTCCTATGCATAGTGCCTACATACCCTTAAATGTGGTTATAGACCCCATGAGACTCATTTGTCATTCACCCTACTTCACTAAAACATAAAGTATGTCATTACCACGTAATTTCAATGTGTCTTCCATGTCAATTACTATTTTCTTTTCTTATTCTGTTGGTTGGCATCATAAATACTAATCAGTATCATTAATGCACATTTGTTCACATGTTCATCTCTGATCGTAACAGAGGTGCCTCAGATTTATCCACCAAACAACGCGTTTGTTGTGGAATTTAGACATACATTTTGTAAGATTAAAATGTTCCTGTTTCATTGGGTGGAACACAAGGAGTCTTGAGGAAGAGTGATGGGAAAGATAGAAGGACCCAGAAGGGACAGGAGCTCCACAAGAAGACCAACAGAGCCAACTAACCAGGGCCTAAGGGGATCTGTGGAGACTGAAACACCAACCAAGGACCATGCATAGACTGGACCTAGGTCCCCTACACAGACGTAGCCAATGGGCATCTCAATCTTCATATGGTCCCTGAATAAAGGGAATAGGAGCTGGCTCTGACAGGTATTCTGTTGCCTGCCTTTCGATAGTTTTCCCTTGGCATGGATACCTTGCCAGGCCACAGGGGAAGAGGATGCACTCAGTCCTGATGCCACTTGATATGCTGGGGTGGGTGAGTAGGGGGGCTCCCCTTTTATGAGGAGTATGGGAAGAGGGATAGGGAAACAGGGAAGGATAGGGTAGGACTAGGAGGAGAGAAGGGATATGCCTATGACCAAGGTTAAAATGAGTAAATAAAAATAAATAAAAAGTTCCTGTTTTTATCTTTCTAGACATTTTCATCATTTCTTTCATGTATGTCAATATGATTCTGATTCTCCTTAGTCTAGAAATATATTTGTGAATTAGTGGGTTTCCTGAAGCTTAACCATTCTGTATTCCTAGAAAAGTGACAAGTGATTTAAATCAAATATATTGCTTAGCAAACACTGGAGGATTAGCTCCAGCAATTAAAATCACTGGTTGCTCTTCCAGAGGATCCAGGTTCAATTCCTAGCACCCACATGGGCATTGGCTGGCAGAGTAACAATCCATGTTAGGCAAGAAGGAAATCCAGTTTGGTATGACTTAGCTAGCTGGTGTTGGTTCATATTACTAGAGGTGTCCTGAGCAGCTTATTTTAAGCAGGTTTAAGTACAGTGTAATTTGGAAAAAGGTTTCCTGGTCTAACACAGTCTCCTGTGCACAAGGAGTCACAATTACATCAAAACTCTATTCAGAATACATATCACTTCTTCCAAGAAGATACGTTCTAGAGATGGGCTACATGTGCTATCTTAAGGGCCTAGGGGAGGATCTGGTGTTCTCTTGGTCATACAGGAAAGGTAGAAGTCATCTAGGCTACTAGCTACCTCTGATCCTGGTTGTGGGAGCTTGGGAGAGCCCCTGGCCATACAGATAACACATAAGTCACTTAGACTGTTAGCTACCTCTGGTCCTGGTTGTGGGATCTTGGTATTGCCTGGTTGCCAGAGACTGCCAGTAGTGTCAGACAGTTCTTAAGTGGGGAGTGAGGATTGAAAGAAAAATTTAAAAACCAAGATACTGCACATGGGATCTGTTTGAGAGGGCTTCTAGCAGAAACTAGGCACTCATTTCCATAGTCCCTTTTTATAGTCAGAGCAAAGCACTTTGATACAATGAAGTTCACTTAGAAGTCAAGCTTGTTTACCTGGACCACCTGCTTATCCCTGTCTCCAGGTGAAGGCCAGGGTGAAAACATGTTTTTCTGCTGAGAGCGCAATAACAAAGCATCCTAACAAGCGGCTCTCCACACCTGGTCCTACAGATGGTTCAGATCACCACGCTATTAACCACCTCCATTCCCAATTTTCTGGGTTAAAAATCAGGTTGTATATACTTACTCTTTTTTCTTTTCTTTTTTAAATTTGTTTTTAATACATCCCAACATCAGTTTTCCCTTCCTCCACTCCTCCCTTCTGTCCTACTTCTCCCATCCCTCCCCACCCCCACACACCCTCTACCTCACCTCTCCCCCGGATCCACTTCTAAAATGAGCAGGCCTCCCAAGGATATCAAGGGAACACTAAGTTACAATAAGGCTAGGTGCAAACCCTCATATCAAGGCTAAATGAGGCAAGCAAGTAGGAGGAAAAGGGTTCCCCAAAACAGAGTAAAAATGAAAGAATCAGAGATACCCCCACTCCCTCTGTTAGGAGTCCCACAAAAACACCAAACTAACAACCACAACTTATAAGCAGAGGACCTACCTTGGAACCATGCAGTCTCCATGATTGTTGCTTCAGTCTATGTGAGCCCCTATGAGCCCTGCTTAGTCAGTGCTTCTTCCAGGGCATACATCTTTTTCTTTGAAAAGGCAACCCTAGATGTTTAACATTCTTGGTGTCTCTAGTGTTATCTGTAAGTGCAAGGACCTTTGTGCTCCCAGTGCACCCACATGGCAGATCATAACCTTCTTTAACTCCAGTTGCAGAGACCAATGTCCTCTTCTGGCTTCCACAGACAGCAGGCACACATGTGGTTCATAGACATACATGCAGTCAAAATACCCATACATGAAAATGAATAAGTAAATATTTTAATCAAAATGTAAAAGCACGGGATTTGCTTAGTTGATGCTTTTAGTTTTTATTATTCAATGTAAGGAACTGTTTAAAGGTATTTGTGAATATAGTAGAGACATCTGAACGTAAAAAGCTAATTTGTCCAGAAGATAGAGGAGCCGAGCTCAGTAATGACTGTGAGTGACATTAACATCTAAAAGGCATCCTTTGTCCTCACTGCTTCCAAGGTAAAGGAATTTTACAGGTAGGTTTTTATCACCATTTCAAAAGATACATAATCCCCAAGTGGAAAATTATAATAAACCTGAAAGTATGATTTAAATCTAAATTATGCAAAATGCAATAAATGGGTTGGGTACTTTTTTCTATTTACATTGACATAACATTATTCATTACTGCATTCAACTCCTCTATTTCTTTAGAGGCAAATCAGCTTTTATTTTCAGATGTATCCACTGATTCCACAAATACTTTTAAATATTTTTTTATTATTTGCAGTCTCTGCTATGCCTATTTTAATTCTACGTTTGTTTGTTTATACATTTTTCCTGTTTGTGAATTATGGAAATGCATCTATTCTCTTAGAAATTTTAAAGAATCCTTCTATTAGTCACTTTTCTGTTCAGTGATAAAACATCATGACCAGGGCAACTTAAGAAACATGAAAATCTTACAGTTCCAGAGGAGCAGTTCATCATGGCAAAGGAGATGGCAGCAAGCTGCAGGCATGATGACAGGAGCAAACACAAGGCGGAGAGAGTGAACCGGAAGGGTTGCCAGGCCTCTAATATCCAGGCACATGTCTAATGATGGGCTTTCTTCAGCAGCAAGGCAGGACCAACTGGGGACTAAGTGTTCAGTGACTGTAACTATGGAGGACTTTTCTCGTCCATACCACCACAATCCCTGAAAAATTTAACAGGAGTTTCCATGGTGGTGTTTCTCCATGTCATTGATTTTTCTTATTTAACTTATTTTTTAATAAACTCTTTCTAAGTTTATTCTATTGTTTTTCTCCTAACATCTGTATTCCTATAATATTTATAATATTTATAAATATATAAATCTCCAGAAGAAAGGATCTTCTCCTTAGCTCACCCACTTAACAGAAAGCATCTCCTCCTACTCAGAATCAGGGTCCCAACGCAATATCAGCAATCTGGCTGACAAATGAATGTGGAATGATGTTAGTCAGTATCCCCAGCTTCCATTCAAACCATGATCTTACATGACCTCTTGTCTGAGAATTCTCACAGCAGTCCCAGAAAGAGGGCTAGCAGCAGCACCAGTCTGAGGAAGGCCAGGGCCTAGGAAGGGAACTGCATTTGTTGACATTAAGTCTTCCAAAGAAGTCATCCTGCAGCCAAATAAAATATTGTCAAACCCTAAACTCCTGTCACTGGTAAACTTCGATTTAGCTTAAGACTTAATCCATCCTGGAAATTCTGTCAGAGATTTGCTTGGCTTGATTTCTAAAATTCTAAAGCATAATAATGTTGTTGCTCATGAATGAAAGCATTACATCTCTGACTGCTAACTACTAAGGAAGCTTGTGTGTGTCCCAGTCCAGTTGCTTCGCGCCTTACAGGAAACTGTGAAGAAAAAGGATGTGAACAAGGGTTTGTTTAACGACTTCTGCAAAATTAATGCCTAGAAAGAGTGGATGGATGGAGTTCAAGACTAGAAAATACATTGATGATATCTGTGCGCCATGACAGTGATTGTGTGATTTGTGTGACATTTTGGAATTTACAAAGTGTTCACATAAACAAGATCTAATTTTAAATCAAAGAACATTAGACATAGGCCATTATTCATTTGTTTTAGTCATTTGAATCAGGGCGTAAGATGTAGATGTAGGGTCAGAGGAGATGGCTCGGCTGCTGAAATGATTGTGGGTGCTATGTTCAGATCCCCAGCATCAAGCTAAGCCTGGTGCTGCTTAGAGCCCCAGAGCTGGAGAGACAGTTCTGGCTTCCTGCGGTCTACTCCACTCTCAACATGGTAGACAGGAGGAAACTCGAACATTATCCCAGCCCTCGGTCTTCACTCAACACAAAAACCGGAGTCCCCAGTCTCTCACCAGGTATTTCCTCCTGGCCACGCACCACGCTCTTGCCCTCATGTGTTACTCTTTTGTGTTTCCTTAGGCTTTGCCACAACACTGGTTTCATCACAGTGCCACAAACATGCCAGGCCTGTTCTCCCATTCCAGGGCTTTTGGAGAGGCATTTCTTCCGCTTGTCACATGTTCCTACATACCCACATGGTACACTTCTCTACTTCCTTCACCAAATACCACTTTTCACCACAGCCTCTTTAAAATTGCATACTAACACATATGGTCCCTTTTCTACTTTTTTCTATTGGGTTTATAAGTTTCAAGTGTAGTAAACAATAACCTTAACTTAATTGTTGTCTATTTATTTTTCCTGGAATGTAAGTTTCATGAAGCCAAAATTGTTTAATTATTTTGCGAGCTGATCTATGCCCCAGTTCTTTGGTCAATACCTGGAAGTACGTGCTCTCCTTCAACAAACATTTACTAGCCTAATGAATAAGAGGGAGTAAATTAATTAAAACCAATCAATTCATAAGTCCTATGATTCTGGTGCACATATGATCACGCAGAATAATGAGCAAGCCATCAAAATTGCATATTCAGCTCCCAAATGTAGGGCGCCCTGTCTGAACAGTCTCCAACATAGCAGGGTTAAAAAACTTGCTTAGTATGGGATTATTGTGGGCATTTCCTGTGGACCCTGCATGTGTGTGGAAGATAGCAGATTCACTCATATCACTAGATATCCTAATATTCAGCTCTTTGCTGTAGCTACTAGCACATTAAGACATCTTAGACATGCTTGGTGCCTGACTTTCTGCAGCACAATCTGAACTGCTTCCTGGACCAGCATGTACAGATGGGAATTACCACGATGACAGAGAAGAAAGAAACACTCTAGGGAAAGTGTGATGCCAAAGAGAAGGACCATGCTCTGGGCAGATGGGCAGCTCAAAATAGGAAGTCAGTTCTCTCTGGACAACTACAGAGTTGTACCTTTGCCAAGCTCTGCCCTGGTCTCTAACCTTGAGAAGGGACTTAGTGGGGATAATTAATCACAGGATATTTTTGCTCTTGCCCTCCCATTGGAATGGACTAATGTACTCCTTTTTCTCTATCACTTCACCTCTCCAGGGATATAAAGCAAGCTAAGATTATAGCTCCAACCAGACACAATTCATCAGAAACTCTTGTGGCAATCCTCCATCTGGGTTTGCTCTGTCTCTCTACTCATTTCTTCATTCACACCAGCTTCATCATCTGTTGTCTATCTATCCACAGCAACCACTGCTTTCCATTTTACCTGGGATCTTGCCAGCCTCTAGACAGCATGACCTGAGTCACTTCTCAAACATTCCCAAATCATCCCTCTCAGAGCCAGGTAAGAAGAAGCCTGGTGATGGCAATCCATAAGCAAATAAAGATAAAGAAACAGTGAAAGTTGAGCATAGGGATAATTAAATAAAATGAACTCTGACTGGGTCTGCACTAAAGAGATAACACTGATGAAACACCTGCTTATTCCATTGCCTTAATCTTCTCTCTGCCAAATCTGATGCCTCTTTCCTCAGTACATTACACAGCACACTTGTTCAGCACACTTGTTCAGTGTGCTGTCACCTGCAGAGCCCTTCAGTTCAGGGTACATTGAGATACAGTGTGAGGCAGCTGTGAATGCCAGGACTCTGAAGTTTACTTCCATTTTATTTAGTTACTTTGCCTAACTGCTGCCTTTTTGTCTCTGCTTTCCCATCTACAAGTAGGAGATTTTGTGCTCTTGTATGAACAGAGTCTTTAGTGAAGGGAAGCATCCAACAATACATGGTTCCCATAAGATAATTTGTAAGATGACAATGAGGGAATCATTCTTCAATTTTTAGAGGCATAATTCAGGATGACCAGGTCTAAGATCATTGTTCAGCTTTATGAACGTCAAAACTTTACCACTGACAATACCAAAACAGGAAAGACTTCCCTTTACCCTTCCTATTTTGGAATTAAATCGTTAGTCCCTGGACCACATCAACCAGAGACCTTCCCATTGCAGAGAATGTAGGTCCCTGTGCAAGCCTGGCCTCCAGTTAGCTGAGTACTCTGCATTGACCTTATTTAATCTAATCATTAGATATCTTCTGGCAAACTTGGGGGTTGAATTTGAACAAAAAGGAACTAGGCAACTGGACAGTAGGCAAACACCTGATGCATTAATGCTCACAAATCATCTAGATGATTCAAGGGAGACTGAGTTCTCAGGGACTGCAAAACGCTTTCCTTGGAAAGATGGCTCATCCCAGGGATAAACAGCATTTTTCCTACAAGGGCTGACAGTTTTTGTTTGTCTGTTTTCATCTTAGTGAATCAAAAAAAATGCCCTGGCAATACTGAAATAGCCTTGGTTTCTCCCTCCATGCACCTATCTTACCCACGACTTAGTTCTTCCTCTGTGGCCAGCAAACAACAAAACCCCATCTTTTAGAAGGAAAGTTTTTCAGTTTTACAAGGTAGCCCTCTTGCTGTCTTGAAGCAAGAGGTGTAGTTTCTAAATTAGGAGTATTTTCAACCCAGTTAAAATCACCTTAATAGAAAATAGTAATTGGTTTAAAAATAAATTTTGGAAGCAAACAAGTTTTCTTACAGAGTAAAGATATTGATGTTTTTGAAGTAAAAGTAAGTGATCCCTAGGCCTAGGATACTGTTCAGAATTTAACAACACAGTAATCATTCATTTCCTGTGATAGACTTGACCTTTACAGTGTCAGAACTGGGGCAGTCTCTGCACCAGACAGTTTTTATATGGAACACTAAAGTGCTCATTTTTGAAGCTTATCTATCTGCCTCTGGAGGAAGTCTGTGTTAAAGACATTCATTAAAATGGCTGCTGTTTCATGCAGGGAGAGAATCTCTTTCAACACATCAAAGGCATCAAGCCAGTTCTACAATCAGTAGGGCTCCTAGATTTTCATGGTTCAAAGTTCCAATTGAAAATGAGAGAGAGAGCAGGATGCATGGAAAACATCCTTTTCCGAAAGTCCTAATCATGCACAATTGATTTTTGGAGAAAGGAGAACAAAGCATGGCAAGCATCCAGAGTGCTCTAAACAGACACCCTCATTACTTTTGGGTCTGTTCCCCCTGAATCACCAGGAATCATGAAGCCTGGAAAACATTAGTTGAAGTTCAAAGTCCATGGTAGCATGTTGACCCAGTGCTGGACAAAGGTCAGCCATGTGGCTACCATTTTAAGAAGAGCTCATGGGTAGCCATAGAAACTGTCAAGATAATCTCCTTGTAGGATCCTTAAATACTTCAGAAAATGGGGAGAAAGCAAGAATGGCAGTGTAAAGAACACTTTCTCTATTGATTCACTTAGATGCTTGTAGGTGATAAACATGACATGGAGGAACTAACAAGAGTTTTTATACTCAGACTCACAAAAAGCCTTGACAAGCTATCACATCACACTCAGTCATGAAGGATTTAGCAAGCTGCTTTATCCTGTGAAAGAAACAGACCCGCTAGAGAGAAATGCCACACAGGCAAATAACACATCTTCCAGGAAATAAGAGCTGAGATCATAAATAGCTAGGGGGAAAAGGAGTACATAATGTAATCATTAAATCCAGAGGTGATTCAGCAGCCCAGAGTAAACAAACTGTCAGACTGATGGAAAGATACTGCTGGAAAATGTTTGTGGGCGTAAAAAGTACCAACATGATGTTTTAATTCAAGGAACTTTATTTCACAAACAATGTTTAACAGAAATATATAATCATGCAAAAATATAAAATTAATGCATTTCAAGGCACCTGTCATGAATCAAGGTGAAGGGCTGCGTGACTAGGAAAAGGAGTCATCATGCAAGTGGAACCCAAAGGCTGACATGTCAGTGACAAAGTAAGTTGCATCTCAATACGATGAGTTACTTGCTTTGCGGCTGCCACTGTGTTGTGGGTTTTCCTTATACTATTCCTATTCTTTATAAGGACTCTAGGGTCCAGTGTGATTACCTCCATTTTTATATAAAGACTTGAAAAATCAAGAAAACTGAGGACCTCACCCAAAATTTAATATGGCTGGCGAGGGCTTGAGCTGAGATGTGATATAGAGCCTGTACAGCTGCACACAGATAGTTACAAACACAAAAGAAAAAAAGAGTAAGATAGAGATAGTGATAGTACTCAATGCTAAAAACATTATATATATATACATATATAAAACATTTATATATATATATATATATATATATATATATATATATATATATATATAACTATTCTTTTAAGAATAGCAAGACCTGGATTCAGTCCAGTTCTGCCCATAGACATTTTTGAGGCTCCAGGATGTGTAGCTGCCTCTCTGAGTCTTACATTGTTTATTATAGCATGAGTCTAACTTGACCATTTGACCTTTAATCTCCAGCTCAATATGTACAGAATTCTCAAGGGCTGAAGGCATCTGACCTGTCTGTCTCTCATATCTTCCCTTCTACCCATTGTACAACCATGGAAGTGTTCTGATTGGCTATTAAAATGGGCAATGAGAAACATCATTCTAACAGATCATTTTAATACTATGCACAGAAAAAAAAAAAGAATCTAAGGTCTGAATCTCTAACCCAGAAAACCTTCCAACCACATCCAGATGTCCGGGGCCACCAGCCAGCCATGACTCCATGTGCGCTTTGTAGAGCCTCACACAATTAGAAGCAAGAATCTGCCAGAACAATAAGGAGAGCAGTGAGGAATGTCAAAACTAAAGAGAAATTATTTTTAGAATTGCTATCTTAAATTATCTGCATTGCTGCTTACATCCACTGTCCTCAGGAAAAACGCCAGTGAGGACAGAAGTGCCTGGGCATCTGGGGGTCATCTCTAGACGGCAGGAAATCGTAGAAAGGTGATAGCACAGACCTCTTGCGGGGAGGAGATTTGAGGGAGCATTTAAATGTGTAAGGCTCCATGGTTTGTGATGTGCCTACTACATGTAAATTGTTTTATTTGAGTTCACTGAGATGCTGCCACACAGACCAGGGCTATCTCTATCCCATTCCAGAACCACAAGCATCTTTGTTTCAGTATGTTCTCCAAAGTCTCTTGTCTCTGTATGAGCTGTGTGTCCCCTAACTCTGTGACAGAGAGGGAAGAAAACAGCAAAATAGCTCATGAATAAAAATACCACATCCTTGAAAATAGCTAGAAGATTAACCATCTGAAGCAGAGGTTGCTACTGTTCGTCACATGATATAAAAGTGCCTATAGAGGGGAAAGAAAAGCCAAAAATTCAGCCCTGGAAAAGCTCATCCAGGGAGAGAATGCTCATTCAGAAACGACAGCTGTCTGGCTCAGCTTCCCCAGTTGGTTGTTCTGAGTGCCTGATTTGATGACCTTGTCTGTATCTAAGGCTGGTTTTCCTTTACTTAGAAGCCTCACCAGAGAGGGCACTCTGCTCTATTTGGCATCTATGAGGGACTTCATCTGGCTGCCTCTACGGGGTTGCTGCAGTCCATTTATACTTCCTGTGTCCAAGTCCCTGATTTGATGATGTTCCATTTTTGCTGTTACTTGGAAGCCTCCCCCAAGGATACACCCTACTACCCAGGCCGCTCTTTATTGGGAGCACAAACTGGCTTCCTCAACAAGGCTACTGCTTTCTGTTTCTGCTAGCTTTTTGTTGTTTTGTTTTATTTAAGATTTATTTTTTATTTTATGTTTACAAATTTTGTTTCTGTTTTTCTCCTGAATGTATGTATGCCACATGTACACCTGATGCCTGTGGAGGCCAGAAGAGGGCATTGGGTCCCTTGGAACTGCAGTTAAAGACAGTGGTGAACCACCATATGCATACTGGGAGCCAATCCCTGTGGCCTTTGCAAAGACAGAGTGTTCTTAACCACTGAACCATCTCCCCAGATGCTTCTCCTGGATGTTTTGAGCTCCTAATTTGGTGATGTTTTGCTCTATTGTTTTTACTTAGTCTTTTACTTTGCCTGGCTATATAATTAATCAAGGCATTCAAACCCTATATAATTAATAGGCATCATGGGCCTTTCTCTAGACCATAAAGAACAATAACAAAATAACCTGTGTAAAACCACAGGCTATTGGGTGCTAAACTTTTTAAGTACAAATCTGGCTTTAGTATTAGCTACTTAGTTATAAGGCATTCAGTTTCACTAAAGTAAGCGTGGGAAGAATTCATTTATTTCCCTGGGTTGTGGCTAACTTAAATGGATTATGCTTCAAGTTTTTCTGATCACTTTTGTAAAACTCTCTTTATTTAATTTTAACATTTTTATTTTATATTAATCACAGGTTATATACTTTGTATCCCAGCTGTAGCCCCCTCCCCCATTTCCTCCCTATCCCAGCCTTCCCTTCCTCCTCTCCTCCCTGCCCCTTTCCAGGTCCACTGATAGGGGAGGACCTCCTCCCCTTCCGTCTAACTCTAACTTATCAGGTCTCTTCAGGAATGGCTGCAATGTCCTCTTCTGTGGGCTAGCAAGGCTGCTCCTCCCTCGGGGGGAGGGAAGGTCAAAGAGCCACCCATTGAGTTCATGTCAGAAATAGTCCCTGTTCCCCTTACTGGTGTACCCACTTGGGTATTGAGCTACCATTTGCTACATACAAGCAGGTTATAACCATACTTGGTACTTGGTTGGAGAGACAGTCTCATAAAAGACCCCTGTGCCCTGATATATTTGGTCCTTGCAGAGCTCCTGTCCTCTCCAGGTCATACTAACTCCCCCTTCTTTCATATGATTCCCTGCACTCTGCCAAAGGGTTGGTTATGTTTCTTAATATTTGCTTTGATACCCTGCTAGGTAGAGTCTTTCCGAGGCCCTCTGTGGTAGGCTCTTGTCCTGTTACCTGTTTTCTCCTACATCCAATGTCCATCCAATTTGACTTTCTAAGTGAGGATTAGTACTCTTACCCTAGGTCCT